>JAUTXW010000325.1:1512500-1829895 GCA_030620095.1 Kuschelorhynchus macadamiae
CAAAATGCTACTTGTGTTCAATTGATTTTGTCAAAAAAATCATGGCAAAAGATTCAACTAAAATTCTTGTTTTTGTATTTTGACCTTGACATTTTTATGAACTATTTTTTATGCGCATATGCATTAGCAAGAAAAATCACATTCTCAACAGATCGACCAAATGAACACCAAAATCCGCGTATCGATATTGAGTTTCGCAATTAAAATATCTGAATTATTATTCTTTAAACTTTGATAAAAAAAAATCTTGATGCACTATTTATGGCCAGCACAGCAGTTTAGTTTTTGAATGTAATTTGCAATTTTCAGACCTTTTATTTGATTAAAAAACTTGTTTATTATTGACCAACAAATATATTTATTCTTACAAATTTATTAAACACAAATAAAATTATTAAATAAGTTCGGAATTTCACGAGGTTTTTGTTGTTTTTTTGTTAGGTATGTATTGTTGTTAATAATAAAATACCCCATTATTTCATAGTACTTATTTTTAATAAAAGTTTCTTATAACAAAATATATCCACCAAATTATTTTAGTTGGTTAATTTCCTCTTTTTCGAAATGAAGGACACTTTAATTTATTAAAATATTAATTCATTGAATTCGTTGAATTTCGCAGGTTTAGATTTTATAAATGCTACAGGAAAACAAGAACTAATGTTGCAAAAGCAATGAAAAAAACACTAAATATAAAGAGCTCTGCAGAATTAGTTATCACTGTAAAAAATATATTCCAGGTAGTAAATCTACCTCTGCAGACCCATTTCTTCCTGACTGGCCTTGTGTAATAATAACGTTCAAAAACTCGCATAAAAATGAACTAAAAAACTTCTAAAAATTATTACACCTAAAACTAAACCCATAACACCCAGAGTCATCGATCCAGCCTGTTTGTGCTCTAAATTTTAAATAAATCGGAACAGGCATATTAAAAAGACTAAATATTAGATGTTTAAAATAGTATTTAAGAGCAACGTGTACACCAAATTAAAAAAAATGCGCACCTCTCGCAAGCACGGTAACAGTTTAGTAATAGCAGACATACTAGCTATGGAGCGTCTGCCGTTACTGGACGTCTAGGTAGTGTAGCCAATCCGAGCCGAACGCGAGCCGATCGTCTAGCGCGTCTGCTGTTACTGAATATGCATCCGGGTGACGAGGGGCGCTGTAACAACTGTCACTTATCAGTATCTATTTACAAATATCAGCAAGCTACAAATAAAGCATGAAATCATTAGTCACATTATTTCTGAACAAAATGCAAAACCGATGCATTAAAATTGAGTCAATTAATTTCTTAACCCAACAAGTGTTTTAATTTACATATTAACTGCCATTTTTTTTAGTCGCTAGCCAAAACCACTACCTAATCAAAAATTTTGCTAAAGCTATTTCCCATATTTTGCAGAACAAATTAACCGCAGAATTTGCTTTAATTTCTCCTCCACGTTTTCCCCTTTTATCGGTACCGTCTCAACCATACAATATGCTCATTAGCTTTACAGTTTGCCGCATTTTCAAAACGTATATCGACCAAAAAAAGACGCATTTAAACTGGCTCCTATTCTACACTTATTCTAAATGTCTTATGATAAACACATTTTTCCCAACAGCTGGATAACTAATAAATAAAAATTAACAGAAACTCTTTCCTCTAACTATATAACGATATCCCTACTTTCCTTCATGAATAATAAAATGCTAATGTTTCAAATTACTATACTAGCTGGCCAGGCAGACCCTGTTCTGCCTTTTCCGTTAGATGGCGCGATGAGTTTCTAGTGGAATTATAAGAATATTGGACCGCATTCACCACATCATCCAGAAAGGTTATTGAAGAACATATTGGTTTTGTGAAAAACATACGGAATAAAACAATACAAAAAATAGTGTAGAAAGATCTCGGTAACAAGACGATCATTAAAAAAAAATCATATAAATTGGTGCAGTACAACTCTCACAAACTTGCTGAAAAATCTGGCTTAGTGTTTTAAATATATAGATAATTGCCTCAATTATTTAATCGGCATTTCAGATAAATTAAATCTGAAAAAGTTAACCCGACCTCAGGGCCTCTCGCATTCTGGGTTTAAGTCCCAGCGAAGTCGAGTTAACACATTGTTTTTTAATTTGTCTGAAATGCGGATTAAATAATTTGGGAAATTATATTAAAAAGCAGACAATCAGAAAACAACAACAGTTTTAGGTAATTACCTTAAAATATACCGGGTGCCACAAATAAGTGGCTAACCCTCATAACTTTTTCCTTTTTCACTATATGAAAATTAAATTATGGTTGGTTAAATAAGACTTAATTTTGCATATTTGTTTACCATGGAAGCGTCACAGAATAACAATCAGATGCGAAAGTATATTCTCCGTGTATCCAAAACTGGAGTTCCCGTTTGGAACAAGCACGGCGGTAACAGCCATGCGCAATGACATGACATAGATTAACTGGACGAGGTAAAAAAGATGTACATTAACTGGACTCGGCGAAATTGGATTTAAATCAAATTTTTTTGTATTAATTTTATTGTATGTAATATGTAATATACGATAATTAATGTTTTCTATTGCTTATAGCAATGGTAAAATATTGTTTTAACCACATAAATAAGTAAATAATTCAATGCCAGGTGACAGTAGTAACAATACTTTTATAAGTTTATACTGTAATGAGAATGCCTTTAAATGACAATCATTTCGAGTCATGTTGTGTAAATATAATACCGATGTTACAAAACAACTAAAAGTTTCTTTTGGTCGCTTTAAATATAAAAATTTAGCAACTGTAAATTAAGTCAAAATTTTATAAAAATATAGATTAAAGTTTCACTAAGTGGTAGTATCCCTTACGAATAGGGCAACTCGATAATTATCTCTTATCTTTTCATCTGGAAAACTATAAGCATAATTTAAATAAAAGTTATCATATAAAGAGCTTTCATTTTTTTATGGTACACACTATTAAATTTTTGAAATATGACGCACAACTAATTGACCCATTGACGCGAGTTCGCAAAATTACTTTAATAAAAGTGGTATTTAGTATAGATTATTCAAATACTTAAAATATTGGTTTTTACTTGCTTTATATAGGGTATTGTTAACAATATTAATGACATAATAAGACCTAAAGTTTTCAAAACTAATAGCATAAATAATATGAAGTTGATTCATTAAGAAACTTGACATAAACATTGATTGATGCATTCGATTAGGAGAACCATCTCTGAAGCTCAATAGTTTAAAATGGTGTAGTTTTGATTGATAATGAGCTTAAGAAAATTATATTTCATTCAATTTTCTTCTTTTTTTATCATAAATTATTTTTTTAGAGGTGAAATATTTTTTTTTATCCTAACTGCTGAAACAACAAATAAAAAAATATGTCGATGTGTTTACAAGAGTAAGTGACATGGAATCGAACACATTTTGGAAATATTTTTGAGAATTTTAATATTAAAATTACTTATAATTTTGATATTTGCCGTAACTCTAAAAAGATATGTTAAAAATATCAGGAAAATATACAGGTTCATTTTTACCAGTGTATTCTATAAGAACTATGTCAAAATTAACAAACTGACATGTTTTAAACGACTATTCATTAAAAGGGTTTTAATTTATGTGCTAAATTTGGACAAGCCCCATCACAGCTGTTATAAGAACTACTCAATCTCAAAAACCATCGGCAAATTTAACTCTTTTTATTTTTGCATTTTTAGATATAATTATATAAAATTAATATTTACTGTTTTGAAGAATTGTAAAGGAAGAAAAAAAAAGGATAAAAGGGCTGCTAGGATATTTTATATAGCTGGTAAAAGTTAATTTTTGTGTTTCGTGGTCCTAAATAACTTATGACGACAGCCGCGTACAAATCTCGATTTTAAACGAAGATAAGGTTTGCGGTGGGTTATTTTTACTGTCAGGAAGATACAATTTTTTACATCAAACAAAAAAAACATAACCTGTGCTTATCAAAAACTCAGTTTAATATTTAAAATACAACTATATACAAAATTAAAAGTTTTGGTAAAAACAAAAATTAAAAAAAACGTTGCGAAAGGCTTTTAGGTAAAAAAAATGTTATTGAAGTATAAATATGTATGTTATTGAAGGTTTATTATTATCCATGCAATTTTGAATATTGGAGTGATTAAAAATAATCTCTCAAATACATAAATCAAATTTGACTAATAGTTAATAATTAATTCTGCCTTTTAATAACTATTGTGGTGTAAACGTAAACAAATTAGTATTCGCTCAACATACAAATAGGTAGTCAGCGAGGGAAGCTTCAAAATATCAAACCAATTCTTAATATTCTTATATAATCTTAAATTTTGCAACATAGATCCAAATAAATTTTGATTTTCATGACTACGTAAATTCTTTTTAGTATTATTTGTCCCTAATAACAAAAGAGTTCATAAAACTTATTTGACTCCCCCGGTCACTACGAAGACGAAAAAAAAGCAATTCCCTTTATTATTCTTGACGAACAACACACGCAAACAGATTTAAATCAAGGTATTTTAATTTGTTTACGAAATTTTCGGTCGTATAGGTCCTAGGTTGGTTTAGTGACGTAGCCTGAAATTGCTTCTGGGGAGTGTTAACTTTTTATTTAACGCTTTGCCAGCGGTGCGTCGGTGTTGACGCATTAAGAGAAGGCTTATCTCAGGGTTACCAAGTAAATTATTCTTACAGAGCTTATCTATATAAAACAAAATATATTGTAATTAAGCTTTAAACCATTTATAATTAAATTTTACACATAGCCTTTGGGGTGTTTAACCCACAACCCCCCCACTGAATACGCCAGTGGGTTGGTGGCTCTATCAAGACTAATATTTCCATTGTACCTACATATTGTAGTACCTATTTCATAATTTCACCTATTCCAAGAAGCTTTTAAATGAATTTAAGTTTGTCATTAGATTTCAGATACCTCGAACCCATCCCCGTATACTTACTATATAATATATATATCTACTGCTTATCTCTGCTACCTCGTGCACAGCGGCAGGCTTGTACGCCAAGGCCTCGACAGTCAGCTTTTGATGTATGGCCGGGGCTCGAGCCCAGACAAAAGAGCTGTTTTTTGCAACTGTAAATGCATTAAACATAACATTTGAGCCGTGGGCGTGGTCTGTTTTTCAAGGTAGGAACGTATTCGCGAGTCCGAACACCGACCAATGCGGAAACAGGATGTGGACGCAAATACGCGTCATTGGTCGGGTGTTCGGCACTGAACCTGCAAAGCGAGGTGTACGATCGACGGACGTGCTAACGATCGAAAGCTCACAGGAACTGTGTTTTCCGTGCTTGTGTTAAGAGAAATCCCATAGTTTTAAAGGGCGTTAATAAGAAATTTTCTGAACTGTCGTGTAATTTCAATACCAATTTTTGGTAGTAGAATTGATATATTTTTATTTTGCAGAAATATATATTAGTTTAAAAAGTTACTAAAACTTCTTTTTGTAACTTATAAAGTATTGAGTTTTAGCTACCTATTCCTATACCTATACCTATTTTAGGTATTTAAAAAGTTTTTTTCTTTTATAAATAAATAATATTTTATTCTCTCTTAAGTATTTGACTCGAGAAATTTTACCTATATACCAAAAAAGATATTGTATACCTACCTATTGTAAATAGGTGTCATGTATAATTATTATTTTTATTAGTCACACCGATTTTATCAAGTCAAATTTTTAAGAGGGAATTCAATATAATTTTTTACTTGTCAGTGTTTTTTTATGACATTTTTTATTTCATTCTGTTGGTTCTATTTATACGAAGTTTTACAGGGTCAGCTGAAAGTTCTCAAGGCCAAAACCGATGTCAAAATTTTGAATGTCCCTAATAAAATACTTAAACAATTACTGGGGTCCCTGGCATGTAAAATATGCTAGTATGACGATAAACTAGGTATATATGCTATATATGCATCCAGTGGCGTAGCTATACTCAGCCAGTCCTCGCGGTGCGGGGGGACCCACGAGGCCAGGGGGCCCGCCGATAATTGCAAATGAGCTCAAGGTGATTATGAGATTATGAATGACCCTTTTTTTAGTCATCACATTCTACATTTATACAGCTATTTTTCTGTTTTTACCGAAAACCGCAGGGGGAGGGGGCTAAAATTTGTGGCTACGCTACTGTATGCATCTATACCTACATATTTATAGAGAATAGCAATATTAATAAAATAAAAACACCGGAAACAATATGAAATTTTCAGATTACCGACTTTTTTTCACATCACTCCCCCTCCTCTACATCCCCTGTTATACGCTTTAGACACTTATTACCACAAGAAGTGTTTAATGCCAAGAATAAAGCTATTCTAGTTAGGTATATTCATTCATATAATATCATGTGAGTTTGGCAACTCCGTTGATTGTCGTTGTTAATATCCCTTAAAAACTTAAATCAGTACTCTCTCTGTTCTATTATGCCCTTGAGGAAGCAGTGGCGTAGATATATACACATTGCTTCTGTGTTTTTTTTTGAGAAAATTAAAAAATTTTAATAACCAAAAAAAGGTCATTACTTCTTATACTCTAGGTAAAATCTGGGAGGGTTTTGTCCGCCAATCCCGAAAAGTGTTACTTTTTATACTATCTCTATCACTTTAGCTTAAATAAAAGTGGTTCTGGGAGGGGGGGGGGTTACCATTTCAAAATATCGCACGAGCTCTGTTGTGATATAGCTCACCCTTTAACCCGGCCCTGTGCAACCTTATATCTTGACTGGTCTAATGACAAGTATGTATATCGTTTAATCCGTCCTTTTTCTACCCTCTTTAAAATTGAAGGATTTGTTACTCTATGTACTTATTTGCAGGTAGCACTGAAGATGACTCGTTAGTCGAAAGCTTTCTTCTATGATCTTTTCTGGATTATAGATAAAAATATATTATTGCGAACGATATTGAATCCAAAGTGTGTAGTGATAAAAATTCATTTAAAAAGCAAATATTTTCGCAAAACCTAACCACACCTTGTCGCCGAAAGGAAAAGATTAATAATTTTTAAGGAAAGGATTAATAATTTTTCAGGCCCTAGGCACGAATATATTTACGAGCCTCCTTTTCTTTTAGCAAGGAGACTAGATACAAAAATTACGAAAGAAGACTTATGTATTATTATTCCTTGTTTCTAATTTTTTGACTGATTTGTTTCCTTACTTTAAAATTGACTAAATAATTAATTTAAAAAAAAATTTGATTTATGTTAAATAATAAGTTGTTTTAGTGTAACGGAAACCTTTTCTAACGACATTTAACTATTTAACGCTTTTTAGGAAAACTCTAGGTAAAATCTTAGGTAAGAAGGGTCAGAGAAATCTTGTGGCCTTATATGGGGGTGGGGGGTGAAAAACAATGACCAAAATAGTCCTTGGACTAAGTAAAAGTAGTTATATTTTTCAAAGCTAATACATCTAATGTTAACATATGACACATAACATATGACACAACATTTTTCGAGCATTTTTCTAATTTTTAGGCTTTAAAGACAGCACTTGAGCTCAAAAACTATGCAGTTACCAAAGACATCTACTTATTTTTTATAGGCATTGTAGTTGGTTTTTGCATTAAAACGAGCGCTAAAATACTTTATACTTAAAAATAACCATGCACTGCCAAACGATTAGAAGCGGTTAACAAATGATAAAGTGAAAATGTCCGAAATGTGAGGTTAGATGTTAAAACTTCTTTTATTTTTGCCTCGCGTTTGGTCAGCGTTACCTGCCATGTCCTTTAAAATTGAGACAATTATGAAATAATACACCAAGCTTTTAGTACAATTTTGATGACTAATGAATTCTCAGGGCCGTTTGGTAAATTCACAAAATACTTGATAAACTTATATTAATTGAAAATGTTGCATTTTCAGGCACCCCTCGTGTCTCAACTATCAGATAACTTATCGAAAATGTGAAAACAGTTTCTTATATAACTTTTCCCGTAGAACTCAATTCGGCCTTCGGAATTAGTATACAGGGTCAGGTCAAAAAGTTATCTGACCCTACTTTTTTTTGCCTTTCCAAAAATATATAATAGTATGCACTTTTTCTCAGGCACACTCAAATAAATGATAATTTTCTGAAATTAAATGCATAATTTAAAATTAGGCCATGATTGACAATTGAAAGTTACATATTGCTACCGAAGAATTGGATACCTTGCATATAAGTGTCTTCTTATATAAAAATACCTATAGAGTTTTTTAATAACATTAAGTTTGTAACAACAGTTTTATAGCAGAAAGTAACAACATAACAAACACAAAAAACATTATTAAAAAAAGAAAAAACTAATTTTTAAAGGCGATGTTTAAATTGACGACCATTTTCTCTAATGCACAATTGGCACATTTTTGTAATTCTTTGAATAGCGTTAAAAAGAACCATTGGTCCTATTCGCAGATTTCGAAAAGCTAAATGAATTACCTCTCGAAGTTCTGCTATACTGTCATATATTGTGTTTTATTGATTTTGTATATAGCCTCACAAAAAAAAATCTAAAATTGAGAGATCTGGAGATCTAATCTAAAAGGTCCGTTGGTACCTGTTCATCCTTGAGGAAATCAAGGAATTCCCTTAAGAGTCTAGAGTTGTGACACCATCTTGCTGTAGGTAAACAGCATTATATTGGGCTAATGGAATATTTTCGAGCAGTTCTGGAATAAGTTCCTCAATGATTCGCTATCTGCGTGCTGTAACACCTCCTTCAAAAATCCTATAAACTATATGTCTGCCTGAAATAAAACAAGACACCACAAGTCAATAAGCTCACCGTGGAGAGCGCAGGTAATCCTTTAACCAATGAAAACTACTGGGAGAATCATAAAGAATAATAGTGTAGATTATTAAGTCGGCACTGTTGTTAACTCTTTTATTAATATAGCTATACGGGCAAAGTAACAAAGTAGAGATTTTATTTTAAGTTGAATACGGTGGTGAAAAAAAAGCAATTATTGACAGTTCTATTCTTCAAAAATCGATAAAAAAACATATTTTTATTGTAATGCAACATTCTCAGTTGAGAGAATTAAATTTTGAACAAAACTTATCATACGCCTTACTCTCCGAAAGTAAAAAATAATGGGGACATTGCTAATTTTTAAACTTTATCAAGGAGGCTATTATTCACAAATAATCCTTTATTTTCCATAATGGTCCATGATTTAGTAATAACTACTGTTTTTTTGAGAATTAAAATCCTTTTTAAACATTTAGACATGCTGGAAACAGTGGCGGTTCCTCTATTAGGTCATATGGTCAATGACCCCCCAATAAATATTTCCAAACACAAAAGAATAAATAATTTATATTTTTTAAATTTCTTTTAAATTTGGACATTCCTTTTATTATTCTAAGAGTGTAAACTGGTTTAATGTTCATGTTGATTCCGCGGCAGTCGCACTATTGATGCCTCGCACAGCGATCTCCGAAGGTTTCGTTTCGTTGGACCACGAGGCTGGCGGCTTGCGATGTCCTCGTGGTTATAAACGGAGGTGAATTTTTCCCGAGTGTTCCCGATTGAATTCGCATATGGGCGCATAGGTAATATATGGCTTGCATTTGCAAATTTTGGGTCAACAGCCGCGCCAAGGAAACTTTAACATTTTTGTCAGTTGATGCGTTTAATGTGAATCGTGTGGTAGGTTGTGTTTAAGACTTGTTTGTTGATTTTGTGGTTTAAATTAATTGAAAAAATTAATGTTTTAAATAATGGTAGCCACAGTGGTTTAGAATCTTAAGACTTCAAAAGCCGCCAGTGAGCTCAACTTTGAGAAATGTCTCGAATTTAAGGCCAGATGTCGACAAGTAAAGACAAAAACAGTAAATTGTTATTTTAGTAAAAATATGTACGACTTATGTAACTAGATATGTTATTGAGATGGGATAAGGGCATTTTATTGTTTCGTGTCTTTGATTTTTTCAGATGACTCTGTGGTATAAAATATAATAATTAGGAAATTAGGTGTATGTATATATGTATGTATGTATGTATGTATGTATGAATGTATATATATATATATATATATATATATATATATATATATATATATATTGACCTCCTGGAAAGTTAACCATGAGCCGCCACTGGCAGGAAAGGTATATATTGCAATATGGCAGGCGCAATGAGCCATTTTAGTCAAACGACGATGGCGATTTCGCTCTTTTTAGAGTTTCAGGCCTCGATAGACAAGCGAGTCCCGTGTCGCGCAAATGCACAAAATGGAATCACAGAAACAACTATTACACTGGCTAATACCACGACTGCCATTGAATTACACTGTTAACTAATGACTTACATCGGAAGCAATAATGTTAATATATTTTATTTTGCGTTACACCAACGTCAAAACAAGGATATTATGATCCTTGTCTGGAACATGTCCTGTTATATTGTTTGTCAAAAAACTAGTAAACGAACTCGTGAACGGTATATTTCTTTTTTTTTACTAGTAGCCTTGCAGGTCAAAGATATTGTGTAAATTTTAGAACAAATCAAAACCCTTCTGCTAAAACAAGAACTAAAAATGGGTTTATAATAACTGAAGCAATTGAAATTAAGGTATTAGGACTTAAAGCGTAATAGGTCACTATGTTTGGGAACTATTCATAGGATTTTGAATCAGCATAAATTCGTACCGTACAAGTACAGACCTATACAATCCCTGCTGCCAGGTAACCAAGACAGACCTGGGGAGCTTTATCAATAGCTTAGCAATGATGTTAGATATAATCGAAACTTTTTGAACTTAATTTTATGAACCGATGAGGTCAACTTTTTCGATAGTGACATATTTAATAGAAAAGACAATAACTATTGGAGCCAGGAAAATTGAATAATTACCCACATCCACCCTTGTAACCCCCAAACACGCTTCAGTGTTAATCTATGACATGGTTTGATCGGCTCAAGAATTGTGGCTGTACTCTTTTACCAAGGAACACTAACAGGTTTTCGGTACGTTGACAGACATACTTAAACATTTTTTAGATAATCTTTATTTAATTGATAGACAAATGATCTTCTTTACAAAGGACGATGCATCCGCACATAATGTTCAATAAGTTAATAATTTATCGCAAGACATTTTTGATAATAGATACTTAGCAATGTACGCTCCTGTTCGGTGGTCTCCTCGCTTTCCAGTCCTAACCCTTTTGAACTTTTTTTTTCGGGGATACTTAAAAGATATAGTGTAAAAAAAGCGGTATGCAAATATCGAAGAGCTCCAATAAAAGAGTATATTAAAAGCCACAAGGCGCGTCTACAAGTATGTTGAAACGAAAAATGTATAAAACAAGAACGAAAAGTTTTCCAACATTTCCTTCAAGGCTTGTTACTTATTCCTTGATTAAAGTGTATTACACTTTTATAAAATAAAGGATTACTTTTTAACCAACGTCAAAAAAGAAGGAGATTATTAATTCGATTCAATGCATTTTTTGATGTAGGTATGTACACCGATTACTCCAGGATGTTTTAACTAATTTGGATGACATTTTCGGGAAGTATTCAAGATAGTTCCGGAATGGCCTTATTCAAAACATATTAAAAAAGAAAATTAAAAGAGTAAATGACGCCATTTTGAATCTTTTTCTACCTAAGAGTTTCCGAAATAAATTTAAAATGCTTTATTGCCTAAAACTTGTGTTGTAATATACTTTCGCTGCACCCTGAGAATCATACGGTTAATATAAATCTTAATGAATAGTTTTTATAAATATGTATGAATGGCGCTTTTTATATAATATTAGTACTGTGAACTAGCAAAATTTGATATTCGGTGGACTAGTAACTACTTGTTTATTTTAATAGGGACGTCCAAAATTTTAACCTAGTTTTGAGCCTCAAAAACTTTAAAGCTGACCATGGTAATAAAACGTCTAAATAGAACTAAAAAGTATTAAACAAAAAGTTTTATACAAAAATAAAACCGCCTTCAAATAAAGTTCTAAAAAGTAAAAAACAATATTTTATTCTATCTGAAAAATTTGACTTATGAAGTCACAGTCAAACTAATAAAGACAGTAAATAAATATTATACTCGCGGTGTACCTATATATAGACACTCACTACATAAAAGTCTTTTTGTAGTTAACCAATCTCCAAAATGTCGGTTTCATTTTTTTACTAACAATTTTGAATCATAGCCTGGTTGATGAAATTAAAAAATCAGCAAAATCGCCCTTATTTTTCACTAGGATATTATGGCACATTAACAATTTCGTTCAGAATTTAATTAAAGGATGTTACATTACAAAAAATAATTTTTTACCATCGTGATTAACGTAAAAACACAAAGCTGCATTAACATGAAAGTTAGCAGCAGTGCCAAATAAAGTTTGAAAACCCTGAAAGTATATATTGTAACATTACATTAAACAAGAATCTTCTCTTTTGATTTATTTATTTAAAAAACTTGTCTTTTTGTGCTCGACTGTCTTGAAACTCTAACTCTAGCCAAGACGTTTGAGTTGTTCTCACGAGAATTATGTTGATCAGCTAATTAAAAACAAAATACTATATTAAAACAATAGTTTCAGAAGACATGATTTTATAGCATGAACCCTAAAGGGTGGGTGATATTAAATGTCTCATGATACTAGTATTTTATACTATTTTTTCTATTTTGTGCGCTGTATTTTAAAAAACATATTTACTGTTGAACATGTTGGTGACAATGCATGCAAAAAGTGGCATTATATGCGAACCATTTTTGGTTTTCAATTTTTAAACGTGATCTGTTTCAAATTAGAAGTGGCCATCACAGCATTGCCAATTTGCAAAAGACGTCTTTATGATTACAAAAGAGAAAAAATAGATTTTTGTGATACCGCTTTTATTTTTAATATGCTCGCCAACCCTTCAATGGTAACTAGAGTGCTTTGTCGCAAAAGTTTCTGAATTAGTTGTTTGTTAGGTCTTGCCAAAGAGGTACTAATGTAAACTTTGTTAAGAACAATAATGAGAAAAGGCCAATAAAAGCGATTTAAATATTATCCGGAATTCTTTACAGTATTTAAATATCTGTTTGGACGATGTCTTCATCCACATAAAATAAATGGGAATGTTTAAAATTTAAATTCTTAAACAAAATAATGAAAACAATTTTTCAGACTGAATAATTACATTTCTTTGACGTGTTTTCTGCCAATGTTTAAATCTTAGGAAGGCAAAAAAATATCCATTTACTACAAAATTTAATTTAATTGTTTTCAGTTCTAAAGGTATATCGTCTGTTGTCTATTGTATCACAAAGACAAGATGTAAGAGAGTTGATTCGGCCAGACTTTCTTTGCGAATGTTTAACCTATTAGAGGTATGTAATTTAAATGCAGACAATTAGTTTATTTAACGAAGGACCATCTGCTTTTTATTTACTCTCCAGCAGAAGGCTAAAATTATCTATATTTCTGTAGGTAATAATCGTTTGCGTTCCACTACTATGTTCGTGTTAGTTTAAATATTGATTTTATCCTAAAATTAAACGCCGTATAGAAAGACACGAACATTTCTATCAGGATAAAATAATGAAAACTATCAACACAATGTGTAAAGGGATAGTATTTACTGCTACTTCATTCTCTCTTCTTTCACTTTTTATACTTATAAAGTAGTGTATAATTTTAAAATATTTGTAGTAGATAATAGACTCTTTAAGTTCTCTATGATTTACATAAAAATAAGTATTAGATGTTTGCAATGACGTTCCTGTTCCTTAATAAAAATTATTAATATAAAACAACTGTCTTTGAGTTCTATTAAGCCTTCTTCTCACTCTGAAAATAAACGTGAAATTTAACATTTACAGAGCACAGTCCTGAGAGTAATATCGTTCACTTTTCAAATCACCTTCCTTTATTCCTAAACACAGTTAATAGGACACGCTACCATGGGGTTAACAGTTTACCTTTTCTAGATGCTGCTTATTCTTGAAAACTAACGTGAAGTAAATGGCTACAAGGGTCGTATATCAACCAACAAAAAAGAGTCACCGTTTCCTTGAACTGAAAATCTTCTCAAGGGAGGAAGATATCAACTGAATTCCCTGTAGAGGAAATTCCACAATCAAAAATTGGCTGCAAACGCAGTTGACTAACCACACAGCTTTTCGATGAAGAGACTCTAGCAGACTGTTGCCAATTAACTCATTAAAATTAGTGATGACTACCTATAACTGGAATTGATTTGTTAAAACTGATCCTTGCAAGTGGATCCATGAAACTGATTCGGACCAAAATATTAAATAGTTACAGTTACGATTCCAATGCACCGAAGACTTCGTGATCGATCAGCACGCATTCGTTAACTCGGTTATTTGTAGACATAGGAAGATTGAACTGAACTTTATATGGATCAGTTATTAGTTACCTATTCCATGTGCCTGTTATTAAAAATTAAATATCTATATTCCAACTTCACCGGCGCGCCATAACGGGCTTATCGGTATTTATTTTGTTTTCAAGACGTCACTTGAAAAAAATATGTACGAATTATGTAGGCTATAGGTAGTTGTATTAGGTTTAGGCCGATTAAAGGTTCATGCTCTTGTCGAGGCAGCGGAGATTCTGGGAACATCAGCTCGTGATTTTTCATTTTTTAAGGATGGTAGTACTTTTAAAAGGCCGTTGCTCCTTCCACGCTAACGTGAACGAATCTTCGGAAAGTCGGTTCACGTTAAATAAGAAAAACGTGTGAATCACGGCAAACTTGTACTAACCTAACGGGGTGATTCGCTTAACACTGTGAATTTTGTAAAAAAAATCCTTGTTTTATATAGACTCAGAATTCGGTTGGCGCGATACCTCGCCCTTTCTTTACAGCAAACCTAACCTAAACTAATTTTAAAAAACTAAGTAATCCGAATTTTTATTAATTATAAATTTTGTTAAAAAAAAATTCCTCCTTGTCGGGATTTGAACCTATATGCTATACGACGCAAGCTGAGAACCCTACCACTGCGCCACCGCTTCTCGATGAAAAACCTATAAATAGCGTATACTAGTTAGCGCGGAAGGAGTCATAGTCATTTTAAAACAATCACTTTAAAAGGTACCACGGCTGGATTTGGGTTGCAACTGTAAAGTTCTAGGGAATAAATGCAGGTAAAACCAGGATGTTCTATATTAAAATTTTAAAATACGTGCCGTCACTAGTCTGAGGTACGTGCCGTTACTTGTATCGGAAAATCCTAGAGAATTTATAAAAATTAAATATTCTCTGCGAATACACTGGAAAATTTTAAAATGTTTAGAAGAATTTCAGAATATATGAAATAAAATTTTGAGAATATTGACAAATTTAGGAAAATTAGCCATATTCGATTCGAGTCTGGTTTATTTCAAGGTTAACTAAAGCGACCGACCGTAGTCGAATGTAAACTGACATTGTCATAATTTTTTTTATTAGGCTCGTAACTGGAACTGATTCTCGGAACCGATATTTTTGGTTTTGGAATCAGTTCCTAACTAAACATTGTTGGATCAGCAATCCTAAGTTAAAACGCGCTTGGCGTGTTCAAACAATCTTGCGAGAGTGGGTCATAGGGTGTGTAGTTTTCACGAGTGGTGACGAAAAAAAAACCAAGGAGTGGATCAAATATAGGTGTAAATCAAGTAATTTATTCTCTATTCGGGAAGAGTGTATCTCGAACAAGAGTCTCTCTCGAACCAGAGAATATTCTCGACGAGAGGGGGAGGCATGTTTCTCTCGATCACAAGACGAAGCGGGAAACGATTTTCTCTCGTCTCGTTTCATCTTGAGGCTGCTGCTCTACAAGCAGAGTTCGTATTAGAGATCTCTAGATACGATCCTGGACCCTAAAACGCAATATCTGTCAAAATCTTGGAAAATGACTTTTTTTATGATTACAATACCAGGAAGTAAAAATGTAACTACTACTTGTGTGAAGGTCTTTTGACTTTACTGTCTGGCCTGAAATAAATAAAAAAATACTTCAATCTGATCCAAACTGTTAGATAACTCATTAGTTAAAGAATGACCTAACTCGACCGGGGATGCATGCCGCATCTCGATGCGAAACGAATCTAAACAAATTGACTTGGTTTCACACATTCAATTATAAATGATTAGGTTTTTTATTCTGACCGGCCTTCAGCTACTGTTTGCTTTGTTGAGTGGTAATTTGCTTGTTTATAATGTCGATAGGTTTTCTTTCTTTTTTTTATTTATTAATTTAACGATTCATAAATTTTTTAATAATAACGAATGAAGTTTTCAAGATGTAAACTATTAAGGGTGTGGTCTCGCGATCAAGAGATATGTATTACTGGTTAAAGGTTTTAGCGATTGTTATTTCTGGAGAAATTCTTAAAGGTCTGAATATATTAGGTCTTTACTACTATTCGTGAAAAAAAAATGCCTTTGAGATTTCTTCTTTTCTGGGGTCCCTGAAACTAACTGTTTCGTTTCAGAGTCCCTAGATGCCAAAAAGATGATTTATTTTAATATATACTTAATGAAAGAGAAAATCAAAAAGATGAAAAAATATATAGGTGTAATTAAAAAATCGATAAATAAGAACTTCCCTCGTTGAATATTTCCTTTTATAAGGAATAATTAAGTGTAACCCAATTTAGTTCAGTACGTAGTCATTTAGTAACACCAAAGATACATTATAGCTTACGCTATAGATAACTCACTTAAATTGGAAGCCTTGAATCGGTCCGGAGACATCAATGCCCGTCGAAACTATATTATTTCATGCGGTAACCCTCGACTCGCGAATGGGAGCGAGTCGCCAAGTTTCCAATCACTAAATATTAAAAGAGATTTTTTGGTTAGAAGAGGAATATTGAATTTGGTTGTTAATTCTTGGGGTTGAAATTTAATACAGGTTAGCTTGACATAAAGTTTAATATAGCCGCCATAAAAAATATATATATCATACCCGACCCTGACAGAGAGACAGACAAACCGTCGGAATTGATAAAATATATGTTTTGGCATTTAGGTACGCTAAAATCTGAAAATATGTAAAATCTTAGAGATTGATTTTTCACGATTACAAATATCTTATTTAGCCGCCATTTTGTTCCGCCATTTTGAATTAGTACCACAGTTTTACTAATTCATCTCTACACCGCAATTAGTTACACACAACCAGAGGCGTGCAGTCCATGGAAGCAAGGGAAGCAGTGCTTCCCCAAAAAAAAATTACAAAACATCTTCTAAACTGTTATTTTTGAAATAGGAAACCATTAATTTAGGTTATATTAAAAATGGTAAAATATTATCTTAATTACCAAGCCCATAGTAAATGCGGCCTTGACTTCGACCGAGCCACAATAGAAATCGAATAGAATCTATGCGGGCCGCTAGCTTCTCTGCAGGCAAGTCCTGTATGCTTGATTTCTTGTGAATCGAGCCAAAGGTTATTGAACTTTCCACCGGCTGTTTGCAGTTTTTGCATTTCAGTCGCGTGCTTTAAGTGGGGGCGGAAGCTATCTTTGGTGTAGGTTCTTTGTTTGAACGGCTATCCGTGTGTTGTGTGATACGTACGTCGCGTCGTGCATAGTGCGATATGGAAGACAATAATACGGACGTGGATATACAAATACCGTCAACTTCTGCTGTCGGTAACGTTGAAAATGTTGGAGAATTTAGTAAGAAGAGTGTGTGTGAATGTGTGGTGTGTGTCTTAATAATAAAGGGATTTTTAACATAAAACTTCGCTGATAAGCTTCAAACAATTTTCAAAGGAAGGGCAAAACCGCCTATGAAAAATTTGACCACAAAAATGAAAAACTGTATTATACATTTTTATCCGGGAAAACAATACGAACAATTTAAATGGCTAACAGGTTGTGAAAATATAAGTAAATTATTTTGTTGGTCATATTTACTTTTTGAAAATGAAAATGGTCTCTGGAATAAAACTGGTTCTTCCGATTTAAACAATTTCCATAAAGCTGTAAAAAGACACATTATGTCCAAAGCCCATTTACAGGCCGTCATAAAAGAAAAAGTCTTCGGCAAAATCAGAATTGAACACACCCTTAATAAACAGTTGGAAATTAGTCACCGCCAACACAATGAACTAGTCGATACAAATAGGCAAATATTAAGAAGACTTATCGATGTTGTTTGTTTGCACGGACAGCACGAAGTGGGATTTAGAGGTCATGACGAAACAAAGGTTTCTTCAATTAAAGGAAATTTTCAAGATTTACTTAGTTTAACGGCTAAATATAACGATTGCTAAAAAATCATTTAGAGCAGTCTAGCGTTTTTCGCGGAACGTCGAATCGAATCCAGAATGATTTAATTTCCGCTGTTGCAACCATTATTCTAAAAAAAAATTAAGCAGGAGATTGGCGAGGAGCGGTTCATTGCTATTGTTCTGGACGAAACAACTGATATCACTAATTTTAGCCAATTATCTATAGTAATACGCTACGTTAAAACAGACGGAAGTATTGAAGAGCGATTTTTAGGTTTTAAGAATGTGTCCGAAAAGATTATATACCATAGTTTATAACGTTACTAAAGAAATTAATGAAGAGAAAAAATTAGTTGCTCAAAGCTATGATGGAACTGCAGTGATGGCAGGACAATAGGGGGTCTGCAAGCTAAAGTTCGAGAAATTTTCCTAAGTGCTATGTTTGTCCATTGTTTTGCTCATAAATTAAATTTAGTTTTATCCCAGTGCATCAATCACATTAAAAAGTGTAAAGTATTTTTCGTTACTTTAAGTGGCATGGCTGCTTTTTTTTTCAAGTCAACAAAACTTACCCAACCTGGACCTCATTGTCCACAAACGATTTCTCAAAGTAGCTCCTAATAGGTGTAAGACTTGTCTTAACAGTCATCCATGTCAGTTTTGTCAAAATGTTCATTCTGATGTCGCGTCGCGAAACCTCCCTTGAAGAAGTTAAAAATTTCTTTAAAAATGGAAAATGTGTCTGTTATTGTTTCAATACCCAACTTGTTGACCTAGCTCAAACAAAAAATGTAAGTCTATGTGTTGTAGCAAGAATGTGAAGCTTCCGACATGTCCATGAGAGCAAAGGACGCAAATGCCCCCCCTCAGAGAGCCAATAACCCAGAGCAAAATTGTTTAAACAAAAAACAACTTTCTTGTCTTTGCAATCGATTTTGTATTAGCGCGCTTTTACATGGTCATAAAAAGGAAGTGAGGACTTTTTTTTTAGTCGTCGAATGCAATTAATAATATATGTTTGCCCCCCTCCCCTTAGAAAGACTGTAAATACGTATATGGTTTTGAGATACCGATACGCCAGTATGAAGGTTCATCACCAAGCAAAAATAATTCGTTTATACTACATTTCAACGATTCCTCAAAAATCAAGCCTTACTATCAATGGGGTGCATTTAGTACCAGTATCTAGAGGAAACTTTGTATGGCAACTGTCTATATATAATATAAATTGGCTTTTTTTTCAAAAAGGCACCCTGTACATTTTACTTCTGTTTAGAGAGAGATAGGTTTTTTGTTCCGGATTTTGAATATACCGATACCATCAACTCTAAAAATGAATAAGAAAATGAAAAATTTCGCCATATGAGAAATGTGGTGAGTAGAAAAAGATACACTTTGTCACCCATATTTGTCTTAAGGCGCGGCAAATCTTCATTTTGTAGTTTATTTTTTTAAGATAAAAGTATCAAACCCCGAAATCCTCGGAGTACTTAGAATTAGAAAAAAGAGCTCTATCTACTGAAAGTAAAATTAAAAAAAAAATGCAAGTTATATTTGTAAATTTGACGATTGATACTTCTTGATGTTATAAAAACTTGACAACTAGCCATACAATTTGTTTCTTTTGGATGATTTGGATATCTTGAAAAGAAAGATAAAGCAGACTGAAATGTAGACAAGTACATCCCATCTTGCCAGGATATCGTCTTTGCTGGTTATTAGACCTGTCCTTGTCTCGGTAGAAGAAAAATAATTAATATTAAGATTTTATCAAACTTTTCAGGTTTAACTACTAATTCTGAAAGTCTATCAACAGGCAACTTGAGCGAGAAAAAGATAAATAAAAAGGGTTGAACTTCTAAAAATATGTCCCTACCCACCAATATGACAAGTAAAATGGGTATTATAAAATACTTAAATTTAATGTCGTTAACTTAACCTAAAAAGTATCCCAAGATTTAAGTGATTTATATCGGCAGCAAATCAATTAAACCCAGTCGACACCGTTGTGTTATCGAGAAGATAAATGGGTTGATACTAACACTAATAACAAAAACTATGAACAACTCTAAATAAAATATATTAACATAATTATATGACTTTTTCGCCACCTGTGTCCTCGTCCGCTGCCAACTAAATTTACTCACGGTCTCAGTGGGTACTTGGCCGATCCATTCTAAAAAAAAAGAAAATGTAAAATAAATGCTTAACTAATTGAGAATTGAAAATTAATTGATTTATGCTTTGGTGGTAACTTTATCGCTGTTGTCAGGAACTAAAATAAAAACTGTAAATATCTGTATATTAAATTCAAACTAATAATTAAATAAATAATATAAAATATGGATTTTAACTAATATTGTTCTGTGAAATTACAAAATTCTGTATTCTGTCAGCTTTGTGTACGACTTTGCATGCTGTGGCTATCTTGTGATTTATTATAACTATAACTAACTATAACTTTTGGCTATTTCTATTGATGGAGGATGGGTTGATTATTTGGGCTATCTAACTCCAGGTTGTTGCAGTCTAGAAGAAGTTGAAAATATAGAGCGTCGTTATTTTAACTTGGAAGCATTTTAATGTGTTACAACTTTCATTCAAGATTTCAAAATTAATAAAAAAATAAATTATATGGTTAGGTGCCAAGTTTGATATTAAATAACAAAAATACAAAAAGTGTCAACCGCTAAATATACAAATATATCTTGTTTTTTTTCTTGCCTTTTTTTTTTAATGGGCATCCTGCAAATTTAACTTTATTTAAAAACAAATGAGATAATTAAGTACTTCGCTACAGGAGAAATGTGGTAAAGAGAAAAGGATAATCTTCGTCACTCACATTTGTCTTATGGTGCAGCTTTTCTTCATTTTCTCATTTATTTTTTTACGATAAAGATCAAATCCAATATGTTTGGAATCAGAAAGAACAAATCTATCTATTGATAGTAAAATTTACAGGGTGTCTCATTTAAAAAATGATAGTTATATTTAATTATAACTTTGATGAATGACATTCTTTTTGTACATTTCTAATGTTTCAAAAAAACGTAATAGGTAACTGAAACATTTCAAAGTTATAGCAGATTAAAATGTGAACAAGTAAATATTAAGATTTTACTAAACTTTTCAGGCTTATAATTTCACTTTATAAAGTCGACGTCAAACTATATCATAAAGAGAAAAATTCAAGATGAAATGATAGTTATTTATGTTATAAAGATCGAAATAACGATCATTATGAGAGTAGTCGTGAATATTTTCAGACGAGGCGTTAGCCGAGGCTGATAACACCACGGCGAGTTTCATAACGATCCGACTAGCATACAAATCTTTATTTTCTGGCATCAATTGAGTCAACCATTGTGCAAATTTCTAAAAAAAATATTCCCAAAAGGCAGTCGTTTTCTCGTTGCTAAAATCGTTATTTCAGGGCTATAATGAATTAGTTATGGTCCTAAAACTATAACGGATCCGTTAGAGTATTCTCAAAATAATGTCATTATGACACACCAGAAGATAAAATATTATTTTTTGCTTTTTAGTGCTTTTTTTGAAGTCGATTTTATTTTACGTTGCATTTTTACTTCCGTCGTAAAAAATCACACCCCGGGGTTTTTTCAGATTTTTACGTTTCAGGGTCCGTTTCATGGCATAGCTAATAAATTACCAACCCGATTAAGTTCGAATTTTGGTCAAAAGTTAAGGGTCATATGGGTAGACCTGATAACATTTTGGTTGGTCATTTTTTTCTATTTTCAATGGTGATGGCGCTTTTCTGGAATTCTTCAAATAATACGGATTGACTCAAAAAAATTAAATGGTATGATATGACTTATTTGTCAGATTTTATTTTGTGGTTATGAAGGGTATACGATAGTGAAATAAAAAAACCAGATCCATATTTAATTTAAGAAAGTTGATGGTGGTCGCTCAAATCCGAAACGTCGGATTACAAAGCTAACTACACCGAATTGTAGAGGAGAAAAAGTGCCAATGGTAAAGTAAAAGTTATTTTTATATATCATTTCAATTTAACCTAAAATTTGGGAAATTTTGAGAAAAAAACGATGCAAATTAAGTCAATATCCATCGTTTAAATTTTACTAAAATTGTAGAAAAAATATATTAAATTGGAAGATATTATATTTATTGTAAGCCAGAACATAAAAAAACTAAACAGTAAAAGAAGTAGCAGGAAATAGGACACCAGAGGAAGAGATGTTTTATTATTTGTTGTGCTATTTACTGGTACTCAATTTATTGTTGTGTAAAAAAGCAGGGCTGATCTAAAAAAATGCTATAAATAACAAATAAACAAAGAAAATATCGTAAAATGTAAGTTTTTTTTCGATTTAACTGTTTATTAATTAATTATTGGTGTCGAGTGAACTGTTGGAAATGTCTACCGTCATGCTCGATATATAGACAGAGCCTTTCTACTGTAGAATTTACTACAGCTTTTATTTCTACAGCTGGTATCATCTGGATTGCGTTTTTAATTCGGTTGATGAAGTCCTCCCTTGCTGTTGGTCTATTTTGGTACACCAAATCCTTAAGGCGACTCCACAAGTAAAAGTCTAGACACGTCAATCAATCCAGCTTCCCGGAAAACGCCCATCTAGGAACCGTCTAATATTGTTTGAATAGTGAGCTGGGCAGCCACCATGTTGGAAGAATATAGTATCTAAATCGATGCCCTTAAGCAAAACTGGCAGCTGATTTTGGAGAAAATCTAAATAAGTCCGTCAATTTAGCGGATTATCGAAAATTACTGGGCCGATAATTCGGTTGTTTATTATGCCGCACCAAACGTTGACGCTCCAACGACCTTGACTCTGGACTTCTCGCATCCAGAGAGGATTGTGGTCCGACCTATAATGCAGGTTATATAAGTTCACTTTCCCATCGGAGCGGAAAGTAGCTATATAATAAGTAATATGTGGATTTATGGATTTTCAGGTATACATATTCCAATTTTTGAGTTAATTTAATGTTTTATGGAAATCTAAAGATGATGTGAAAGTAAAGATTCAATTTGCATAATTTTTTTCTCAAAATTTTTCAAATTTTAGTTCCTCTACAATTCGGTGTAGTTAGTTTTTTAATCCGAGGTTTCGGATTCGAGCGACCATCATCAATTTTCTTAATTTAAATACGGACCTGGTTTTTTTATTTTACTTTTTCATACCCTTCATAACCACAAAATAAAATATGACAAAAAAGTCATATCACACCATTTGATTTTTTTGAAAAAATCCGTATTATTTGAGGAAGTTCAGAAAAACGCCATCTAGTGACTAGTAGTAAAATAAATTCTGTGACCGTTAATAGCACTGCAAATAGAGCGAAATTTTTTTTTAAGACCAAGTTCAATAAAATCGATTCAACACAGAGATATCAACGTTTGAAACAAAAAATGTTTGACCTTTCCCTACCACTTTATTATTGAAAATAGAAAAATATGATAAATAGCAAAAAGTTGCGTAAACTTATTGAAGAATACTATGCCTATATTTTTGACACACCTTAACTATGCAAATTCACAAAAAAATCGACATTTACGATTTAAAGTTAATTTTGAAGGTGATAGTCGGTTAAAAATATATTTCTTTCACAAATTTTAAGTGTGCAAGGATGGGCATCATAAAACATTTAAATGTCGTTAACTTGGATTTCTCTTCTATTTAGCAAAATGCACAGTGTCTGATCGTACCTAAAAAGTATCCCCACAGGATTTAAGTGATAATAAGATTTATGTCGGCGCCAAATCAATTAAATCCCACCGACACCGTTATGTTACCGAAAAAATAAATGGCTTGGTACTAACATTAATGACAAAAACAATGAATGACACTAAATAATATATATCTATTGGCTGCTCTCGCGTGGTTAAGACGGTTGCAAAAACTCAATTATTTCCTAGTTGAAAGTTAATTTATTCTGCGGTTGGTCAAGGCGCGATTGAAATCCACTGGAATGTCATGTTATAATTTTTCCATCCAGTGGTTTCTGTATCAGAGATATTCATAGAGTAATTTAGGCACACAGAAAAAAAAGAATTACCTTTATTCAAAGCAACCAGTTTTCTTGATAAATGAATACTAAGAACAAGAGATTTTTTCTTCATGTAATCATGTTTCCCTTAGAGAAGAGACAGAGACAATTTGAAGCATTACCACAAAACCTTTTTTTAAAGCAGTAGTTTCATCATTCATCATTGATCTTAAAAACTGTTTGGTCTCTCTTTAACTCAGTACGCCGCTTAAACAAAACTGGCCCCGTTTAGCTGTTGCTGAGTTGTAATCTCTCGATAATAATAATAATAATGTCTCACCCCAACAACGTTTACACCGCATTTGGCTGAATTAGGACTTAATTTACAGGAGCATCCAGAAATCGGTCATTTTGAAAACATGTAGCGTCGTTAGATCATTTCTTAATACACAATAGTTGTTTTTTTCCTTTTCCTTTCTTTTCTTTTTTTTATTTTTTTTTGTACTGACTTGGTATTATCCCGTCAGTACAAAATACAACCACCGTGGGGGTTTGTCAGGACCTCTATCGGGCGCGGCCTCCTCCTCTATAATATCTACGTATTATAGAGAGGGTCGAGGAAAATTAAAATATCCACTGTGGAAGAAAACCTGGCGCACC
This sequence comes from Kuschelorhynchus macadamiae, assembly GCA_030620095.1. Lineage (NCBI taxonomy): Eukaryota > Metazoa > Arthropoda > Insecta > Coleoptera > Curculionidae > Kuschelorhynchus > Kuschelorhynchus macadamiae. The sequence goes on from JAUTXW010000325.1 coordinate 1,537,385, forward strand.
ATGAAGTTTCATGCAAAACAAAACGGCTTCGGATAACCGTAACGACGCTAACGAGGCCTTTGCAGCTGCGCTAGGTCTCGCGTCCGGCTGGGTGTTGGAGGTGCCCCAGGTCGTCATCATTAAGCGAAATCCTTAACCTTTGATAAAAACAATCCTAGGCTATGGGAATTGCCTATTCCGTGCGATCAGTTCACAACTACTGGACCACCAACTGTGTTGTTTCTGCATGACTAAAGAAAAACAACACACTTAGATATATGGCATCACAAAGAAGGTGCATATTTATATATCTGGAGAATAACAGACCTGATAAGCAATAAAAATAAGATACCTGCAGAAGAAGTAGCCTAAGAAAAAAATTCAAAGATTCAAACAAAGGGACCAACAAACCAAAGATAAACAGAACAAAGTAAAAAAAAAAGATAACAGAAGAAAGCCAAAATTCAAAGATTGATAAAAGAACAAGTAAAAAAACAAGCAGGATAACATATGCAAAAGCCTCAAAAAGTCCCCTAAGTTATGAAGAGCCCGTAATCAATGAAATACAAACACCTAATCAGAACGAAGATTCCTGCACAGATGATAGAGAGGCAGAGATGGATTTGAAAGAACTAAAAGAACTAATCCTAAAGCAACTACATGCCATAAAAAATGAAGACACAAGTGTTGCAAGAACCCCACTAACGAAAATTAATGAGACCAACAGAGCTAAGTCACTTATAGCAAAGACAAACACAGTTCTTGAAAATATCCTCAAATCATTCCCAGAAGATTTTACAGAGATCATGATGCTCAATAGCTTAGTGTATACATCTGCAGTGGTAGTACAGAACACTCTTGTGCCAGAAGTAGGAACAGAAACAAAAAAGAGAAATAAGTCATACAAGGAGCCACCATGGAAAAAGCGAAGACGAGATTACAGGGCTAAGGAGGGAACTATCACAATTTAAAGAGACTGAAAGGCGAGAACTTAGTGGGCGAATGACAAAGTTGAAAGCAGGGTTATACGAGAAAAACAGAATACGACACGAAAGAGACAGAGAAAAAATCATTGAAAAAATCAAACAACAAATTCTTGCTAAAACCGGTAGGATGAGGAATGACAGAAGATCCAAACAATATAAACAAAATAAACCCTACTTTAAAAACACAGCCAGATTCTGCAATAAAGTATTGAACAAAAACTTAGATCAAGTCACAAAGCCCCCAATTAAGATTGCGATTGAAACCTATTGAAACAGTATCTGGGGAAAAGGAATAACACACAATAAAAATGCCAGCTGGATCAAAGAAGAACATCGAGACAACAATGGCCTCAGGAAGATGGAATGCAGAGAGCTCAGTATGGACGAACTTGCAGTGGCGCTAAGAAGATCTGTCAATTGGAAAGCAGCCGGTATTGATAAGCAATTTCTGGTTAAAAAGAATAGTAGCTACACACAATTTCTGGCCTATTACAATAGCATGATTACAGCCCTAACGAACGCACCCGAATGGTTTGTAAAAGGAAAAACATACTTCCTTCCCAAAAACAAGGAAACGAATTTAGCAAGCAGCTATAGGCCTATTACCTGCCTCAACACTATGTACAAAATGCTGACAAGCATCATGACAATAAGATTTTACGCGCATCTGGAAGAAAACAACCTATTTCCAGCAGAACAAAAAGGTTGCGCTAAGAACACTTATGGGTGTAAGGATTACCTGCTAGTCAGTAAGATGATTGGTGATGACTGCAAAGAGGCCGCAAAAGTCCCTCGGTCGTATGGATCGATTATGAGAAAGCGTTCGACAGTATCCCACACAGCTGACTCCTGGAATCCCTCAGAATATATAAAGCATCGTAGATAGTGCTATCTTAAGTTAGGAAGCTAATGAAACAATGGAAGGTCGACTTGCATCTGACCACTATATCTGAATCAGTATGCTTCAAAGACATAGAAATTAAGAACGGTATCTATCAAGAGGATTTACTTTCGCAGCTGCTATTCTGCCTTGCTCTAATCCCACTCAGCTCACAGCTTAACAAACCGCTGACTGGCTACCAATGTAAAAATGAGAAAATGAATATCAGTAACCTCCTTTACATAGATGATCTAAAGTTAATGGCCAATAATGACAGAGAATTAAAACCCAACTCAATATAGTTAGGGCATACAGCGACCACATACGAATGGAATTCGGATTCGAAAAGTGTGCTAAAATATCTATGATAAAAGGAAAGACAACTAAAAGACAAAACATAATGCTGAACGAAAGAATGGTAATAAGATGGCTTGAACACCATGCGCTGTACAAGTACCTGGGAGCTGAGGTAAATGAAGAGATAAGTCATAAAACTATGAAAAAGAAACTCTCCCAAGAATACACCAGAAGAACGAGACCAATACTTGAAACCGAGCTGAGCGCCAAGAACAAACTTTCAGCCATCACGACCCTGGCGGCTCCAGTTATGCAATACAGTTTTGTAATCGTGAAGGGAACTGTTAACCATGCATCATGCGCTGCATCCAAGATGATGGAGGCGGAGGCCTGACAAATCTTGAAACCAGCCACGAGATTGCAATCCAGGGAATGCTACGATATCTGGAACTAAAGCAAAGCGACAAATACCTGGGAATGGTCTACAGGCGAAACAGTAGAAAAACAGAACGATTGACAAATAAAAACACGAATTCCTGCACTCCAAGCGGTACTGAGACGGTGCAAGTAAAAAAAAATCAAAGGATAATTGAGTTCGGAAACTTCAAAGTGGAGACAGAATCGCTTATTACTGCGTGCCAAGAATAATCGTTGGCAACCAACTATCTGAAAGCTAGAATCCTCAAAACTGGTAAAGACCCCAATTGTAGACTGTGCCGGACGGAAAGCCAGACCATTTACAGGTTGCTCGATTCTTGCCAAGAAGGAATACTTGGAACGTCACAACGCAGTTGCCGCTGACTTGCAGATCCAAAAGGACCGATTAATTAAGGCCAACAAATCAGACTTAGCCTTAAAAGACAAAACAAAAAAAATGGCCCTCCTCATAGACGTCGCAATCCTCTCCGATTATAATATAATACAGAAAGAGGCTGAAATACAAGGATCTTCAAATAGAAATAGAAAGGATACGCAATACCAATTTTTATATACTCATTAGGCGTAGTAAAATGGACAGAAACAAATTTGGATGAAATCAACAGATTAACAAGAACTACAATGACCAAGTACAGAGTTCACCATCCAAAAGCTTGCGTAGAGAGATTGTACTTACCCAAAATAGGAGGAAGAGGTGTAATAAATATTGAGGCATAACATACCACACAAATCAAAATACTCACTGAGTTTTTCACTCAAAATCTAAAAACCCTTTACACCAAGCTGTCATGGGAGCAGACAAGAACTACACGTCTCTTAACCTTCACTCTCGAACCTGGCAAAAAGTGATAATCCAGGACAAACACAATATACTTATCAACACATGGTCTAAAAAAGCACTGCATGGTCAGCACAAAAACATTGATAAAGATAAAACAAGAAACTATCGAAGATATATAATGAAAGAAAGCAACTTAAATACAGTTAAAGGCAGAAAATACAACATGTATTCTGAAACTATAGATCATATATCTCAGGTTGCAGATTATTGGCTACAACAGAGTTCACGCCCAGACGTAACAAAGTAGGTAAAATAATATATACTGTTCTCCTACATAAATATAAAATCGCTATATATATATATATATATATATATATATATATATATATATATATATATATATATAACTTATTAACAAGCCGCTGCTATTGAATTTGTCATCTGTTCCACCTTAAACTCCCAAATAGCCAGCTGAACGAGATTCGGAACTTTACAAAATGAGTCAATTATTTGAAATGTTCAGCTAACTGATTCGTTCAAAAAGATTCGTTTGTTCGCGAACGTTACAATAGTACTTCAAATGAGTTAACGGAATGACATCAAATTTGGTGTACGTACTCGTAGTGAAAATACCTTTCAAGAGAGGTTTCACATGACCCATGTCATCTTGAAAAGATGTAGTCATAGGTCATCACTTTGACACATGTCAACATAGATACAAATGAGTGTGATTCTCGCCTATTTTGGAGAGTTAGCAGAAGAATATAAAGCATCTTCATTATGTGATTATGAGCACATTATCCAATTCTTAAAAGTATGTGCTTTAGCCTTTAATATTGATTTTTTTTATCTATGAGCAGACCACGAAGACCGAAAGCCTAAGTACTGGGTTGCATTAAATAAAGACAGGGAAAGTTTATTGATGCGGCATTTTAAGACCTGCAGATTAGGAGAAGGAAAGACATTTGTTGGTAACACATTCCATAATTTGGACACACTGGGAATAAAAGGTCTTTGCAGTTGGACCATGAAGGGATGCATGTGGGTCGATGCTCGTGTCTCTCTGGCAGGAATGACTAAGGAGGGCATAATGGATGATGTTTCTTCTGTACACAATTCATGGTAGTATCTGTAAAACAGAGACAGATCGTCCACCATTCGACAATACTCTAGTGATACAGGCTTCCTTGTGATCAATCAGACGAATAGCTCTTCTTTGGACAGAGTGAAGAATATTAAGGATTGAAGGAAAGGCTGCTCCCTATATGTGCGAGCAATACTCAAGTCACGGTCTGATCTGTAAAGGTTGGCATAGGAAAAGTATTTTCGAGCTCGGAAAAGAAAACCCAATTTCTTCGCGGGTGCTGTGGCATTGAGGTGATGTGATCATGCCAGCGAAGAACTTTCTGAAGAGTGATACCGGCTAGGCTAAAGAAATCTTTGGCTTTAACCATTTGAATATAAATTTGAAGGGTGTGGGTACTGGGAGATGATTTGTGAGATAGTATACAAGATTATGTTTTAGTGACGTTAAACTGGACAAGGTTCTTTGCTCCCCTTTCTACGGCTTTAATTTACATTACTCTACACCTATCATCAATTTCAGTCTTGGAGACAGGTTTGGGAAATTGTATATTGGAGTGGAGTGTGCTATCGTGAGCATAGCTTTAAATAGGATTGCTGGTAGAAGAAAGCCGGTCATTGATGAGCAGCCAACACTGAATCCTGTAGAACGCCTGCGTTGATTTGGCGAAACTGTGATGAATGGCCGTCAACCACTACAGAAATACTTCTGTTGGAAAGAAAACTGGCAATCCAAGTACAAAGTTTTGATGGAAGACCCAAGGCAGGAAGTTTGTTAAGAAGTGTGCCATGCCAGACTTGATCAAATGATTTGAATATGCCGAGGGTAATAATTTGGGCTTCTCCGTGGATTTCGTTATTTTAGTTATTCCAGTTGTGGGTTACTAAAGCAAGAAGATTTGCTGAGGATCATTGGTGTTGGAAGCCGTATTGCCTGTGGTTTATAAGTTTATACCCTTCAAGGTAATTTAAAAAATCATTATTGATATATTTTTCCATTACTCATAACTAGGAGGAGGGATATGAGTTTGTAGTTAGAAGGAAGAGTTTGGGATTAATTTTTGTGAACAGGCTGTACACGAGCAAATTTCCAGCTTTTAGGAAAAATGCCCTTGTCATAGAACATTTGGAATAACCTTGTGAGGATAGGAGCCAATCCAGAATCGCACTTTTTAGGACTTTGGCCGGAATACCATCAAGGCCAGAGGAGTTTTTTTAAGTGCTTTGAGAATATTTCGTATCTTTTTATCCTTGAAGGTAGTTTCGTGTATATTGTATGGCAAAGCTGGTACTGATGGAAAGGGGAACTGAACAGTAGGGATCAAAGTAGAATTTGCGGCGAATTGTTTTGCAAAAAGCTTAGCTTTTGCTTCAGATGTGGAGATGATTTCATAATTAAGGATGGAAAGGAGCTTTTGTAGAAGTTTTGATTAATATTTTTGACAAGCGACCAAAAGCATTGGCTCTTATTTTGGCAAGAAAAAAACTTTACCTTTTATGCGTAGATTAAAGGCATTTTTGACTTCGAGAATTATGCGATTGTAATGATTTTGCACCTCGTTTTTAGCATGTAGGTTTTCTGAGGTATGGTTTTTGAGAAAACTGTTATGAGTACGGATTTTCTCTGGAATGGCATTACCGCAGGATTTTGAAAACCAAGGTTTATTTTTGTGAGGTTTTGGAGTCTTAATAGAATGTGGTATAAAGGTTTCTATACCTAATTGAATTACATCCGAGATTTGCGAACAGATCTTGGAAGGCTCATTGGTAAAGAAACAATCATCATTCCAAGGGAAAGAAGAGTAGAAAGTCCGTAACCCATCCTAGTCAGCGGAATTATAGTGCCAAATTGTACGAGGTGTTAAAATTGAAATCCTTTAAGCCATAGGATAAGCATAGTATTTTACAAGCATGTAACGACTATTAATCACTTGAATGAACTGCAACACAAACGAGTAATAACTATCATTACCTGTATGTCGATACGTTATTGCAATGGTAGGAGACCGTGAAAAGTCACAAACAGTGTTTCAATATTAGATAAAGAAAACATTCGTTTCCTATTACCACTTTTATGAACCCTATTTGACATTCGTAAATATAATCTTTAGGAAACTACATGACGAAGTAAATTACTGTAAAGGTTAAAACATTGTAATTACCTTTTAAATATTCCTAATTTGACGTTAATAACTTCATCAGCCAAAACTCGTAGAAGCAATGTAAACATTATTTATTTCTTAGATGTTTTGTTGAGTCCAGATAGTATATTTCCATATATTTTTTATAAACACAAGAAATTTCTGTTGAGAATTACGTTAAACCAAAAAACAGATTGCCTTGCAGTAACGGCAATTGTGATTGATTTAAATCATCTTTCATATTTTGCCGACGTAGGCTAACCGTATGACAGAATTTCCTAGTCTAGACAGGCATTTAAATTTATATAAAGTTGGCCAAACCAAAAACCTCAAACAAATACTTAGTGTTGAATCATTGGCACAATTGCTTAAAATGTGTTTATTAGTATATTAATTATGTTTTTACATTAATCATAAGAAGGACCGTAACAGTAAAAAATAGATTTTCTTGTTCCGGGACCTCCCAGATCTTTTTCTTTTATTAGGAATAGTGAACTGCGACCCAATTTAAGTTTCGCAAACAGTCATTTATTAACACATATACAAATAGCGCCTTTTTTAACAATTTTAATGAGCACCATTTTGTTCCATATTTAATTCGTACTAATATTTTACTAGTTTTTATCCATGATTTTTGGGCATAATTTAAAATAAATTACATAAGTAGAATTTACACTGATTTTTTTAAGACCGCCGTTTTGTTCCGTCATGTCTAATTTGTAAATTGGATAAGCATTTTTTTAGTAGTAATATTATCAACATTTTACTAGGTCGCCATATGTTTACCAAAATGTTACCAGGTCATCCCAGGAGGAGCTCTGAAAGCTTAAAAAAAATACAATTTGCTTGGTTAATAAGAAGAACATGGCCTTTAAAAAAAACAGGCACACGCGATTACCCCTAGATGAAAAGAGTTATAAAGTTTTAAGATCTCAGACAAAACAGTCAATAAAAGACAATTATAAAATGTTTACTCAATCTAGTCAAACTAACATTCTAAAAAACATTAAATATTTCTGGTCTTATATCAAATCCCAGCGAAAAACAAGAGGTTACTTTGAACATCAGGAGCAGAGCGATCCCAATCTAGTTGCTAACGTGTTTGCAGATTTTTTTCAATCAGTATTTGTTCAGAATCATTCTACAATTAATATTAACAAACACAATCCTAACATAAAAAGTTCAATTCTATCGAATAGTTTTATCAATAGCTCTATTGTCTTCGAAAAGATGAACAACCTTGATGAAGAAAAGAAAAAGGGAGCAGACGGATTTCCATCAATTTTTGTTCAAAATTTTAGTCTGACATGATACCACTTTCGTACCCTTTGCAGCTCTTTTTAAACTTGGGTCAGTTTCCCGATATTTAGAAAACTGCCTATATTACTGAGACTTTCAAAGGTGGCGAGAGAGGGGATGTAGAAAACTATCGTCCAAAATCTAGACTTGATTGCTTCGCTAAGATCCTAGAATTGTCGTCGATATTCCACTGTTATCTACGTATGGTATACGGTTGTCTGCGTACCAACATGGTTTCCTCTCAAATCGGTCATGACAAACTAGTCTATGTCTCTATTCAAACTACCACACTACAGCAGCAGGTTTGGGACCTCAGGTCTTTTACTTTGATTTTAGAAAAGCATTTGATAGAGTCGATCACAATCTTCTTGTTAGTAAATTATCTTCCATTGGTGTAACTGATCCCTTGTTATCCTGGATTTCTAGTTACCTTTCTAACCGAATTCAGATGGCCAAATTGAATGGTATTCTGTCGAAGGAAATTTTAGCCTCCTCTGGTGTACACCAAGGGTAACATTTATAAATGACTTAAGCTATATATTTGAAAATTGTCGATTTCTTTTCTTTGCAGATGACCTAAGAATATTTAAAAAAGTGTCCAACATTAACGACTGTCAACAAAAACAGTTGGAAATTAACAAATTTTCAGACTGGTGTACATGTACAAATAATATGCAGTTAAATACTTCGAAATGTAAGATTATAACATTTTCAACGGAAAAGTCACAAATTATTAAAGTACGGGACACGAAACAAAACCGAGAGGTCCTTAAAATAAAGGTTCATAGTCTTAAGCAAGCGGAAAAGTAAAATTTGTATACGAAAATAAATTTTATGTTATTTTATTTGTTGCAATAGTTTGCCGCTTTACCTATAAAGTGTGCCAGCTAAGCGGTACGGAAAATTAATCGAGAATTGAGTAAATTTCGCACTGGTCCACTTGTAATTGGGATGTGCCTAGAGTCTCCATGTACTTGCCGCTAGACGGTTCTAGCTATTTCCAGTGGCGCCTATACATTTCGAGCATTTGTTTTTATTTCTATATAAATGCGTTGCGTTGAATTTGAATTATTATTTCGAAGTAACGATGGCGAGCAAAAGAGGAAAAACAATTCGAAGCGGTGCACGTGAAATTATTGCGAGCGTTATAGAGGCCTGTACTAGAGAATCTGAAAATAATAGTTTGACTATTCCAATTCAAAATCGAACAGAACCCGCTGCATTTTATACTGGTGTCTCGGAAAGTAGTGTAAGAAAAATTCCAAGAGAACATAATGATCGCTCATGTTCTACTTCGATTTTACCCGATTATCATACAAAGATAAAATTGACGATGGTAATTTTCAAGTAATTCGACGAACAATAGAGGATTTTTATATAAACTTAAAGAAGGTTCCGACCTGCAAACCCCTACTTCGTGCTGTAAAGAACAAAATAGATTTTCCGTGCGGGTATAAAACCTTAAATCAAATGGTTTTGTTTGACGCAAGTGCCAAAATAAACGAAAATTTCTCATTGAGAGACCAAATATTTTTCACTGGCGGGTGAAATATCTATCAACTGTAAGACAATATAGGCAAGAAGGACGCAATATTGTGTATCTAGACGAAACCTGGGTGTGACAGTGAACAAATGCTGGCAAAGTGAAAGTGTTACAAGTGTTGTTCAGAGAATCTGCTCTAGCAGTCGCTTTATTATAGTTCATGCTGGTTCAGAAGCAGTTTAGTTTTTCGCTCGGGACTAACAACTGGAGACTATCATGGACAGATGAATAGAGCTAATTTTGAAAAGTGGTTGCTCGAGAAGCTTCTACCTAACATTCCTCCCAAATCAGTCGTGGTAATGGATAATGCGTCTTATCATTCTCACGTAGAAGATAAAGTGCCAACTAAATACTCTACAAAAGCTCATATGATATCGTGGCTTAAGTCGAAAAATCTTGTATGTTATCCAACATGGAGCAAATATCAATTATATAAAGCAATATCAGCCAACAAGCCTAGAGAAAAAAAAGTATAAAATTGACGATCTTTTACGTAACCTCTATCACACACCTTTAAGGCTGCCTCCATACATGTGCGACCTCAACCCTATTGAACTTGCATGTGCGGGAGTAAAAAAATGTATTCGAGAGCACAACACCGGTGAACTTTCAATTAAAGATTTAAATAAAATAACATTAGATGACTCGATATCGGCTGAAAATTGGAAATCGTATGTTAAACATGTTCGTTCTATTGAAGATAAATACTGGGAAGTAGATGGCAAAATTGAAATAGTTATTGATGATTTAGTTATCACACTGCGATCTTCAAGTAGTGACGATGAAACCTCATCATTTTCAGAGGAAGACAACGATTTAGAAGGAACCAAACCATTAGAATCACAACCGTCAACCTCAATTGATTCCAGTGAACAAGATTTATCAAAATTTTAGGTCCAAGAATCACCACCTTTAACATTAGCACGCAATTAGGAAACGCCCTGTATAGTACTTCACAATGACGCCCCCTGTGCAAGGTAATATGACGGAGACAAACGGTCACTTTTGCCATACCCGAATAGCCCAAAGTCGAACTGCATAAATTAAAATTTTGATAAATCTCGTTCACTGGATCTGATACTGGCTACCCTTGAAAATATCTGGACTTGTAAATCGTGTATCTTTATACAGGGTGGTCCAATAATAGTGGACGTAGGCAGTAGCCCGGGAACCGTTAATGAGAGAACTCAATTCAAGAGAAAATATATTTATAGGTAAATCGATCAAGAAAAATCAAAATTAAATCATTTTAAAATTCGAAAGTTCTCCGTTTTTGCAACACAAAAGAGATGTAGAAGTGCGGTACACGAAAGAAAACAGACAAATATAGATAAAGGTTCATTAAGCATAGTTACATTTTTTAATTATCTGAAGTGCGTATAATCAAAAAGGAGTACCATATTATTTAAAGAATTTAAAGATTCAATGATCATAAAAATTATATACTATCAAAATTATTTAAAATGGCAGGTTTCATTATGAGACGTTGGGATTTTTCAGACATTAATGTTTTAAAAATTCTATATTATTTATTGGTGAGAAATCTCCTAGAGCACTGCCGTATCATTTGGTTCCCATTTTGCGAAACACATGTAAAAAGAATTGAACGCATTCAGTCAAAGTTTGCAAAATTTCTACTTTATAAAGTAAATAAAGATAAACACCTCTTTTCCCACCAGCAAAGACTGTAATTAGTGGGTTAGACAGATTGGAAATCCGAAGAATTTACCTAACTTTGATCTTTGATTAATGGCCCTGACCTGGTTGCACTTATTAATTTTCGTGCACTATCGCGTAATACCAGGCTTTGCAATATGTTCTCAAATAGGAGCCACACTGATATTGGGAGGAACAATGTCATGAACAGAATCATGCATTATTTTAACATATTCCAACTAACTTTAACCTGAATTATACATACGAATTCTTTAAAAAAAGACTAAGCCTATTTTTGCTACATGCCTAGTTGAGTGTATTGCACGTGCGTTGCATTTTTATATATTATGTATGTCTTTTTACCAGTTCTATTTGCAAGATGTATTTTTATGTGATATTTATGTCATGTATCTGTTACCACCTTTCTGTATTGACTGTATACCTGATCTAAAATTTATATTTAAGGCCTTTTATTTTATATCACTTGGAATGATGCATTTTGTAGAGTATATATGTGAAACAAATAAATAAATAGATGTTCCGCGAACAGACAACAGACCGACAAAGCGACAGACAGACAGACCCAGGGAATTAAAAAAACATGTTTTTTGATATCTAGGGACCCTAAACTGTGATAATCTGTAAATACCTCGGAGGATAATTTTTTCACGATTATTTACAATATTTCTGTTTTACTAGGAAGTAAATACATCTTATTTCGGGTGTTCACGTTTCAGGATTCTTGCATTGGCTGGGCGATTATTCAAATCAATCGATTATACAAACAATCAATTCACCTCGATTAATCAGGGTTCGTGTTTTTTATCGATTAGAAAAAGAGATAAAAGAAATTTTAGTTTTTAGCTAATGTGTATAACGTATAACGTTGTGTAAGAGGTGGTAAGAGAGTATTGTATTCGTAAAAAAATTATTGTCCGAAATTTTTGTAGATATTTGCATTTTAGGGTACCTAGACCCCGAAAAACATGTTCTTCCATTTCGTTCGATCAGTCTTTCTGTCTGTACTCGGTATAGCTCAAAAACTACTTATCCGATTGACTTCAAACTTTAGTAAAAATCAAGGCTCATATGACGATAAAATGATCAAATTTTGATAAGCCATTATGGCCGAACAAAATGGCCGCCTAATGAAATTCAGTACCAAAAACTACTGATCTATTTGACTTGAAACCCAAGAAACGATAAAATCAATTTGGATTTAAGCTTGTTTATAAGTAGTTTTATGATGGCGTTGATAAAATCCTATGGTTTTACCAATATCCTACACGGTAAAAAATCGCTATTCATTAATTCTCAATAATGTATTCAGAAAAAATTGTACATTAATGACATACAATTGTGCAGAAAATACATTCAGGAGTATTCACAATAGATACCTTCATTTGTGTAGCGTTTTTTAACTAAAATTGTACATATTTTATCCACAAAACAATACTAAAAAGGCTGATATTCGCTGTGCATTACTAAACTACAAGATTGTTCAGATTTTAAAAATATAACTTTTAAAATAATTTATTTTTTCTGAACAATTATGTTTTGTACTGTTGAACGCAAATAGGACTAAGCTATACACAGGTATGTACTTATATACTTATATATATATGACAAAATATATAAATACAACTATTTCTGATAGGGTATAATAACTCTGAACTTAAAAACAGTAAATTGAACAAAAAACTTCTTGATTTTTAGGACAAATTTATATGGTACAGTCTTATTGAATGTTTATAAAACTATTTCATAAAATCTTACATAAAAACAAAGAAGATATATCAGTTTAAGATACTTAACCCTTTTTAAGACATAATGAGTTCACGAGTAACACATTAAGAAATTAAATAATTAAATTAAAGAGAACTTAAATTTGTATTAAATAACTCGTTTTTTTTTTACAAAACGCAAATTATGTTTGGCTCTTATGTAATTTAGAATATGGCAATTGCAGTAACCCATTATGTTTTAAAATAAAAAAACTTAACTAACGTTACAAAAGAATGTGTTTTGGATAAGTTCTATGTTCACTCCTTAAAAATCATGTACTTTTACACCGACTTTTTTTGTTTTAGTTACGTAACATGGAGATTTCAAAAGGGATTTACCAAGAAGTTTATCTACATCCAGTTGGAGTTGCTACGATGGATAAATTCATTTTTTTATTAAAAATTATTTTTTATTTGACAATTTTGGACCAAAAGTTCTGTAGTTGATTGTGGTTTAGCTTCCTTTTTCACATATTTTCATAATTATCGACAAATGTTTAGAAAATATACAAATTTTGTGCATAAATAAGTACAATATTATCCAGAAAAAAGTATTTTCTAATATATGGTTAAAATGTTCACAATTTGTATAAGAATTATGCACACATATATTTTAGAAAAGATGCATATTTTGTGCTAAAAAAATATACAATATTATTAAAAAAAAATTCTTTGGGCATAAAATGTTCACAATTTCTGCAATAATTATGCACAATATTGCTTGAAGAAAATACATATTGATGTAATTAAAATATGTGTAAAAATCTTATATATTATTGTATGTCACTTCAACACAGTTTCCTTCCGAAGATATGCACAATTATTCAGAAAATATATTCAACTAATTCTGACCAATCATGTGTACATTTTCTACACAAAGTTGTTCCAAGAATACATTTAGACACAATTTGTGCACTAAATCTACACAATTGTGCAGAATTTATGCATATTTTTTAGAGTGTAGAAAAGAATTGTTTTACTTCAAATCAATATTTACTTTTCACTTTAAAAAAATTGTCTTCAAGATAATAAGATAACTATAAGACACTTATCATAAAACTACTTAACTCATAAGTGCTTTTTTAGTCTAATTTTAATAGCTTCTACATAAACACTACCTTAAACCTTTATTTCCTTAAGAATTAAATCTTAGAAATTTTAAGAATTCTTATAAGTTTAAGATTTCTTGATAAAAATACACCTTAAGAAATAATCACCTTTTAAACCCACTTCATGAATTTGTTGTTGCTATGTGTTTTAAGATGTCTAAATATACATTCCTTTTAGAAAATAAACACCTTGTTAACACAGTTCATAAATATTATATAAATAATAGGTTTGCTTCGATAAACATTCAGAATCTTATTCACAAAACTTGTTAGCCGTGTATTTAATTATTTTAAGTTCACGCGGTCTAGGTTTCAGGCATGCCATGGATTTTCTCTGTAAAATGAATTTTCCTAAATCATATTTCAAAGTAAATAAATTAAAAAAAAAGTAAAAGTTCGTACAACACTTTAAATAATCACATACCCAATCCCCCCTTTATATACCACTGATATAAACTGTATTACCTGTATGTAGTGGAACTGTGCACGAGGGAAGTTCTGGGTTATATTGTGGATACTAAAACTGCATGTTCAAAAAATATTCATACAGGTTAACCCAAAAACGCGGTTGAGGCTTTTTAATGTAATATCATATATCATATACTAAGATTTTACTAGCATTTCTAAGTCATTTTTGTTTAACATATCATATACTACAATTTAACTGTTTTCTGGATATTGATGCTCAAAACTTGAAAATTTTAGAATAGACTGAAAAGTTCTACTTACAAGAACGAGAGTTGCACATTTTAATCTCAGTTTTTTAATGGTTATCTCAGGGTAATATTTTTGCGTTTTATTGAAGAATACAAAACTTGATGCGTATTTTCGAATACCTAAAAATCTGTAACGTTTGTTTCTACTGTAAATTGGTATTATTAGAAAGACCATACGCAACTATAATGAAATTGGTAATTCGCTCAGTGGCGGCTCGCAACCTAAAAACAAAGGGGTGCTGCAGAAATAAGAAAGAGGGCATTTTTTTTTTCGAAGCCTTCGCCATTTTAGTTTATTTTTCGAATATATTTTTGCTTACAATGAACTAATTGATTAAAATGCTACACAAAATGTTAACCAAAAATACAAAAACTTACCTTTTCACATTTATTAAATTATAAATAACATCCATATTAGACACTTTAAAAAGCTATAAAATTAACTTTTCTATTTTCAAGCACAGCTTTTTTCTGGGTACGTCACTGTGATAGATACAATTTTCTGTCTTTTGCATCATCGGGCTTGGTTTTACCTAAGCTGTTTACTTGCGACCAAAATATTTCAAAACCGGTTCAAAAGAGTTTCTAAATGACGTCATTATTCCTAATCGCAAGAATAAGATGTTTTTAAACCATTTTTCCTTATCGGACCATAACCCCAAAAATTGTTTATGAAAACAAAAACAACTTTTGGCGCGAAAAACAATAAAAGCCAAATCAATTTACGATTTAGTTTCGATTTTTTGTCTTTTTTTGGTTTTGTTGGGAACCTTCAATTTACCGACTTTGAGCAAAAAAAGCGTGGATGAATCTTTTTTTTATAAAAAAAAACCACAAAACTTTCCATAAATAACCAACAAACTTTATTAATTTCACTACTTTTCCAATTCCAATGCTAAAACTGTCAATTATGAAGTTTTTAACAAAATACAGAAACAAAATTATATGCATTGTTGCCAAACCCACGTGATTTTCTTCAAATATGAAGGGAGCGCATATTTCAAATATGATTTAGCACGTGATTTTATGGCTTTACCGCTAAGGGAACATATTCACTTAACGGTAGAGTATTTGTTAAAAAAACTTTATTTCAATGTTGTTGTGACCCCATTATTTAATAGTCATTTTATTTGTGAATAGTCTTAAGTATTATATATTCATTAGTCTAGAGATAGTTTGACACGTAAATGCAATATTTAGACATACATTATATTTCGGCGGAACCTTCCGACAAAAGCTGCTTTATTGGTCGTTTATTGCAAGGGAAATTCTAAGTAAACAATATGTATTTTAAATTCTACTTCAAATTCTATTTTATGCACGTTCTTCCGCCCCAAATATTATTATACCCGAAAAAACCTATCATAAACTCATTTACACTATGTCGATAAAGCTTGGGAAGGTTCAGCTATAAAAACATTAAAAGAAACCATTGTAGTACAGTAAGCAGTGGCGTAGCAAATACTCCCCAAATTACTTTTATAGACACCTTTTTTAATCAATTTTACAGATACGCCACTGCATCTCAAATTAGGGAATTCATATAAAAATAAGTTCTAGGTAGTCAGTACAGATCAGGTCAGTCATTATGTCAGTACTATATTGTCAGTAGAATTAAGTCAGTAGACACAGTAAGAGTAAAGATTTGTTAGAAGTAAGAAGTGTCCCTCTTATACAGAAGATAATAGAGAGATTTGAAACAAGTTGAAGTGTTTACATTTACTATCAGTGCTAATACATATACTAAAATTATTAAATCATAACAGTGGTGGCATTCGGCGAGTAATAAAAATATTAAAACATAACATTGGTGGCAGCGGATCTGGATATACTACCCCGTGTTTTCTGAAGGAGCGCCTAGAACGCAGCAGGAATCACACCAGTTAAACCACATCGGTATACCAAAGACAGGAAGTTTCAACAGACTTGAAGGAGCGCCCAGTACGCAACAAGTTTCGAGAAGAAGAAAGAAAATGAGGAAATTCGCCTTACGTTCCAGCTAACTAAGGATGAAGCTGTTAAGTTTTTTCTTTTATTTTCCTGTTGTGGTGACACTATTTGTTTTTTTTATATGTTATGCATTTTTGAAATTATATAGATATATTTATTTTGTGAAAGGCACTGCAAATACGTTGTGTGTTGAAAAAGTACTTGAATAATCGACCGTATAACTTATCTATATTTAAATTTTTACCCAAAATTTTTATTAGTATTTAATCTTTATAATTTTAAATGGCTGAAGGAAAAGATGCAATTGATGTAATAAATTTAATAAATTCATTTGACGGCTACGGCGATGGAAATTCTCTTCAATTTTTTCTAAAAAACTGTGACGCAGTAATGCATATTGTGAAAGGAAATGAAAAAAATAAATTAGCTAAATTAATTTTTGGTACTAAATTAAAAGGTAAAGCTCAAGAGGTGACACAATATAAAGAATTTTTAATTTTTAAAGTGGGACGAAATTAGAGATTTTCTTTTAGAACAGTTTACGGATAAAAGACCGCCTTCTCATTTTTTAACTCAAATAATGAATATAAACCAAAACTTTAGGGAAACCGTTACAGAATATGGAGATAGATTAAGATACCTGCATAATAAATATAAAGAAACTTGTCATTTAAATTATGAACATAATTCTGCTAAGGTATTAATAGAAAATTTAGAGTCAATTTTAGTAAACACGTTTAGACAAGGGCTAAATGATGAAAAAATACAAATTCGAGTATTTGCTGAAAACACAACAGATTTAGACAGGGCATTATCATTAGCAATCGAAATGGAACTCGAAAACAACGTTAGGGCAAAAAATTCAAATTTTAAAAATGTAGGTTTTGTGGGTCAGGGAAATAGAAATTTTAATAACCAAAATCCTAAACTTTTGTGTGTGTTCTGTCATAAAAATAATCATATAACTTTTCAATGTAGGCAACTTATACAATATGAACAAAATATGGGAAGAAATAATTTTAATAATCCTAATTATCAAAGCTTCAGTCCACAACAACATTTTAACGCAAATTTTTCAAATGGGCAAAATTATAACGGGGAACAACCTATTAATGCTAGAAGTAATTTTTCTTACAGGTGAAACGATAATCATAATTACAATCAAAATACAAATTCACGAAATTTTAACAATAATTATAATGGGAACAATTATCGTCAAAATTATACCAATCCCCGTAGTTCAAACAGACCTCAAATGCTTTCAGAGATATCTCAACAACTGCGACGATACCGTCCTAACTATAATAATGAACCAGTCAATAATTCTCATCAAATACAAACTATAACGTCTCTACCCCCCAGTAGCCTCCAACACAATCTTAGTATTTCTCCTCCACAACCAACTACATTTGTCCAAGAATTTTTCGGGAAACGACAACGAAGCCTTGGTTGTGAACAGCCCGCCAAGCGCTTCGTAAAAAGTTCAATCAGTATAAACAATAGCTGTTCAAATAATAAGAATCCACTAGAACATATTAAAATCAGACCAACTCGTAATAATTCAAATAATATGTCTCCTAAGTCAGTATTCTCTAATAATTGTAAACAGTTAGATATAATTGAAATAACTTCATTGGGCACTAAAAGTCAGAATTGCAAATTTTGTTAGATACAGGGGCTGATGTTTGTTTATTAAAGGAGTCGATTTTACAAGACTATTCAAAGCTAGATCAAAACTGTATTATTGAACTAAAAGGTATAAGTAAAGAACCGGTTTTTACGAAAGGTCTATATAATGTAACAATCCAATTAAAAGATAATAAAATATTAATTCATCCTTTTCATATCGTACCAGATAGCATTCCTATAAAAAATGACGGAATTTTAGGCCGCGATTTTTTGCAAAAATATAAAACTAAAATTAATTATGAAGAAGAAACTGTTTATTTTGAGGACAATTGCTTTAAGATTTTGCCTTCAGAGACTTTAACGACTATACCCCCAAGATGTGAGATGATAACTTATGCTTTGGCCAACGTTTCAGGTACTGAAGGTATCGTAAAATCGAAACAACTTGCTGAAAATCTTTATATAGGTTCTTCTTTGACCAAAGTACATAATCATAAATGTTTAATTAGTATTTTAAATATATCTAATGAACCCTTAACAATTGCGTTACCCAAAGTTAACGTACAACCTATCACTAAAGGTGAATTTGACATTATAGAGCTTAGTCATAATAATAATAATATTGAAAATAACACGAATATAAATTACTTTGAGCGTTTAGAAAAATTGAAACATTCTCTCAACTTAGAAGGATTAAATGTCGAGGAAACTAACTCACTTCTAGAAATTTGTGAAAATTTTATCGATATTTTTTATTTAGAAGGTGATAAACTCTCTTGTACAAAGACAATAAAACATAAAATTTCTACAGACCCTACTAAGGGACCTATTAATATTAAACCCTATAGATTACCTTTTCAACATCGGGAGGTTATAAAAGAACAAACCGATGCAATGTTAATGGATGGAATAATTTCTCTGTCTTACAGTCCTTGGAATAGTCCCTTATTAGTAGTTCTAAAAAAAACTGATTCATCAGGTTTACCTAAATTTCGCGTGGTCGTAGATTTTAGAAAGATTAATGAAATAACTGCAGGGGATGCATTTCCATTACCTAATATTACAGATATTTTAGACCAATTAGGAAAATCGCATTATTTTACAACTTTAGATTTAGCCAATGGATTTCATCAGGTTCAAATGGACGAAAATGATAAAAATAAGACAGCTTTTAGTACTTCTACGGGGCATTTTGTTTACAATAGGATGCCTTTTGGCCTAAAAGGAGCTCCGACAACCTTTCAGAGGTTAATGAATGCGGTCTTAAGCGGTCTTAGTGGCATAAAATGTTTTATTTATTTAGATGATGTCGTAATTTATGCTAATAATTTAAAAGAACATAATGAAAGGTTAATTGAGGTATTTGAACGGTTTCGGGAGCATAATTTAAAGCTTCAACCATTAAAATGTGAATTTTTAAGAAAAGAATGTTTGTATTTAGGTCACATTATAACAGATTATGGCATCAAACCTGATCCTTCAAAAGTAGAATGTGTTTTACAGTTTCCTCAACCAGTAAATAAAAAAGAGGCAAAATCATTTTTAGGGCTTGTCGGATATTATCGAAAATTTATAAAGGATTTTGCGAAAATTTCAAAACCTCTTACCAAATTGCTCAAGAAAGATACGGAATTTAAATGGGACCATGCTTGTGATATTTCATTTCAAACGCTTAAAAATAACATTACTTCTCCTCCTGTACTACAGTACCCAGATTTTTCAAAAGAATTCATTATAACTACCGACGCAAGTAATTATGCGATTGGTGCAATTTTATCACAAGGAAAAGTTAATAATGATCGACCTATAGCTTATGCTAGTAGAACTCTTAATAAAGCCGAACAAAACTACTCAACGACAGAGAAAGAATTAGCGGCAATTGTTTGGGCAGTTAGACATTTTCGACCATATGTTTTTGGAACAAATTTTAAGATAGTTACGGATCATAAACCTTTACTTTATGTATTTAACATAAAAGACCCTGGGTCGCGTCTTACAGGATTTAGGTTAAAATTGGAAGAATACAATTTCGAAATTATTTATAAGGCCGGAAAGTTAAATACAAATGCTGATGCCTTAAGTAGAATGATTAAAACGGTAAACGCTGACATGATAACAGATTATCAAAAATTTTTAAATTATCTGCAAACACATATTGTTATTAACACAAAATTAAAAGAAAACAACGCTAATTTATTTCATATAAATAATTCAGATCCTATAATATTATTTTTTCCCAAATTTTTTAACAAAGAGCAATTTAATATTTTGGAACAAAATAATCAGATTAAACAATTTCTTGCATCATACAACGTTCAAAACGATTTAAAAATACCTTCCGTCTCTCAGTACCAAAACAACGACTGTAATATATTTTTACTCAATGATAATGAAAATATGTTAAATGACACAAATTATGAAAATATATGGTCTACTAAAGTTAAAAAATCTTGTAAGTAACAAAAAACTTAAATTGTCATTTATTAAATATCATTACAACCCGTTAGTAAAATGGGAAATTATTTATCCCATGATAAGATATATTTTTAAAAACTCTAATGTAGATATAACAGTTTACAATAATAATTTAATAAAACCCTCTGAATCTGAAAAGGAAACCTTATTAGAAGAATTCCACAACTCTCCTTTAGGCGGTCATCAAGGAATTGCCCGTACACATAAAAAATTATCCCAATTTTATACCTGGAGAGGCATGAAAAAAGACGTAAAAAGATTTATAAAAAAATGTGAATCTTGTCAAAAAAACAAATTATCGCGAAAAACAAAAATGCCAATGGTCATAACTTCAACCGCGACTAAACCTTTTGAAAGATGTTTTCTCGATATTGTTGGTCCCTTACCTGAAACGGAAGCAGGTAACAAATATATTCTTACCTTCCAAGATGACCTGACAAAGTATAATATTAATGTCCCTATAAAAAATCAAGAAGCCTCAACAGTAGCTTATTACTTCGTAACGAAAATAATTTGTCTATATGGACTACCTGAAACTCTAATTACCGATCAAGGTTCAAATTTTTTAAGTGAAATCTTTAAAAATACTTGCAAACTTTTAAAAATAAAAAAGGTTCAAACTACTAGTTATCATCCAGAATCCAACGGCGCTTTAAAACGTTCTCATAGAGTCTTAGAGGAGTATTTAAGACATTCTATCAAAGATAGTCAGGAAGACTGGGATAGCTGGATTCCATTTGCAACATTTACTTATAATACAACTCCGCATACTGCAACCCACTTTTCACCTTTTGAACTTTTATTTGGCTATACCCCTAATTTACCTACTTCAATTATTCAACCATCTTCTAAATACATTGCAATAGACGAAACAAAACAGCAGTCCATAACTTTCTCTGATCTCGAATATAATAAATTTATAAAAATAACGGATGATAAAATGATTTGTCAGCAACAAAAACCAGTTTCATTGGCTCATTTAGTGGAAAACTGTGAAATGAAGTTACTTCAAGTAACAAATAAAATTCCAGAAGTATGCGAAAAACATATATTAAATTCTAATATGAGGTATCTTTATTCAGTTACTTACAACTAATACTTGGCTGTTTGCAGTGCCTTGCCCTGAATCATTAACCATTTCATGTATTAATCAAAATAATCCAGTAGACGTTACTTCAAGTAACAAATAAAATTCCAGAAGTATGCGAAAAACATATATTAAATTCTAATATGAGGTATCTTTATTCAGTTACTTACAACTAATACTTGGCTGTTTGCAGTGCCTTGCCCTGAATCATTAACCATTTCATGTATTAATCAAAATAAACCAGTAGACGTTATTTTAAAAAATTGCGGCAGTGTCACCATAGGAAAACAGTGTAAAGCGTATAGTGTTTCAACGATGCTCGTGCCTCACGGTAATGCCTTTCAGTCGAAAATATTTAGTGAGTTTGTTCCGCCATTAGAAATTAGTGAGGACTGTTGTGAAAAAATAAAAAATAATAACATTAACCTGACAGAAATTTTAATAAACGAAAATTATAAGACTCTTTCAAAGCACATTCCTGAACTGAACATCGCTAGCCATAAACTAGACGACATAGAAAAGCTAACAGAAAATCTTGAAATAAATAATTTTTTGTCAACATATAATATTTCTGGTTCTGTTTTAGTTTACATTGTATCTGTTGTTGTATTATTATTTATTGTTTACAAAATATATTCAAAATGTATAAGAAAAACTTCCTGTTGTGGAATAATACCAAATATTTGCGTAAGGGTAAATCAAACCATTGAACCATCCCCGAGAAGTAATAGATATATAGCTCAGTATACTAGTGAAACTTCTAATAGAATTAATAATGATGATCACCCTGAGGACGATCAACCAGGTATATCATACACGCCTCGCAGAGCTATTGGTCACACGTCCTCAAGACGATCAATTAGATAAGTAATAATATTATGTTTTATTATAAGTAATACATTTCTTTAGTAGAATCTAAGTAGATTTAGAATGCCTAATTATTATAAAAAAAAACAGTTTTCAATATTATATAGGTTAGTATAATATAGAATAAGAACATAGTTCATAGCAAATTTTGTAAAATCATTTCGAACATAATACTTTTGTTAAATATTAGTATCAATTACAAGGATGTATATTTTGTATCATAGTTTATATTTTAACTCAGGAACGAAATTTTCTAACAATTTCATTATTATAAAATCTCTCATTAAGGGGGGAGGTGTTGTGACCCCATTATTTAATAGTCATTTTATTTGTGAATAGCCTTAAGTATTATATATTCATTAGTCTAGAGATAGTTTGACACGTAAATGCAATATTTCGACATACATTAAATTTCGGCTGAACCTTCCGACAAAAGCTGCTTTAATGGTCGTTTATTGCAAGGGAAATTCTAAGTAAACAATATGTATTTTAAATTCTACTTCAAATTCTATTTGATGCACGTTCTTCCGCCCCAAATATTATTATACCCGAAAAAACCTATCATAAAGTCATTTACACTATGTCGATAAAGCTTGGGAAGGTTCAGCTATAAAAACATTAAAAGAAACCATTGTAGTACAGTAAGCAGTGGCGTAGCAAATACTCCCCAAATTACTTTTATAGACACCTTTTTTAATCAATTTTACAGATACGCCACTGCATCTCAAATTAGGGAATTCATATAAAAATAAGTTCTAGGTAGTCAGTACAGAGCAGGTCAGTCATTATGTCAGTACTATATTGTCAGTAAATTAAGTCAGTAGACACAGTAAGAGTAAATATTTGTTAGAAGTAAGAAGTGTCTCTCTTGTACAGAAGATAATAGAGAGATTTGAAACAAGTTGAAGTGTTTACATTTACTACCAGTGCTAATACATATACTAAAATTATTAAATCATAACAGTGGTGGCATTCGGCGAGTAATAAAAATATTAAAACATAACAATGTAAACCCCGAATTTTGTTGGCGCGCTATCGTGCCCTTTCTTTGCAGCAAACCTAATTGATCCTAACCTAACGTAATCCGTACTTTTATTAATTATTTATTAATTAAAAGTGGAAAAATACTTCTACTACTATTACTTTAAGAGAACTAAAGGTTAGACTAGAAATAAAAAGGTATGAAGCTTGACACTTAATAAACATTTAGGGTGATCACCTAAGTGTAAATACATCTCTATAAAAATACTACGTTTAAACTTACACATTTGTTTGTACATTTGAATATGAAAAATATATGTATTCAGATGTAATAGTTTTAAATAATTAGATTTTTTTTGTAATTTTGCATAAGCAGTAAAGTAAAGTATATAAAATATTTTGCAATGCCAACATTGCCCCAGAACAAAGAAGATTCAATTACTTGCATAGTTAAACCCGTATCGTGATAGAACATGTGTTTGGGATTTTAAAGTCGAGATGGAGGATTTTAAAATACATTAATGTTAATTCTGTCCAAAAAGCAGTAAAAGTCATTGCTGCATGTTGTATTCTGCATAACTTCTGTTAGTAAATAAGGAAGTTTGGGAAGAATATGATATTGTGGATGCAGATGATTTGGATGACAATATTAATGGAGACATGTCGGACAGTCATAATGCCATAAACAGAAGACATGAAATTGCACAAGCTTTGTAAAGTAGTATACATCTGATTGGATCTGCTGTGACTTGCACTGTGATTTTTGTATTAATCTAACCTGTAATTTTGTTTTTATATTTTTGTTAGTTATTTACTGATTTATTGCAGGTACCAAATGCAGATTTGTAAAAATGGTGTTTTTGATGAAATAACATATGGCTTTATGATAAATGTCCTTTTGATTTACGTTATTTTGTAAAATTAAAAATTTCTATAGGAGCTCCGTAAAATTAAATTCAAATAAGGTTAAAGTAGGGAATAGGCTTAATAAATTTATATACAAAATCACAAAAAGTATTTGTATTTGGGAAATAATATTTTAATGTGCATAATTTTTAACAATAATAAACTAAAATGCTAAACATTTTCCTTTGGTGACAGATTTTTTTTGTATTCTTTTTCCTTGCCATAATTTACTCATTGCGTTGCCTATTTTCATCTCTTAACAGCTCTACTAAAGTGCTAAACTCAGATGTTTGGAAACTCTCGCGCACGAATATGTCACGCTTCGACGTCTAACTTTCATGTATCACTGCACGCGGCTCTACTAGATAAGCTCCTAGTGATCACAAATCCATTCCCGAGGGTTTCTCTCCTTGATTAGTCTTCAGAGTCGTACGCCTGGGGTCATCGTCTTGTCTAAAATAGAACTTGGTCTTTTCCAGACTTTCAAAGCTCGCTAAGGTGGTAAGGACACTAACTTATCAAGGTCGGGTTGGTACCATCTTTTAGGGGCGTCCTTACCCTCTTCTAGGAAGTTTTTGTCGGGCCCTTGCACAGTTCCCACAGGGCACTACGCCAAAGTTTTGAATAGGTCAATTTTTCTTTAATCGGTTTCACCCATCCGATTAGGGGTGTGAACGCTGAGTTTTCTTCACAAATGTTTCGCGACAGGGAAGAGGGATCCTTACGCTACTCTGCAGTGAAGACACATTAGTCGGTTCTCTTTACTATCAGGCGATAGCAATCTTTAGAAGTTGTTATGTTGTTATATTCACCACAAGGGCCTTCGAGAAATATACGTCGTATTGAGTGGCCAGACGTTGACACAGTCCACCAAGGTGTGGAATGACCAGGGCGGCAGCCAAGCGCACAAGTCCCATAGACGTATTATATTTGTACAAGGGCATTAAGAAACAGTTTTTTTTCAATGTTTTTCGTCCAAGCGACCTCTGGTGGTGGAAGGCAATATGATACTACGCCTGCTGTTTACCCGTTGAGTCTGAAGGCGTTTGTGCTGGCTCTATTAGTTTTTGCTAGTAGCAGCTATTTTTTACGATGTTGTTCTTTTGATGTTCTACATCATACTGGCTGATACGAGGCTTAAACCAGACTGGTTGGAACGATATCTAAAACCACTTATGCTTCTTATATGTTGTCAAAGTGAGCATGTACCATAGCACTAATTTTAGAGTTGGCTCTTAGTTTACACTTGATAACGATAGGAGATACATGGCTGTTCGCAACGTTGTGAAGAATTTAAAGTAAAGAGAATGCAAGTCGGACAAGTGAATTTTATTTACTAAATGGACACCCTGTACAAATACAGGCACTGAAGATAGCCAAAATAAAATTAGTCTGCTGCCGTTGGGTCTGCCGTAGCCAATAATAAGCGGGCTGAAGAGCACTGGTCTATCTGTCCATATTCCCGGGCTTTTAACTTCAACTAATAAGTAATTTTCGAAAGTTTGCCGCTATATTAGTAAGCAATATGCGCGGAGGCATAGCAATTTTAGATTGGCAATAAAGGTCAAAGTTGCTCTTAAAAAAGTTAATGACTAATTTTAAGGCGAGAGATTTAAGTACCTACGGCCGTTAATGTGAACTCGGTCTTTATTACACTCATTTGGGCATTTCTGCATAAATGTTATGTTGGGAGCTGTAAATCACTAAACGTGGTATATAGAGAAGTAGCGGCAAACGTAGACTTGATAGGGCAAGGTTGTTCGTACATGTAGTAGTGAGTCTATTATTTAAATTATTGCATTAATGCATAGCTAATATTGAAAGAAGGTAGGGGCAAAATTATTGCGTGCTATTGTAATTCTCTGAACTTTACATTACATGACGAGGGTCTGGCGTATCATATTAATCTAGAAAATTAAAATTAATTAACTATTTACCAGTTTATCCTTATTTCGAATTTGGTTTTTGACCAAAATTTCGAGTCAGTTAAATAAGCAATACTTTCTCACTGAATTTTAAAACATTTAGTCCGCCATTCTGTTCCGCCATAATAGCTTAACACCAAAATTTTTCAGCTTATTCCCGTATCACATTTGGCATAGGGTCCTTGATATATTTCTATGCGTTGCGGATCTTTCATGATATTTGTCATTGCAACAGCTAAGGCTTCAGGTAGACAGAAATTATCTTTTTTTTATGATAATACCTCTGCTGTAAACACTCTCCTTTAAACTTATTATAATGTTTTCCTCTACCCCTTTCTACAGGTAAGCAAATTGACGTAACACCAAGGCAAAACGTATCCGTATTTAAGCCTGAAGAGTTTGACTGAAAAACACTTTGTATAACTTCGAAAATATCGTTATACGCACTTTTGAAGCATCTTGAAAACGAATCCAACTTTTCCCCCTCTCGAATGCTTTGGAGCAGAATGTAAATCCTACCATATCTGTGGCTTTTAGACCTTCACTTGGCACTTTTTATAATTTGCAAACTAGCATCTTTCACCCACGCAACAGGATTTTCATTTTCCGGTACAGGCTTAATATTGAATTTAAATGTTCGTTCTTTGGTGTTGAACCGTTTTACATTTTTCACGTAGTCTGTAACTAGCACACATTTTTTCCATTTCCAACAACTTTATGACAGTCAAAGAGATAATGAGTTAAAATATGATCTAGTATATAGAGATAAATAATGAAATAATATATCAGTAAAATATCGGAGAACTTCGATATGTCAAGAGACTTCATCAAATTTAGGAGAATTATTACTTGCGAAAAATTTGAGGTCCATTTGGTGAACAATTTCTTGATAATAATTTTTTGACCTTTTGTGAGGCCGTCATTTTGTTTCGCATACTGAATTTTTAACAAATGTAAAGTCAATCGAACAAGTAATTTTTGAGCTATGTCACTCACAGACAGATCCACGAAAATGGATCTGCAAAAATCGCGGAGGGTGATTTGTTTTCGATTACAATATTTCTGTCGGACTGACGGAAGTAATAGTATAGTGTTCATGCTATCACAGTAATATGGTGTCATTTGGGCCGTTGTTTATAATAAATATGAAATAGGAAAATATAAGAGACATTTTAAATAACCTGATATTGACGTCAAGTCATAATTAAGACGGTTATTTTTAAAAGGACCCAAATCGGCATTTTTCAGAATTGCGGTTTTTTTTGCAAATATGTTATTTTTTTCGAATTACTTGTAATAATAAATAACAACCAAAATCTGAACATCAATTTATATAAAAAACCGATAAGCTCAAGCCGAATTCTAAACTATAAATCATGCCATCCACAGCATCCAAAAATGAATATCATGAAACAATCTAAAGACAAAATATATAAACTGGCGAATAAAATTCACCGGCAGCAAAATTTAGAATCCTTACGTACTACTTTTTTAGGAGCTAACAAATTCACTTAATAGAATACTGAACTAGAAACCTACCGCTATGCCCAGTAATCAAATCATGAATAATGTACCTTCAAAAAAGCGATATTATAGAATAGATATATTATTGTCAAAACAAGTTTCTTACAACCGTCAGTTGTAGATTATAGATTACATTAAAGTAGATTAAAATTTAATACTAAAAACAAACAAACGTTCATAAAAAGTAGTATACTAGGTACTTACACTAAATTATACATGAGTTCATTTATTACAGTAAGAAGTCAGCTTCAGTCACATTACAGTTTAAAAAATCATTGAAGCTATAAAATACTTTACCACTAAATATTTTTTTACCACAGGTTTAAACTTTTTTATTGGCAATTCCTTGATCCTAGTAGGCAACTTATTGAAACAGGCAGGCGAAAAATGCAGAGTCGCACTCCATGACCTTAGCCTCAGAAACCTTATGCGTAAGTCATTATGTGATCTTGTGTCATAATGATGTTGTTCATCTACTCTACCCCGTTTTTCTTGATGTTTTCAGGCATACATTTGTGACTCATAAATAGAATGTCCTGGTAGTGTTAGGACATTTAAGTTTCTGAAGTGTGGACTCGCATCATCACGATATCCAACCTGAGCCACAACTCTGACCGCCCTCCGCTGCAGGGCGAAGACCCTTGTAGCATGAGTTGAGTGTCCCCTGGAAAGCAGGCCATAAACACAAAATGAGTGAACAAATGCATGATAAGCGGTAAGACATACACTTTGGTGGGCAAAACTGGACGGGTCCCGCTGCACAAAAATTCCAGACGCCACTCTTTTGGAAATACTGTCGACATGGCTTTCGAAAGTGAGCTTGTTATCCAGAGTGACTCTAAAAAACCTGACGTGATCTAGATTGTTGGCCACCCCATGTTAACTTAGGGAGAAAATTACCTGCTCCGTCTTCTCCAGATTGAGACTCAGTTGGTTGGATGTAAATCAGTCACTCACACTATCGACACAGTCTCTCATCTGCTCCGTCACACTCTTTAGACCGCAACAAGAAGCTGGTATCATCCGCGTATAAGATGACCTCATCTGTCAGTGATGATGACATGTCATTCACATATATAAGAAATAGTAAAGGGCCTAGGATTGAACCCTGGGAGATTCTATGCCCCATAACTCTCTTCTCCGGTACTCTTCCCTGGAAGAAAGTCACCTATCGCCCCTCTGTGAGATAACTTTGAGTCAGACTGCAACCTGATGGCCCCACTACATAATATTCCAGCATCTCCAACAGGATGCCATGCGGGATACAGCCGAAGGCCTCCAACTATGCCCTCATACAACCTATTCAGCCCTTCCTGAAGCCAAACTGCTCATCTATAAGTATACCGTCGATTTACAGTAATCACTCATCTGATTTCTTAATAGGACCTCAAATATTTTTCATAAAATAGGGATTAATGAGATAGGCCTATAGTTGACCGGCACACCTGGATCACCCTTCTTAAAGAATGAGACAGTCTTGCTTATTTTAAATGCATGCGGGTATACTTTTTGTTCAATGCAGGCATTATATAACTTTGTCAGGGGAGCAATAATTTTCATAGATTTGATTAAAATTATGTTTAAGTCATTAATGTCTTTACTATGTTTCTTTTTTAATTCATCTATTGCAACCCTGACCTTAATGAAAGTAACCTTTAGAAAGGAAAACGGGATTTGAAGAATTTGGTGGAAACGATCCACGTACCATTGATGAGAAAGATTAGACTGTGGCAAAGCCGACACGAGTGTCTCGGCCACCTCTGCAAAGAAATCATATGATCACCCGCCTCTAAATCCATGTTAACTGTTACCTCCTGTCCAGGACGCTTCCTATTGTTATTGATAACCTTCTATGCAGCCTTACAGGGATTATCCGAACTATTTATGTAGTCAGTATTGCTTTCCTTTTGGCTTCCACTATTGCACGTATGTAACCTTGCCTACGTAACCTCAGGTCCTCCTTCAACAAAGGACAGTCAGACTCCCGGCTACATACCATCTTGAGGGTATGCAGTTCTTCTCTCATTGCCTCAAGATCAAGGCCAAACCACTCCAGGCACATGCCCCCCACTAATAACGCTGAAACTCGCTGGAAAGGCAATATATCTTATATCAAGTATTTTGACAAAGAAGATATTACATTTTTCATTTATAAGAGTATTGAAATCGAGGAATTGCCAATTTTCTTGCTTAAGAAAGTTGTACACTGTAGAAACACCCCTATTTGTTATAGGACGGTATATAAAGTCAGCAACATTTATAACCGTGCATAAAAAATCTTTCAGAACCTTTAAGAAAAAAATTAAAATCATCAAATGTTGAAATTTCATTTTATAATACTAAAACAGTTAGAAATTTATTCTCAACAATAAAAGATCCTTTAAATAAATCCTTTAAAAGTAATGTCTTTTATAAGATGCCTTGTGGTGGCTGCGAATCCGTATATATCGGCGAAACTAAACAGTATATTAAAACTAGAATAAATGAACGCAAGCGAGATTATAACATCATAAATATAGACAATCCAAAAATAGGATTAGCGAAACACCACTACAAACTTTTATTTTGAAAAATTTGAAATATTGGACCACGAAAATAATTCCAATAAAAAACTTTTTTTGGAAATACCTCACGTTCATAAAAGTCGGTAAATTTCCTTTACCCAGAACTTCTCTCTTTATGAATCTTTAGTACATAGGCATTTAGTAACATTTTAAGATGCCTTGTGGTGGCTGCGAATCCGTATATAGGAATAGTGAAGTTCATATGATTCAACTTCTCTTAGTTCAGTACATAGGCATTTAGTAACATATATGTACTGTCTTTTCAAAGATTTTTATTATTTTTATTGTGTGCCATCATATTAGATTCCTACCAATATTTTACCAGTTTCGTAGTTCAGTAGATTTTACGTTAACACACATCGCTATTTTGTTATGTCATGTTGAATTCGTACCAGTTTATCTTTATATTACATTTAACTCTTCTGCAAAATTTCAAGTCAATTGATTAATTTGATTAAAAATTTTATGTAGCCGCCATTTTGTTCCGCTATCTTGAATCAGTACCATAACTTTTTATCCCTATATCACACTTAATGCTTTTAATCTAATAAGTAGTGTTTTCAGGCTCTTTTTTAAATATTTTATTAGGGAAGTCAATCTGATAAGTAGTTTTTAAGCTATGCCGTGAATTGATAGACAGGCAGATAAACCGACTGACGGACGAGTAACTATATCGTTTGATTCAGGGGCGTGCGGTGAAATTTTAAGAAAGGGAAGCAATTTTTAGAAACTTACCTATTTGTAATTCTAAATGTAATTCTTCGATTATTTTTTGCAAATTCGTCAATGACGTCATCATAAAAACGTCGATGCTCCGACATATTTTGGAGAAGTTTATTTTCAATGGACAACAGCGATGTATGCGAAAGTCTCTCCGGCCCCGTTGAGTTTCTCACGAAATTGTTTATACCTTTAAGTGTTGAAAAATTGCGTTCTACTGATGAACTTGTGGCAGGTATTGTCAATACTAATACACACAATTTCGACACTTCGGTGTAGGTATCTTCCTCCTCCTTAGCGTTATTTTTTGCGCTAATGTCATCAGTTTCGTAAATCACTTTTAGTTCAGATCGCAGTAACACTCGGTCGAAGAACTGGCCATAATGAAGAAGAGGAGATTTAAAAATATCTTCTGGAAAAGTTTTTTTTAATGCATCAAAATTGCAGAACTCGAGGAATTTAAAATCATTTAAACCGTTAAACCTATAGTTTATTTGTTGCTGAATTTGATCGATTATTTCATAAAAGAGGCGTCTGTATGATGTTTGAACATCTCCTACCTTGTCTGTTCGAAGACGCTTGGCTTGTGGCTCTACATTTAACGTCATCGTTTTCTCCCAAAATAGGTCAAAGTCATCTCTTTTTTGACATGGACTTAAAATCATCCACTTTTTTAGGCAAAAAGCAATATCATTTGTTTTGATTTGTACTATATTAAAAACATTGTCCGAGAATGGAAATATTTCTGAAAATATGTTCAACAAATAATTAAAATTAAAATCTCGTGTCAAACAGTCCAAAAACCCCTCGAACTATTTATTGCTTCTGAGTCCCACGTTTTATTATTTTCTAATATATTCTCAAATAGTTCAATCAGTGATTCACGTTTTTGAGATACTGTTAACACAAGTCTTCCATTATAGTTCCACCTAGTAGGAGCTACTTTGGGCAATCGTTTGTGGACAATGGAGTCCAAAGCTTGTGTACGTTTTGTTGACTTGGAAAAAAAAGCAGCCATGCCACTTAAAGTAACGAAAAATACTTTACACTCTTTAATGTGATTGATGGACTGAGATAAAACTAAATTTAATTTCTGAGCAAAACAATGGACAAACACAGCACTTGGGAAAGTTTCTCAAACTTTAGCTGCAGACCCCCCTAATTGTCCTGCCATCACTGCAGCTCCATCATAGCTTTGAGCAACTAATTTTTTCTCTCCATTAATTTCTTTAGTAACGTTATAAACTACGGTATATAATGCATCTGCTGTACGATTTTCGGACACATTCTTAAAACCTAAAAATCGCTCTTGAATACTTCCGTCTGTTTTAACGTAGCGTATTACTATAGATAATTGGCTAAAATTAGTGCTATCAGTTGTTTCGTCCAGAACAATAGCAATGAACCGCGCCTTGCCAATCTCCTGCTTAATTCTCTTTAAAATAATGGTTGCAACAGCGGAAATTAAATCATTCTGGATTCGATTCGACGTTCCGCGAAAAACGCTAGACTGCTCTAAATGATTTTTTAAGCAATCATCATATTTAGCCATTAAACTTAGTAAATCTTGATAATTTCCTCTATTTGAAGAAACCCTTGTTTCGTCATGACCTCTAAATCCCAATTCGTGCTGTCTGAGAAATCGAACAACATCGATAAGTCTTCTTAATATTTGCTTATTTTTATTGACTAGTTCATTGTGTTGGCGGTGACTAATTTCCAACTGTTTATTAAGGGCGTGTTCAATTCTGGTTTTGCCGAAGACTTTTTCTTTTATGACGGCCTGCAAATGCGCTTTGGACATAATGTGTCTTTTTACAGCTTTATGGAAATTGTTTAAATCGGAAAAACCAGTTTTATTTCAAAGACCTTTTTCATTTTCAAAAAGTAAACATGGCCAACAAAATAATATACTTATATTTTCACACCTTGCTACTTATTCAAATTGTTCGTATTGTTTTTCCGGATAAAAATGTCTAATACAGTTTTTCATTTTTGTGGTTAAATTTTTCATAGGCGGTTTTGCCCTTCCTTTGGAAATTATTTGAAGCTTATCAGCGAAGTTTAATGTTGAAAATCCCTTTATTATTAATACACACACCACACATTCACACACTCTTTTTACTAAATTCTCTAACTAGCGACCCGCATAGGTTCTATTCCATTTTCTATTGTCGCTTGGTCGGTGTCAAGGCCGCATTTATTATGGGCTTGCTAATTAAGATAATATTTTAGCATTTTTAATATAAACTAAATTAATGGTTTCCTATTTCAAAAATTACATTTTAGATGTTTTGTAATTTTTTTTGCCTTACTTCCATGGACTGCACGCCCCTGGTTTGATTAAACCTTTTTCTTTTCTGTTCGGCTTTTTGGCCTTATCGACCATGTTTATAATTGAACGGTTTGATTATTCGATGTACTTATTTTTGGGTAGCGTTGATGATGACTAGTTAGTCGAATGCGCTCTGCTATGATTTTGGATTTGGATAATATACACGTTATACAGACTTTTTGTTTCAAGCATAAATGTCTTTCCTTGGACCCCTAATTAATAAACTATTTATCTCCTTACTTAAAGCAACTCCTGTACTTATGCTCTCAGTTTTTATTGTCTGCCCAGGTTATATCTATGCCATTAGCCATTACTTAAAAACATCGATCTTTACTTCCATTGTAAGACAGATTTTTGCAGGATTTTGTGTTCTAGGGTTCCCTGATCCCGAAAAACATCTTCCATTTGTGTCACCACGTCTGTACGCGGCGTAGCTCAAAAACCACTTATCCGATTGGCTTCAAATTTCGGTCAAAAATCAAGGGTTCCATGGGTATGGAATGAAAACAGTTTGGTAAAAATCCTGTTTTGTGTAACACAATGGCGGCGTAACAAAATGTTAATAAAACCATTATTAAGAAACTACTAACTTTATTTTTCGAATATTTACCGTGGAAACGATTGTTGAGGCATTGTAACCATGGAAAATATCCAGCCCTTAGGGTACATATTTGTGTAAATCCATTATGGCGGAACAAAATGGTCGCCTAATAAAATGTTTAAATATTCAGTATCAAGAAACTACTTACCCAATTGAATTAAAATTTTGCACAAAAATCAAGTGTGAAACAAGAATAAACTGGTAAACTTTTAGTCCGAATCCTATATGGCAAAAATAAAATGGCGGCCTATTAAAATATTCAAATATTTTTTTTAAATATAGACTATAAAAAGAGTGAGTGGCACTGAAGTTAAATCTGGCAGTAGGCAAAACATGCATTACCGATGTTATTATGGAAAGTGATAGAAGGGTATTAATTTTTAGAAATATTTAATCAACCGCAGAGGTTATGGTACGAGCGGGGACCGAACCCGCACCTCTGGATCATTGCTCTAGTCAATTGCGATATCGTACCATTGGTGAACAATTCGTTAGAACTTGTACATATTCAAACCCACCAGTATCACAACCATTGTTGATCCTGCCAAATGTTCTAACCTTACAGTGCAGCGCACAGTTTAACAAAATTGAAAAAAACGTGGACATTAATCTTTTTTTTTTTATAGGATTTCAGGGAAATATGAATTAAAACAAAAAGCTTGATTGATGAAAATATTATTACTGCTTCATTTTTAAGTATTTTTTGCATACATATACAGAGTGAGACAAAAAAAACTACGAAAAAAAATTATTATTAGACTCACCATTAATATTCTTGCAAATTCTTCTTCGGGTTAATTCCCCTAATGAAGGTTGGAAAACAACATGGCGATTCTAAAACATTCTCTTAAATTCCTCCTTCACTTTTTCTGTCCTTTATTTTGCCTTCTATTATATTTTGCAGCTGCGCATATTTAAGTCCAGTTTTAACATTTACATGTTGGTACTCAAGTTTTTTCTTTTCAACTAATTATTAATAATTATTTTAAAAGTTTTTAAAATTCTGATTATGCCGTTAAATCTAAAATAGAGTAAAGGTTTATTTTCGCCAATTTTTCAGTAATTTGTTTGGCCCCATATATTCATCTGTAAAATCTTTAAAGGTTCGGTATTGCCAGTGAGAGAGACTCTATAGTTTTTTTGGAGGCTGAGAAACCAACTAATAGTTCACCTACTTTTATAACATCATTTGGATGTTCTAAAAGGTGATTTAAAACTTGCCCCCAATTCCCAACTGAAGTTTCATTGCAAATCTCAGTTCTTCTGTAGATGTGTCTTCTCTTAAGCTTTGGGTTCTTCTAATCTTTTGTTTGTAACTTAAATCACTAAAGGGTTTTGTTGCTTTTTTGTGCCTTGCTACTTAACGGCTAAATGCTTCTGACAAGAAATTTCGTTTAAAAAAACATTCAGGCCAAGCGTACTTAGTTTTTAATTAACTTAACTCATTGGACCCAAAATATTGAACTGTACGGTGTCAGTCTATCCATTTTTTAAATAATTTTTTCAAAAAAATTTCAAAGATTCCTTTAGAACTGCTAATACTTCCTTGGAAATGCTATTCTTCAATCGACATATTATGGCTTCTAATAAAGCTTCATGATTTTTAAAGATAAAATTTTGTTTTTTAAAAGTAAATACAAATAGCGATTTGTATTTACGCGCGACACAAAATTCACTCTAATAGTTAATTATTTTGAATTTATCTTATCAGTATAAAAATAAAATCGTTTAAAAACAACTGCAAGCAATAAAGCAAGCCGTGTCCTGTATAAGCATGACGCAGCGTTTGGGGAAAGGATTTCGAGGTATCAGAGATATTTAGATTTTTATGTTATTGCAGATTCTCATGACTTTCTTATCTATTTTTTTATATACCTATCTTTCAAAAACGAAGGCTTTTGAATATTAAAATAGCCGTGGAGATATTTGTCGTAAACAGGTGCGGGGGGGGAGGGGTGGTCTGAACATTCTGTGTTAAACATGTTGTTGGAAAAGATTTTTTTAATTGTTATGATTTGAACGTAAAACTGAGATACATTTTATTTAGATATAAAACTGAATGTTACAAATACTGCAGAAAATTTCAATCTCTCCGAACCTTGTACGAAATATTTCACAACAATATACTCAAAGGATTGGTCTTTCAGAGAAAGCTTAAAAGAAAGCGGCCATTTTTTTATAAGTCAACTTAAGCGCTGAATATGTAAGAAAACGGGTTTCAAAGAATATATATATACATATATATATATATATATATATATATATATATATATATATATATATATATATATATATATATATATATATATATATATATATATATATATATATATATATATATATATATATATATATATATATATATATATATATATATATATATATATATATATATATATATATATATATATATATATATATATATATATATATATATATATATATATGTGTTTTCATTCCGAGTGTACATCCGTTCACTACTGTCGTTCTGAAAAGAACAGTTTTGCTGACGTTTCGCCAAAATCACATTTGGCATTTTTTCTCGCGCAGCTTTCTTTCTCGCGTCCGAATAGAGACTGAAGTGTTGGTGACTGCGACGCTTCCTTTTATACCCCCACTCGGGGCCGAAGGTTATACCTGCGCAGGCGTTGGTCGTTATTTATGTTTTTGCTGTTTATGTGCTGTTGTTGTTGCGCTAATTGTGCTTGAGTTTTTGCGATTTTAGATTTGTCGATTATTGTCTTCCATACTGTTGGTAGTTTTAATGATTCGTCCCTTTTATTCAAATCACCCTGTTTTTCAATTTCTATGGCTTCTCGGATTATTCTGGTCTTATAATGTTCTTTATTGGCAATCTCCCTACACCCATCGAAATTTATTTTATGGCCGGTTTCCTGATGATGTAGGAATAAAGCTGAGGTTGTTTGTTTATTTCTGATGCTGAGTTTATGCTCTTCCACTCTTGCTGATATTCGCCTGTTAGTTTGCCCCACGTACAACTTTTCACAGTCCTGGCACGGAATACTGTATACTCCGTGGTTTTCCGGTTTCATTTTATCTTTTGGGTTTCCAAGTAGTTTACCTATAGTTGTTGGTGGCTTGTGTATTGTTTGTATGTTGTGTTTCCTAAGAATTCTTCCGATTCTGTCTGTTGTGCCTTTTACATATGGTAAGACTACTCGTTGCTTTCCCGGTATATATATATATATATATATATATATATATATATATATATATATATATATATATATATATATATATTTACTACATAATTTTTGTTGTTCCTTGTTCGGGAAACCTGTGCATTAATAACTTTCTCTATGGTGCGATTTGTGTAGCCATTTTTCTTTAAAGCACTAGATATTACCTTAAGTTCGTTTTGTCTCGTCTGTGTTTAAAGTTTAAGTGCAAGTTTAGAGCCCAAATTATGGATTCGTTATGTGGATGACATATTTATTATATGGCAACATGGTCATGCAGAGCTCGAAAAATTTCTGACTCACGTAAATTCAATCCACCCCAGAATACAATTTACTCTACATGCAAAATCACATCATCACCCAGCACAAATTCAAGCTGTGGCAAATACCCTAATATCCAGATCCGTGCGAGGAGTAAAAATCAACACATGAATGAACCTCTTTATTTCTGGCTTTACTAGTTTGTTGTATACTAAATTCTGGCAAATTGCGACCACTTACCTTGAATTCGGTTGTTCTCTCAAAATTAAGTTCGTTAGCACTCTTTAGTTGTTTAATTGTTTGCACTACCGATATTTTATTTCGTCTACATTCGTTATTTTTGCAAAACTAAGTTCGTATGCACTTGCTAGTTGCACTAGTCACTACCATTTTATTTCCTGTATATTTCCAACTCACCCATGGATGATAAAAATAAAAAAATATATATTACAAAAAACAGTATATACATCAATTTTTATCGATTAAAAACGTCCGAAACAATATCGAGTTAGAATATCCACCGCGCGACCTCTGAACAATTGAACTTCCGCATGCCGACGTGATGTCGCGACCGATCGATCGAATTATAAGAAGAGACCGGATGATGACCCAAATCGCGATTTCATATTCCATTTGCTATCGCGTTCAGCTGCTGCTCGGTAGTTGTGAAACCTTCGGGTACTTTCGTCAAGCTTTAAGGCAAGCAGGGCAATTCGGACTGCCCAGCCTAGCTTAGTATAGCGTATTTTATTATGCCTAAGGAACGCAGCAAGACCATTCTAACCGCCGCGCACGTATTTAACTTTCCCCAAGGTTCGCGATTTATTACAACTATCAGGAGGGACGGTCAAACGAATAATTTATTTTCTGAAATATTTTTGGGGGGCCATTGACCAAATGAATCTATGGAAGAGCCTCCACTGGATAGCGCAATTGGTTAGAACAATGGGCTAGAGATCCAGTGGTGTGGGTTCGAACCCCGCTCGTACTATAACTCTTGCTGTTGTATAAATATTTCTAAAAATATATTTCACAGCTAAAAAAAAACAAACTGATAAAATACTTCTATTCAAGCAGGGTGTGGACGAGGCGAGTCATTGCCGAACAAGTAGCTACAGCCAAACCGAACCAACGTGAAGTAGACGCTATAGGTGATAACCATCATATCTGGACACTGTTAGGAGGGCTGTACGTAGAAGAGAAAATAGTAGACGTATAAAATGGAAGTGAGAATTAAATACTGACGTCATGCCAGCCTTCTACTACGTCAACCATTGTCAAGATCAACCTCTTCCTAGATAGAGAAATTCTCTCTATGCAGATTTTACCAGACGACAGGAGGGGTAAAAAACGGAGCAAAACGTTGTAGACAGAAAAAGCGTTATAGTGAGTAAACATCTCACCACTGCTGAAATTCAAAATATCAAGAGGGAAGTTGGCAATATTCTTCAGCAAGAAGAAGAATTTGAACACAACGAAGAAAACATAGTAGATCGAGACAGAGATGCCCGCGAAGAGCAAGTAGGCGAGGTAGAACAAGAAAGAGATGCCCAGATACCTGAGGAGAACGAGGCAGTAGATATCTGAAGAGCTCTTTCTTCTAGAAAAACAATAAATAATAAGAATAGTAATAATAATAAATTATAATCCTAACAAAATTGAAATTAATTACAGTTTATAGAATTTGTATAAAATTATTATCAAGTAATTATATGCCTAGACTGTGTTATATGTACGTCGTAAAATCATGCTAAAGAGAAGTTGTGGGTAAAGGTTAATTTACCAATTTTGTTTCCGTGCCACTTATAAATAAATATTTCTTTTTAGCGGATAAATTTGAATATTCTTTATGGAAAATATCTTAAAAACAATCAAAAATAAATTAACATTTTAACGTGACGGACATATGTATTTTCTTTTTGAATAATAAGTGTTTATATTTGCTTAAATGTATAGAAACTGTATTTAAAGTATTTTACTGATTGTGTACTAAAACTTAAGACTAATTAAAAGGTGATTGATTTAAATTTTAGATAACTTTTGTTCCTTAACCAGAAGTTCGTCGAGTTCTGTATTCTCTAATGAGGTGGGGGGGAGTATCTTGTCCGAGTTACATTGGTCTTCTCGAAAATCGGCTATTTTACACTAGCGTAACCTTTATGGAATCTTCTGCTAGGGATACCCATTGTACGTATATTCCATATTCCAAATATTGAAATTTGGGTCGTACTATTCTCCTAGAATTTAAGAATATGAAAATGATATATGTAAGGATTATTCACACACACGTTAAGTTGGTATTACGAATTATTATGTTAGTGAGATTGTTCAGTGACATTTTGACTTAGCTTGGCTTCAACTTCTTTTTCGTTCTTTTTTTGTGAGATTTTGCTTCAGATTATTTTCCAGGCAGTGTTTTTTCTTTCTGCCTGCAGTTTTCGGTGAAAAATAATTATTTTTTACTTACGTAAATTTAAAAGAGTATATTTGTTTGGTATTAGACCCCCCTCCTCATTATTGGAGTGAAAATTGAGGTGATTAGTATTTTTTAAATTGTGCTGTATAGAATGTGTGAAAATCTTAAATTGGTAATAAAATTATCCTCCTCGGTTTATTTGGTTTAGTTATTTGTGGCAGCTACTATTAAATTAAATATTGTCAGTTAAGATTTCGTATCCGAATATATATGTATGTATATATATATATATATATATATATATATATATATATATATATATATATATATATATATATATATATATATATATATATATATATATATATATATATATATATATATATATATATATTATATATATATATATATATATATATATATATATATATATATATATATATATATATATATATATATATATATATATATATATATATATATATATATATATATATATATATATATATGTTATTTGTGTTTTGAGTTGGGGGTTATGAATATAAAAGTTTTAAATATATATATATATATATATATATATATATATATATATATATATATATATATATAATATATATATATATATATATATATATATATATATTATTATATATATATATATATATATATATATATATATATATATATATATATATATATATATATATATATATATATATATATATATATATATACTTTCCGTCCTGGGCAAATGTTGACGTTGCCCACTACTAAATCGAGTCCTCATGTGTCGAATTTTTTAAACAGCATTTCATTAAATTTAAAGTTAGGTTCCAAAATTAAGAAATTTGGGCTAGCAATTATGGACTTTATTGTTAATGAGGTCATAGGATGTAAGTAACGTGTAAGCTGTAAAACTGTAGTAAAATATTTTGAGTTTATTATGTGTACAGGGTGTCCAAAATAAGATCCCCTATCACCTTATCTCAGAAATTATAAACGATAGCAAAAAAAATCAATATGAATGTTTCTTGTTTTCACTTATATTTGTTATTTTGATTACTGATATGTATACACAGGATGTTTAGTTTCTTTGCACCAAGTATCAAATTTCCTATTTCAAATAGGGCATCCTATATCTGGATACGGTTTTAAGATCTTCGTTAATTTTCAGCATATCTTTGTTGAGAATGGTACATATCTGTCTTTTACCATTATGGAGATACTGCAATCCCAAAAAACTGTCGAAAAAATGATATCTTAAAAAATGTCAAAAAACAAAGAAATCGACTAAAAACTGAAGGCTAATTTTCTTATTGCGGGCATTAGATCTCACAAAATGCTTAGTCATATCAATATTACAGTTTTGATATACAGGGTATTTCGAGAGATAGGCCAAACAAGCGAATATGTCTGAATATCGGAATACCAGAAATTTGGTTTTTGGATCGCCTATAAAATACCTGTGCATAGTTTTCCAGGTATTGAAGAAAATATGAAAAAATACATCTTATTTATGATCCCAAATCCAAATGCATAAACAAAAATGTAAATACAAAATATTATTGCTATCTTAGATCTAATTTTGTATAGATTTAAAATATCTCAGTTTATTGCACAACTTTAGAACATTACAAAATTTAAAAAAAAAACGTTTTAACATTAACATGTAATAAACATAATTTATTTGTAACTGAAATAGTTTAGACCAGAAATAAATTTCAAATTTAAAATTGAAATTAAATGGTCTACGTGTCCTCCATTTTGACCATGTCTTTGGTGTATATAATCCCTAGATTTCTTTCAGCGTTAGCTGCAGAATCCGTTCCATTAAGAAACTTGATTTCCATTCTAATTTTATTCCTTAATGCATCAACTATGTACTACTACTACTACGACTATTATTGTACCCTAAAGGACGTAGTCAAACGGAGTCAAATCTGGGTTGATGGTGGCCATGGGACATGCCCGTTTGGTCCTATCGACTCTACGCAATGGTTATTCAGAAAATCCCTTAATTAAGCATTATTATGGCAAAGAGCACCAATAAAACTATTATATATGTTCTCAATAAATTCAGATATTCTTGACCATGTAAATGTCGGTCAGGAGATATTTATTTTTTTGTTTCTCTAAGAACAAATATGACATAAATATACCTGCCGCAGTAAATATGGCTTCATCTCTCGTTTATAATCTTCTAGCTTGCAACTTGGTAAATTTATATGTTTTGCACCCGTTTGTTGCCATGGAAACTTGTAAAGGAACATCTAAATTCCCGCTGGTACCACTGAAAGAATTTTTTGACGTTGAAGAAATGTCAAAAAATTCTATATAGCGTCGCAATATTTTGTGTTTCTGTGTCAAAGCATCCCGGGGCTTGCTTCTCTTGTTATGTTTTACAACACAAACTTCGTAAATCCGGTAAATTCCGTTCAATGCGCGGATAATCGATTTTCAAGAAAACCTTTTCTTGGAAAGGCCTGTTTATAAGCACTGATTGAACAGTACTTTTGTTATTTTTAACATAATTTTATATAATAAATAATAAATACATGATAAATCAAATATCAGAGTTCAGAATACAATTTCTAAAAATTATTTTAAACTGCTTGTAAAACTTGCACTTTGACACTTTGTTAGGACGAAGCTTCTTTCTGTTTCTTACCATTGCACATGATTTAGAAATAAAATTTAGTTGGTGGTGTTAATAGCGCTAAAGGATATTTTGGGGTAATTTATATATGAACGTGGTATACAATATAGGATTTTTAGTAAAATCTTGCTTTGTCTTTATTTTAATTTAATATATAACGTTTATGAAGGTGATTCCAATAGTTCACACACGAAAACGGTTGGAGGTAGATAATAAATAAAAAAAATGCATAAGGTTTGAGAAAATGGTTTTTCTGTAGAACGTATCAAAATCCCTTACGCCTAAATAAAATTTAAAATTGTCGTTAACTGTTTGACTAGGTTGGCAAATAACCAAAGTAGTAATTTAAATTATGCATGTTAGGTATATCGAGTTTCATATAAGGCAAGATTAACATTTTATAGAGGATCCAAAAAATCAAAAAACCCGAATATCAAAAGATTTTTGAGATTCCGATGTTCAGCCTTATGTTTGTTTGGCTTATCTCTCAAAACACCCTATATATCAAAACTGAAATATTGTTATGTTTTATTTGTTTTTTTTTTGACATTTTAAGGCATCGTCTTTTGGATATTTTTCTTTGAGAGTCAACGCCTTTATAACGCTAAAATATAGGTAGGTATATACCATTTTTATCAAAGTTGAGCTAAGGTTTAAAGAGGAATTAAAAAAATTATGCAGATATAGGGGATGCTATTTAAAATACAAAAGTTGATACTTGGTGCAAAGAAGTTAGGCATCTTGTATATATGCCATTAATAAAATAAAGCAAGAAATAAAGACACATATGATACCCTGTACTAAAATAATAATTTATATATTTAACCCCACTTATTTCAGTAAATAAGACATTTCTTCACCGTTGTATTTTAATTAAGTAGATAAACATAAAAGCAATCGAACAGGATTTTCCGAGTAGTTGAAGGCGTGAAAAGAAAT
The DNA here is from genome assembly GCA_030620095.1 of Kuschelorhynchus macadamiae. NCBI lineage: Eukaryota > Metazoa > Arthropoda > Insecta > Coleoptera > Curculionidae > Kuschelorhynchus > Kuschelorhynchus macadamiae. The sequence continues at coordinate 1,581,113 of JAUTXW010000325.1, forward strand.
GAAATTGGCTAAATATTAAATTAGGGAAAGAAATCGAAGGAAGGGTGACTTATTGGGGTGCAAATAGGAAATTAATTTATTCCTCTTCAATACTTGATATATTGCCAGAAAGAACTGTTTTGTGTATGCTTTTAGTGAAATTAACACATAAAACTTTGGATATGAATTTGTTTTTCTTATCAATATTACTTCCACAGGTTTGCGATTTTTTTTTTGATATCCTAGTTTACTTTTCTTTATTTTTACTGAACTTATTTTCGATTTACTGATCTATTTTTCTTATCCGTGTAGGGTGAAGAAGAAGGCTATTATTGTTCTAAAAATAATTTGAGCGTATGATTCAAAAACATATGTTTTATTAAAACAAATTATCAGCTACCCGCGCAGGTAAAATGGCAAAAAATTAACAGAACCCGAGTGTTTCAATGCATTTAAAAAATTGGATATTGTAATTCCATTATGTCGAGTAGATATAGATCATGGATCCGTTCGTAAATTTGAGAATATACTGTAATACATTTTGATGGCCGATATATTCCACTCTTGTTTCCACACATATGTTGCCATTCGGTCACTTGAGGTTTGTCCCGTTTGAATCTGTGAACACAAAAATGTTTTAGTTGTGCTCAACGTATTTTGAATGTTAGAATTTCTATTCATGTATTCCTATTTGTTTGGTAACTGTGTTACCATTAAAACTAGTAAATTAATGTTACTAACAAAAATGCGGCCGAATAAAATTTTTGTAATCCTGAAAAATCACCCTCTCAGGTTTTACATATCTAAGGATCATATGGGGATGACTTGGTAATATTAAACAAAATAGCGGAACAAGATTAAAGAAGTTTTATTAGAGTGGTGTATTATTTGGGGTCAAGTCTTCTTTTTATTATTGCATCTTCAGGACAAATATATATAGATCCTATATCCTGCATGGTACTCATATTATCAGTCTTTACCTACTCCGTTGGTCCGCATATACTTCCTAGATATTAAGTTTCTAAATGGTTTTCGTAAACAATCCTCTTGTTGTTATGTTACAGTGGTGTATTTTTTGGGGTTCGGACCGAGTAAAAGTCTATTTTAAATGTTTGTTGTTATGTTATAGTGGTGTATTATTTGGGGTTAAGATCCAGTTAAGAAACAAAAGACTTTTTTAAATTGTCGACGTTTCGCAACTCTATTGTTGCATCTTCAGGACACATATAGATTATATATCCTGCATGAAACCCATATTATCAGTCTTTACCTACTACGTTGGTCCGCAGATATTTTCCAGATATTAAATTTCTAAATAGTTTCGTTAACGATCCTCTTGTTTTTACGTTAGAGTGGTGTATTATTTGAGGTTAGGATCCAGTAAAAAAAACAAAAGTCTTCTTCTAAATTGTCGACGTTTCGCAACTTTATTGTTGCATTCTCAGGACATATATATATATAGATTATATATAATCGGGAAAACCCATATTATCAGTCTTTACCTACTCCGTTGGTTCGCAGATATTTCCCAGGTATTAAGGTTCAAAATGGTTTTCGTTAACGATCTTCTTGTTGTTAGAGTGGTGTATTATTTGGGTTATAAAATGTATCTGCGGACCAACGAGCAGGTAAAGACTGATAATAGGGGAAAGTATCCTAAATTGTACTGCCTCCTAAATTGTACCACTTTAATATTTAAGAAATCTTTTGTGTATGGAGCCATCTATGTATTAAATTGGAAAGTTATGTCTGGAAATAGTAGAGAGTAGAAATCACAGGTGTAGAAAAGTTACCGGCAGTGAAAAACCGAGTTGTTTGTTTATTTAAAGTTTGGTGTAAGTTTCATTTATTTTTGCATAATCTTTAAGACAAAATGTAAGGTTTTGGTTAAGTTTTAATCTGTTTTTACCCAACAATTAGTCTTTGAACAATGTCTTTACTACTTTGGTAGCTTGATTAACCTCAAACTGGCAATAACTTCGTAAATCTTAGAAATAAATGCTTGTTTACTAATTTGCATCACTCATGAGTTGCCTGATTTGTACTGGTACAATATAGGATACTCATTTAAATTTTGTTTACGGAATGATCCGAAAAGGCCTTAAATACGGCCAGTGGTCAGAGACAGATATGAAAGATTCCATTAAAAAATATAGAACGGGGAAATCCGGGTTAAATGGGATATGTGAAATGTATAATGTCTCAAAACCTACATTTAAAAGGCATTTAACGTCATCAAATGTTAGAGCTAACCAAGGTGTAAAGGTGTCAGGTCGCTGTCGCTGAATTTGAACAGCAGCTCGAGAACACATTTTAAAAATGGAAGAATGTTTTTTTGTTTAACAATTAGGGATATTCGTAAGCTTTTGAGTTTGCTAAACAAAATGGCATCAAAAAGAATTTTAACACAAATAATCAAATGGCGGGCAAAAAATGGTTTTACCGGTTTATGAAAAGGCATCCAAATATTTCTTTAAGGCAATCAGAAGCCACTTCTTTGGGTCGATGTAAGGGCTTTAATAAAAAAAATATTAATGGATTTTTTAATCTACTGGAAAAATTGGTTGACGAGAATAATCTGGATGCCACTAAAATATTTAATGTTGACGAAAGTGGCTATTCCACTATTCAAAAAAAATATCAAAAGATTCTTGCCAAAAAAGGAAAACACCAGGTATGAACCATAGCCCGCGGGGAAAGGGTTGTAAACACAACCATGTTTGTGTGTATAAATAATTATATTCGTTAAGAATGAGGATGGAAGAAATCAAAATTCGGGATCTGGAAGATCTAGATGCCTATTAAACGAAAACAAAATTTTTTAAATATTTCTTTTTTGTTGTGTGAGTAAATACAAGCATTATATGTATAGTGTTAGATCTTACATTATCTTAAGTAGTGTAATAAATATTTAGTTATGTTTAATTTTTTCGGAGCCATAGAGGGGAGCGGAATATTTGAGGCACCTTATTTGCAAGCTGCCGGAGAAGTAAAAACGTTGATTGAGGGAGAAAGTAGGTTAAAAATATACCACATAAATATCAGAAGTATAAGAAAAAATTTTGATGAACTAACATTACTAATTGAATTTTTATTAGTTTATAATAATTCTCAATTTAATAAAAATGATGGCATAATTGTATACATAAAAAACATATAACAAACATAATGCATTTTTCAGAAACTAGGTGTATTCAAATATGCTTGGAAATAAAGAAAGTAGACATCTACGTAACATGTTGCTATAGACCTCCGTCAACAAATTTAGATTTATTTTTAAGTGATTTAGAACAATACTTAATAAATTAGAGTAATCATTATTTAGATATATTTATTGGCGATATAAACATTAAAATTTTGGATACACTGTCTCTAAAAACAAACGAATATTTAAATTTAATAAACGAGAAGGGCCTTTTTTCTTATATAATCAAAGCTACTAGATTTACTGCAGTTGCATCGAGTTGTATAGATCACATATTTGTACGTTATAACAAAGAATTCATATCTAAACCAACTCCTTTTATCTACAAAACCGATATGACCGATCATTACCTAATAGGCTTAAGTACAGAAATAAAATTAAGAGAAAAAAATAAAAAGTCAGTACAGTACTATAGAAAAATAAACTATGAAAAATTAAAATCGCTTTTATCGCAAGAGACGTGGTTAAGCTGTACAGCTCTAGACCATGCTCAATTCGTCTATCAATAATTTATGTCCACACTTGAAAATTATATAGACATGTCTACAAACACTTTAATCATTAAACAAAAATATAAAAAAATCAAACCTTGGATTTCTCTATATTATCTAATATCTGTCTATTATCTATCTCTAATAAATTCTATTAAACGTAGGGATGATTTAAAACAAAAATTATTAAAAAATTTTACAGTTGAAAAAGAGGAACAGTGTATACAATACAGAAACTACTTACTAAAATTAATCCGTAAAACTAAATTCCAATATTATAAAACAAAAATTCAGGACGCTGGTAAAAACTATAAAAGGGTATGGGAAGTCATTAACCAAGCAGTAAATAAAAATAATGAAAAAGGCGAGATATTAATTAAAGACGAAACTGGTAATATAGTAAAAAACAAAGAAAAAACATCTGAACTTTTTAATAACTTTTTAGCAAAAATTGGATTCTCAGAATGTCCTTTTTACTGAACAATTTGGATTTAGCCGGAATAGAAGTACGGATGATGCGATATTTTTTTGGTTTCATGAAATTATATCAAAAATGCAACAAAATAAAAAATGTCTTACAGTCTATATGGATTTTGCTAAAGCCTTTGACACAGTTTCCCTTTCCTTGCTGCCAAGGAAATTGGAAAGTATCGGAGTGAGAGGGCATGTGCTAGAACTTTTTAAGTTCTATTTAGAAAATAGAATACAAAGAGTGCGATGTAACGATACCTTAAGTACTGGAACGGTCGTAAGTTCTGGAGTTCCTCAAGGGACAGTCTTAAGACCTATTCTATTTTTAGTTTATATAAATGAATTAGGAACACTAGTAAAGGAAGACTCAGTTATTTGCTATGCCAATGATACTGCAGTGATATCTACGGGAGACAGTTGGGAGGGTGTATATTTAAAAGCAGAACAAGGTCTTAGTAATTCATAACTGGATATGTGATAACAAAATTAGTCTAAATATACTAAAAACAAAATTTATAACATTCTCCGACAGACAGCTTCCGATCAACCAAAAAAAAATGACATTAAAATTCATGACCCATCATGTAAATTATTGAGTAATAACTGTACCTGTCCGTATATTCAGAAAACTGATAAAACTAAATATTTAGACCTGTACATTGATCAGCATCTCCGCTGAAATGAACATGCTATTGAAACCGCCAAAAAACTTACTGTACTATACATTTTATCAGCTTCGGAATATCTTGGATGAAAAAACAATAAGGATAGTCTATAGCTCACTAGCTGAATCAATTTTAAGGTATTGTATAATAATTTGGGGAATTCTTAATGATAATGCACTGTAAATTTTAAAAGTATGTCAAAACAAAATTCTGAAAATAATACTAAATAAAAACAATCAATATCTTACAGTAAGCCTTTATTCTGAATTTAATGTCTTAAATTTTAGAGGGCTTTTTGTGAGTGCAAGCCTTTTTTTCTATAAAAAAATTAGGCATATCTTTGGAGAACTAGACAATCATTACAGTACTCGCTCTAAAAGAAATAATGATTTACAGTCACACTTTTTCAATAAATCACATTTACAAAAAAACATACTATTTTTGCTTCCTAAGTTTCTTAAAGTGCTACCTTTAAATCTAAGGGTGAAAATCGGAAAAAACGAGCTAAATTATGAAATAAAAAATTTTATCATCCACAACTATGACAATTTTAAAAAGTTACTGAAACGCTAGTAAAAATTTTTACGTATTGCTTAGATAAATTAACCTTTATTAAAACTAAACCTATTTTTTCTTTTTGATTTCCTTTTGATTTATTCATCCACAACCCCAGTCTGTTGTTTTTGATGTTTGTGTTTTTTTAATTATCTCTCATGTGCTCTTATAGAATATTTGTTATTTTCTAATAAACATATATTAAGCTAAGATTAAATTGTAAAACATTTAGGTTTACTGCCATACTATGCTAAGGAACGAAAAATTTCAATACAGGCCAATAAATGGTCTAGCGTAATTTTCCATTCCGTGGTAGACAATATTACAAGTGTGCATTTAACAGTATATATTGTCGATATCTAGAATAATTTAATTGTCTCTAAAACTTATTTATTTGTAAACCATAAAACCGTAATATATTATTGTATTGTATTGTGTACTAGTGCCTCTGGACCAACGATCATATTTAAAAGAAAAATAATGATGCCCAAACTCGGTACGGGCGCTCTATCAGGCGGATACTGGTTATATTCATTCGGACTTATTTGTAGTGTGGCTGCAGGCATTTATTGACGTAGTTAAACCTACAGTTGAAAAATAAATTTTGTTAGTTCTAGATGGGCATACTACTCACGGTTGACCAAAGGTGCTCAAAAATCACAGGTGTTAAACTCAACACCATATAAAGAGGAACTGGAAGTCCGGAAATCTGCTGTAGAGCAAATTAAACGATTATTAAAACGAAAAATTGGTTCATTGTCTCCCACACCAACAACATCAGAAACGTGCTTAAAAAGAACATCATCAGTTCTAACTAACGCCAATCTGGTAATAGAAATTAACGAAAATGATTGGTACTGTCAAGTATGCGATTAGTGTAGAGTTGAAGATATGATTCAATGTACAAAATGTAAAAACTGGTCTCACGAAGCACGTGTGTGTGGCAGAGGTTACCAAAAATTATGTGTGTGAATTTTGTCCATAACTTATTAATATTTCACGATTTTGTAGTACTTGTCATTATTTTTATTATCATAACATGTTAAATTCTCTTTAATAAATTTAGGCATTTTAATAAAAAAAATATGTATTTTTAATTTTCTTATCCCTTTTTGTTTTTATTTTAATTGGTACAAATTAGGAAACCACGTGGTCCAATTTGGAAACTTGTTGCCTAAATTGTACCAATTATAAAGGTTTTAAAATATATATATATATATATATATATATATATATATATATATATATAATTTATTTTACGAAACATATGACATGTAGGAAAACTATTTTTGAAAAGAAATATAATAAACATTTTAAATTATAAGTGTTCACGCTCCAAAATCCAACTGCTCAATTTCTAAAAGCAATATTGTGAAAAGTGTGTGAATATAGGTGACTTTACCCTATGGGTTTCATGCAGGTTATAAAATCTATGTGTCCCGAGGATGCAACGACAAAAGTTACGAAACGTCGACAATTTAAAAAAAGGGCTTTTGTTTTTTTTACTGGATCCTAACCCCAGATAATTCACCACTCTAAAATAACAAGATGGTCGTTAACGAAAACAAGTTAGAGACTTAGTATCTGCGGACCAACAAAGTAGGTAAATACTGATAATATGGGTTTCAATTTAAGATGGCAGTCAAATAAAATGTTTAAAAAATCAACGCAAAAAAAATTGACTTTAAATTTTGCAGGAAAATTTAATGTGAAATTGGGATAAACTAGTACGAATTCGACATGACGTAGCAAAATGGCGGTATGTGTCAATATAAAAACTAGCTATTGAATTAATTTTAAATTAGGCCCAACAGTCAAGTGTGGCATAGGTAGAAAGAAAATGGTAAAATATTGATAGGAATCCAATATGATGGAACAAAATGGCGCCCAATAAAAATGAAGACAGTATATGTAACACATATATACTGTGACTATGTACTGAACTAAATTGGGTCACTCTTCACTATTTCTAACAAATGAAAGAAACGCGAAGGGCCCAATGGCCCAGACACCATCCACCCGACCTCCCTCCTGGGAAGCCGCCTCTCGATGATAGGTACTACCGGTTTAACGGGCCTAGGGCCTTAATAAACCATAAGTCATCGCTATCTTAGGTGTGTCAGCTCGTACACATCCGGATGTGTGTACTCACATCGCACCTCTTCTATATTGTCGCGGTCAATATAGGAGAGTTGTCTGAAAACAGAGAAATGTGTGTATTGTCAGTGTAATGGTGTGTGATCGCGGGGCCTACGGTAGTAGACCCGGTGTACCCGCCGCTCCTCCTGAGGGTCATAGTCCACTAGCATCCTGAGTTCTTCAAATGGGTGTGCTGCTGCCCGCTATATGCCTTTCATGGCTTTCTTCCTGATTGTTGTCTGGAGAGGCTCCCAGTCCAGGTCCCGCTGGATCTGGGCATTTCTTACGTACCAAGGTGCGTCTACCGCAGTCCTTAAGTACTTATTTTCTGTAGCTGCCAGTTGGTCTATGTAGGTGGGCGCTGCATATGCCCACGCTACTGCTCCATATGTCAATTGTGATCTTGCGATCATTTTTATCATGGTCAGCTTTGTACGAAGAGCCATGGGGCTTCTTCGGTTCAAAAGAGGGTATAGCCTAGCCATAGCCTTATTTGTCTTTGCTCTTGTTGCCTCAATATGGGGTTTCCATTTTAACCCCTTATCCATTATCAGCCCTAGATATTTTTTGTGCATTTATTTTGATCTTCCAAGTGATACACCAGTCACTTATCAGATCCATTTCTTCCTGTAGTCTCCTACAAATGATACCTGCATTTCTATGCTTTGCCGCTATAGCACAGTCGTCGGCGTATAGGGCTATGGAAGTGGTGTGTGTCTTGGGGATGCCATGTGTATACTCGTTATATAAGTGCGGTCCTAACACAGATCCCTGAGGCACTCCTGCTTCTAGTCTTCTAGGTACTTGAATGAAAGAAAAAACATAACATTGCAGATAAATCAGAATTACGTCTGTCAACAGCGGTAAGATATTACGCTCAGTAAATGACCAGTGCTTTATCTGTGGTAAATGATGAATTTATGACACACTGTTAGGCAACCGCATATCTGAGGTACGGAGAAGTATCAGGGATATATGATAATTTTTTTGCAAAACTAGAAAGTAAGAGTACAACATTTAAACTAGTGGTTTACGGTGTTTAAATGTTAACTAGCTTTCTGGCAGTACTAGTTAATGTCGGTATAATTATAATTATATTACTTCTAACAACACAACTATGAACGTTAAAATGTTCTATGTTTTTTAAGAATCGAATGAACATCTATGAGGGACCTTTTTATGCAAGTCAATTACAAATGTAAGAAAAACCCGCTAATTATTTATCTAGTAAGACCTAGAAAAAAAATCTAACAACGACATCGGATACTACAAGATGCCTGTTGTAATAATTGGTTATATCTAATACGTTCGGTCAGACCATTTAATTAATACAAACATATTTTTTGTTTGTACTATTCATCAAAGTTTTTTTACTACAGCGCTTTGGTATTTACATATTATTTGCTTAGACTATGCTAGAAGTAGTAATGTATGCAGGCATATTTTAATGTATACGTCTATAGAGGTAATTATCAGAAGCTATTAGCAAAAAATAGACTAATGATGGTTAGCGCATAGTAATCTATGATATCTGTCGTAATTAACAATTTATTATAGATCGTTTTATAATTTGAACGCTCTGTTAAGTTTTTGCCTTAAAGTGGGTAGATTTTTTCTTCCGGATATATCTTGAAGACTTCCGATTTTTTTATTGGTCTAACGGTGGTTATAGTTTAGACCGGTACCCTGCTATGACAAGCGTTTTCGAAAAAAAAATGGCAAATTAAATTTTCTTTTTTTAAGCTAAGTAAAAGGCAAAAAATAAGCCAGTGGTATCTAACTAGAGCGTAATAGGCAGATGGGCACAATAAGTAGCAATTTTAGCAAATTAACGATTAACTAGTTGACAGCTGCTTGGTTACTTAACAACGAAAATGAGAAAATGAACGTACAATTCTCTTTTTATACGCTTATCTATCATCAAATTGATCTTCCTGTTTTAAATACACGTATTGATAGAACCCATACTTATTCCATTTTGCAATTTCTGTTAATACATATTACATAAGGTGCGCATATGCAAGTACTAATAAAATACTTTTGAAAATAATTAAGATTTTCGATAGAAAATGTGTGGAATTTTTTGACTTTAAATTGAACATCTTGTGTATTTTTGCCCTTATAAAAAGTTATTTTTTCCGGGGGCTGTGCAGAGTACTCACACGTAGGCCCTCTGGTTCACAAAAAACCTAAAAAAGCTGTTTTTAATCAGTAACTTCCATAATATTGCAGACAGAATAAAATTGTTTTACTACAAAATGTAGGGTAGATCTTTGCCTACAAAAAATATAATAATGATTTTTTTGGAAAGGTAATAGTTTTCAAGATAAATTATTTTAAAACCATTATTGATTATTCTGTCCCCTGTTTTCGGATCAAGAGAAAAACTCTTGCATTTCTTTGCAATTTGCAATAACTCGAGTAAAAAATACTTTCAAATGCGTTTGGAAGAAGACATCCGTGGCTACATAATATAACATAACCTCAAAAAACTATTTTTTTTTAAATTTAATTTTCGTAAAAACCTTTTTTTAGGAAATAATATGCCCTACATTTTTTAGTTATATAATTTTCTATCTGCGATAATTTGGAATTGAATGATTCGTATGTTGCCAAATTAGTTCAATAATTTTCAGATACTAGATCTGTCAGTATTGTGAAACGACAGCCGAAGCGAGCCATCAGAAATCAAGCTGTGAAAGTGGTTCTTTTGGGACGTGCTGCATTGGATCATACTAAAAGTACCCGTCAACTAGTTCAAGCCTCAGGTGTCTTCCGTTCGTTCATAAGAAGAATTTTAAAAGCGCAAATTTCATCCGTACAAAATTGAATTAGTACAGGAACTGAATGAGGATGATCTTGATAGAAGGCTGCAGTTTTCCGAAGAAATAAGCCAGTGTTTGATTGAAAATTCGGACATATTATTTAACATTTGCTTTTCCGATAAGTGTACATTTTATTTAAATGGTTCTTTAAGAGGCATAATTGCCGAGACTAGGATGACAGTAACATACATTTAATCCGTGAGGTTTATACCCAAAACCCGAAAAAATTAATATCTGGTGTGGCATATTAGGAAATCATATTATTGGATCACTTTTTATTATTGGAAATTTAACTCTCGAATTGTACTTAAACATGCTTGAAGAAGTAATTAACCCTTTTATGATAAAAGATGATCAAAATCATGATGATAATCGGCTTCATTTCTAGCAAGATGCAGTGCTTCCACACTATGGTGCTGCTGTTAGAGAATTTTTAAATAACCAGTTTCTTGGACGGTGGTCTGGAAGGAGAGGCCTCATAGAATGGCCTGCCAGGTGATATTGAAATGTAATCGTAGTTGTTTTGACTCTTAATATCTTAAATTTACGTGCCTGTTCCCTTAATATCAAAACTACAGGGTTGAGGTTCCTAAAGCCATTTTTGCATTAACTTGTCAAATAAAATCCAACAAATACGGTATTAATAGAAAGGTAATTTTGTGCTCTCCAAAATAATGTATCACTCCACCCACTCTTTATTTGAAATATTGAGGCATTGCCCCCGCTAGGGGGTTGAAGATTCAGGTTGAAAGATATGCTTAAAATGTGTCCCCCTCCAAAGCAAAATTGACGTATCCGACAATTTCTGCTTTAAATTTCACGAAAAGAGGAAAAGCCAGGTACATACTTTTCGTTGGAACACCTTGTATAGCAATTCTTAAAAAAAAAATAAAAATAATTAAATATAGTAATTCAGTTGATATACAGATTTTTAGAGATAATAATTTATTATAAAAAGTTATTTCGTCTTTTAAATTAAATGGATTCCAATAACCACATTAAAACCAAGTTTAAAAACTGTCTATATAACATTCGCAGCAGCAACACTAAGTCCCTAATTCCCATATCGTAAGCATACAAAAATCGGAAAGCCGAAAATGTGATAAATCATTCCGGAGTCGTTTTATATTGCTTTTGAATGGGGAAGCACGCTTACGCGCGTGTGGTGTGCTAGGTTATCTAATATTAAGGGCCCCCGACTTATGAATTCCGCAGGAGTAGATTATGGCAGATGAAACTTTTTTGGTTAGTGTCCGGCGATCCTGTGATTCTCAAAAGGTTTTCGGCACATGAGGAAGCTGAAAAATATAAAAGTATAACAGAAAGGAAAAAGGAATGCGATTTAAATATAAACCTATTCTCGGAAACACGTAATTACGTTTTGCATCTGGAGTTATCTAGGAGTATATGCATTTTAAATTCAAAAATATCTTGGAATGCTTATTCATCATAAAAAAAACGGTGACATAAAAAGTATGTATTTTTCTATTCGGACGAATCTGCTTTTTATATCAGCATTAAAAAAAAATATGATTTATATTTCACTCAAATAATTTTTGTTTTGATTTATATAAATATTGTTTATATTAAATCAATTTGAATATTGAACTTTTTTATATATTTGTTTGTTTCACTGAGCCAATAAGAAACTTTCTTTACTGTAAATGTATTTATTGAATAACTATTTACTAGAGACTAATTTTTTATTGGAATATTGGTTATACAACCTCCTCACTCCTATTCTTATGCACGAAGTGGTTAAGTTTTCGTGTTTAACCTCGCGGTTTCATTTTGACTGGCATATTATACAGAGTATTGCTAGTATAGTTTTGAAGAGTAAGTTATAGACCTTCAAAAGCTGCTGGACAAATATATTTTCGGCCATTTATGAGATTATAATAGATTGTAGTAAATACATTTTTTTAACTAATTTAAAATGGCTCATTCATTTTCGGTTTTAAGGTAGAAACCATAGCAAACACAAACCACTGTCGAAAAAGTGAAAATAATGTACTAGTCCTGGACCTGGTATTGGTTTTTCAGTAAGGAGAAATTTTTTTCAGGAATGCGCACTAGGTGTCCTAAGAGGCTTTGGACCTGCCTCCTGGTACTTTTTGTAACAGACACTTCATCAAAGATGGTGGCCGCTCGACCGCAAAAGTGCTCTGTTAATACTTGGTCTATTTGCATGGAAATTAACTTAATGTGTTGCAATTGCTGCGGCAGATTTAATATCGCCTTTGTTACCTTACACACTAATAATAACACAATATAAGTGTTGTTATATCAGAAAGTGAATATTTACAAGCTAAAATGTACAGGATTCATTCTAAAAATGATTTACACATTTACAGAATTTAATCAATTTTCTCTATAGATGCATCAGGATTTGACACATTTTAAACAATTACATGTCGCAATAAAGTCAATGAAATATTTCTTCATCCTCATTATTGCCACCAAACCATCTTCCGCTTATTGAAATCCTAATTAACTTGAGTCTAAGCGAACGGCCATGTCACCAATACAGTTTTGCTGAAGGCAGAGCAAAAATAAAATAAAAATATCACTAAAATGAGATATTTTAAATATTTGTACCCATTATTGCAGTGCATGATGACGCTATAGGTACAAAACGTACCAGGGGGCAAATATCCACCCAAGTCAAAAATTCTTATTAGGATTCCTACTAAGCATATGTGAAAAAACAGCTCCCTAACCAAATTTTCCTGCAAAACCAAAGCTAGACTTGGATTATACCTATAAATATCTTTGATATCCTTTAGTGCCTGATCCGCTTTATTTAAATTGTTCCAAAAGTTCCCTCACGCTATCTAAAACATGCTTGTAAAAATGGCGTCATATTGACTTCATAAGCGACGAATAAATATGCAATAACTTCTTATTATTTATACCGTTATTTAGGAAATGTTAATGTTTATTTGATGCATATAGTTTTTATTTGGGAGTAATTATATTTGTTTAAAACAAATTTTGGAGGGGCGCACAAGACCCATAACAAGTACCGAAAGTTGTGTGACAATCTATTCTTTTTTTTTTATTTTCTTGTACATGTCAAAGTCATAGCTCGAAAATACGGGTTTTATAATAATATGTTGTTTGTATACAGTGCGTCCCTTTAATAATGCTCCCCCCTATCCTCAATTATATTTTAAACCAGTAAGGATAAAAATCTAAAATGTTCCACATTTGAATAACTGACTAAATAAATACTCCTTTTGTGTGCATGTTATTTCAAGTTGCTTTGAAATTTTCAATTGGTTTAAGATTTCGTACCTACACATTGTAAAATGAATATCCTTTTTACAATGGCGCGCAAAAAAACCGCTGTCAAAAGACAAACATTTTTTTGTCAAAAAGAAAAACGCATTAGTTCTTTGTAAAAAAAATCGGTTTACTAATGCGGCTTTTTTTTTAAGTCATGTAACTCTAACAGTTAAATTCTTTAAATATGTATTTCGCAAAGAGGTGCGATTTATTGTTAAACAAGAAAATGATCGTACCGCAGTCGTTACTGACTGATGAAATTTTACTGTTATTAAATTTCCTAACTTTAATAATTAATGAAATTCACGATCATTTTTCTTATCTTCACAGTATATAAGTGTCACTAAATTACTATGGACTGAACTAAATTGGTCCACACTTCACTATTCCTAATAGAAGGAAATATTCATAACGAGGGAAGTTCCGATTTTTATAACGCGTGTTTGAAATTAAGAAATATAGGATATTTTATCTTATATATTTCGATAATGGATATATTAGGCCAGTGCAATTACAGTTTAAAATGGAACAAATTATTTACAAGATGCGACCAGTCGCAATCGGTAGCTTTTATGTCCCTAGTCAATATACTAAAAATCCCAAATGATCCGGTGGTTGCATCCTATAAAAAAATCGACCACTAGTTTAAAAAAAAAATTCTTTGTAAACTAATAAAATTTTTTTAATATATTTTTTTTTAATTTTTAAGAATAACTTAGGTTTTGTTTATAATAAAAATCTTATTCTTAACTATCTAGTGCGTAAATAAATTTATTTTGATAATAATTTATTTGATAAATATCTCAAATAAGCAATATTTTAGGAGAAACAAGCGGTCGGGAGTTAAAAAAACGGTTTATTTAGACTTAAGGATTTTATTGTACATACATATATTTTACAAATATCAAAAACATGTTTAATCCAAATTATCTTCATCGTCTGAGTTATCAATATTGGTCTCAGATGCTTTATTATTACATGATATGCCATTGCAAGTTCCACATAGGGCTGTACAGCTAAGGCCTGATTTTATGCACGTGCAAAGTTTATTGCAACCCGATTTGCAGTTGCAATAAATCATTTTTAATATAAAGTTGGGAGCTATTGGTTTATTTGTGGTCTCTGGGATTAGGTAGTTCTCATTTTCTTTCCATCTCCAATCTTTCGGGTCCTTAGGTTCGTTAAGCCAAAATTGAATTTGATGATAAACTCTGAAGTAATGATTTTCGGCAGCCTGGCATGTTGGTGGCAAGCTAGCTAATTCAAAGTTATGATTAATACTTTGACGAGCAGTAATATTTTTGTATTTTTGGTATCTCAATTGGTCCAAATTCTTTGCCACACTGTGTTTGCCGTAAAGTTCTTCAATAAACCGATCACCAGCATTTATTAGTTCTACTTTTGTCGCAGAAGGATTCATGAATATTGAAATACAATCTTTCAGTTG
The DNA here is from genome assembly GCA_030620095.1 of Kuschelorhynchus macadamiae. Taxonomy (NCBI): domain Eukaryota; kingdom Metazoa; phylum Arthropoda; class Insecta; order Coleoptera; family Curculionidae; genus Kuschelorhynchus; species Kuschelorhynchus macadamiae. The sequence goes on from JAUTXW010000325.1 coordinate 1,596,178, forward strand.
CGGATTTTTTTGTATAACTCTAACTGCAGCAAGTTTACCTTTTTTATAAAAACAAGATGTTGTATCACAACCTGACATGGCGTGTAAAAACAATATAGAGTCCTTGATGTCACCTAATGCTTGCTGCATTTCACTTATATTGGTAATTCTGTTAGGTTTTCCAACTTTTCCTGGCCGCAACATAAATACTCCGTCTTTGTGTACCTTATGTAAAAGCAGTACTAACAAATCAGTGTCATCACCAACTAAGGTTACAGGTGATATAGTTTCACTTATCCTCACAGCACAGTCAACAGTCATTACGTCAGCATCACCTTTAGCTTCCATTCCAGCCTCTTTAATTTTTGCAGTCAAGAGTGTAATAAATTTACTTTTATTTTTTACATTAGACAAAAATGCTTCTTGATTTATTGTAGTAGCTGTATTTTCAGTAAATATTATGTCAGATGATTGAGACCCTTTTGCAGTTCGTCTAAAATGCTCTTGATTCTTTGTCGAAAATTGATATTCCGAGTACCCGTCGAATACAACTGTAGTATTTATTCCGTAGTTATATAAAAGATAATTAACATATTGGTGTAAAATTTCACGGTAAGTGGCTGGAAATTGCCAAGTCACTTTATGCAAAAGATGTCCACCATCCACTACAAAGATAGTGTTAGCTGGAATAGTCTCACTTGGTTTACACTTCTTGTCCATGTAATTTGCAAGGACAGCCTTGTTTGTTTTTCTCATCAAGCCATTGTCAAACATAGACATAGGATTCCCTAGCCCTGTCACAATTGATTTCTGTGGAGGCTACAATGCCAGTATGTAGAGAAGCTAATTCGTTGTTCTCTCTGTCGAACGGGTGGTGTATTTCTAACCATTCTAAAAAAGATTGTAAGTCTTTAAGGTCTCGTTTCTCCCTTGAAGATCTTATTTCAACATGCTGTTCGGAGTAAGATGGTTTAAACTTGCAGAAGTCTTCCAGTGCATCAGATACTTTGATACATTGGGGCATAGACAGAACCCATTTTCCTAAAACGTTATAAGTAAAACCTCTACCATGCGTTAACCCGCCTTCTGATTTCATTGCTCTCATTAAATACTGCTCAATGGTCATGTCTGTCCACGTTCCAGACCAAAATTTATTATTTGTTCTTCTGATGGCAAAAAATCTTCTAAATTTAGAATACTCCTCCTCTGTCATAACTTCTTTTAATAAACTCATTTGTTGTAGATAGAGTTGAATAGACTTTGCATATGCTAAGTGTCCGGCAGCGTGGAAATATGGATGCATCTGTTTCACGGAGTAGAGGTGAAGGTCAAAATGTGCTGTTCTTTCAGCTGTGATAAATAGTTTTACAAGCTCTATTTGTTCCCAATATTGGCACCATAACTTTCCTGTTCGACTTGTTTCTTTATTTAGCTTGATACTTTCAATGAGAGCGTCTTCAATTTTTTTAACAGCTGATGTATGTTCGCTTGTTTCCGAATATCCAATTAAATATAACATCTGTAAGTTTTCCTGGTCGCAATCGTTTAAAGTAAATGATTTTAGAAGAATAATTGTTAATGCTAATTGAGCTAAAAAATGTGCTCTTAATGCCCTAGCATAAGAATGGCCATTAAGCATATTTGGTATGCTATTCTTTGCATATATAACGTTCCATAATTCTTGTAGGCCACTTCCATCCATTATATATCCTATACTACCTAAAAAGGACATTAAAAGATGGAAACCACCAAGTCGTACAAAAACGTTTTTTAAAACATGATTAGGGCCAACTTCAGCTACAATTTCTGTTGCTTTCGCATAAAGAGGCTGATCAAATGTCACGAAACAGAATTTTTGTCCTTGTTTTCTGCACATATCTTGGGCGAAGATAAGAGCCGAATGAATTGTGGTTACATTACTTGGATCTAAATTAATAAATGGTAGGGGTACAATTTGAGTTGTTTCGAAGTATACAGTTATTTTTGATGCCATATAACCGTTCCAAGGCAACTTCGTTTCAAAATCAAAAAGCAAAGCAGATACCCAGAGACAGTTTATAAATTGAAACTTCTTTAAGTCTTCTTCTTCTACTGTACAATCAGTCGCTAAGATTTTTGTTGAATTAAGAGCGAGACAGCTCCTTTTAATAGCATGAATTGGGACAACTCTAAATTTTCCTAGTTTCTCAACTTTTGGAATAGAACGTGGTCTCTGAATCTTTTCCGATAAAATATAGGCCTCTTTAGGGGAGACGCAGGCTATACCTTCCATAGAATGAAATGTTCCGTGACCATCCAAAGTTTTTATATTACAATCCGCATTATCGAAGATAAACTGCTGAAAAGCCTGGTCTGAAACTGCGTAGTCGTTTTCACAAGAAGCTGCTGCTTCAAATTTCAATGCTTCTTTGTACGATTCCGAAAATCCTAGGGACGAAAATAATTCAATCAAGGCCTTTGATCCACACTTTCTATGAATATATATAGCAATACTGAACAATACCGGTGAAAGAAAAGATCTTGGTCGAACTGCTGCAATTATAGCATTTGCTATGGAAATAATTTTAATATCTGTTTCCACTTTTAAAGATAACGTAGATAAAAATGTTTTTAGTGTATGTGGTATGTTGTCAAAGCCTCCATTCATAATATCATTTGCGGAAGGATATTGATTTGTCTCGTATGATTTTGCTCTGATATCCTCTCGTAAAATTTTAGCGGCCAAGCAAATTATATTGTTCCGTTGTTCTTCTAGTGGTAATGAAGTATTCTCCAAAGCAGATCTCAGCAGATGTTCGGTGTTTCCTTTAAAACATATTACAGAAGGTTTCCCAAACGTATCAATAAATACTATTCTGTCTTTGTAATAATTGTCTATTTTTTGACGAAAATATTTAATACTCCATGCATCGCTTTCTACAATATTTTCTTTAAAATCGTTATATAAATCGGTCAACGAAAACTGGCAAATGTCCTGTTCATTTTCATCCAAATATTGACAAATTTTGCGAAATGCAGTGATATTCTCCTCATTTTTTGGTCGCCCTGCTTGCTCATTTTCGTGAACCTGTGAAAAGGAAACATAACAGTGCGGATGATAGCGAGCTTCACTGGCAACTAAATCACATTCTGTTCCAATTCTAGTAAGTACGTCTTTTGCCCAGTCATCATTTATCTTCTCGCAATATTTCAATATAGTTTCCTTAATTTCTATTGTTCTTACAAATCTGTAACTCTGCCTATGACCCAACTTTTTTCCACATGCTTTTCCGCAAAATAAACATTTTGTCTTAAAATCAAACTTTTCTTTAAAAGCCCTCAAGGATACGGTTGGTTTTTCAACTGCTTCAGTATTTTTGGTAACATACTGAAGGCTGGATTTCCTGGTGTAGTCTTTTCGGCATTTTGTATGAAGCGTTATTTCATTTTTATTCTGCAATAGCTGCCATTTTCCATCCTTTCGGATTTGACTCGCTTCGATCAAAGTTTGAATGCCCTTTGCTCCAACTTTTACTGTCTGCAATGTATCAAGTGATATATCACATAAGATACAATTTTCCATATCTGGAAATACGAAAGAAAAAGAAATCAACATTTGATTCCGGCCGGAGCGATACTAAAATAGGTTCCGTATAATACCTAATGTAATGCATCATAAATCGGGTTGTAAATACTTTATATTATGTATGAGTAACCTATTCATACAAAGACTGTTTAATTTTAAAATGTACTGTACTATTATTACCCGTCTGTAACAATAAATTTACTGTTTTAAATATCTAATAAAAAGATAAATCAAAATGAAGGACTGGAAAGAGACATTTTATCGGAAACAATTTAAATAGGAACAATTTGAATTATTCAGTTCTATAAACATACATTACATACCTTATTAAAATAAATCCAATGATTTTAACAAAAAAAAATCACAGAAACTCGTACTTTTCACACAAAAACAGCGAATCAAAACTAACTGCCACTATCCGCAAAGTGTAAACAGAAAATGGGATGGCCTACTATGCTAACAACTGACTAGATTTGATTTTCAACTATCTCATCTAATAAAAATAATCGATGATGATTGATAATTCTGTCAGTGATAATAATTATTATTGTTTATAACATTATTAATTTTAGTATCGGTACCTACCAATGATAATTTCTATTCACCACAATGGGATTTGAAATGAGGTGTAGTATGTCAGCCATCTTGTAAAACCTCTACAGTTTCACAAAAGGGTTGAATCATTAGAAATATGGGCAAATGGAGATTTTTTTATCATATTATAATTTGATTTCCACTGGGTTTTACGTATATCTAAAAGATTTCTCATAAACTAATTTTTTTCTAAAAGTTCATATTTTTCAATATGGCGGACCATTTTTTTTGGTGTTGCACCAATGGGACGCTTTGGGATTTTTAGTATGTTTATACTAATTATATGTACTACCGAATACGGGTACTCTAATTTTGTAAATAATTTGTTCTAAATTAACGTTATGTTTTTCGTAATTGCACTGGCCTAATATTTTACATGGAACATGTTGTATAAAATGTGCCTAGTTTTTTTTTCGTAGATTCGAAAAATGTAGTAAAATATAGGTCATAACATAATAATTGTTTTTACTTCCCTTGTAAAAGCGAAGTATTGTAGTCGTGATGAAATCACTCTCCGAGATTTTTTCAGATTTTCACGTTTCAGGTGACGAAAATGTGATGTTTTCTCAATTCCGTTGGTTTGTCTGTCTGTCTTCGCGGCCTAGCTAAAAAACTAATTACCCGACTGACTTGAAGTTTTGATCAAAAATTAAGGGTCATATAGGGATGACCTGGTAACAATTTGGTAAAAATGGCGGCATAGTGAAATGTTAAAAAATTTGTTATTAAAAAACTGTTCATCTAATTTATCTCAAGTTTTCCAAAAACATCAGGTATTATGTTGAAATCAACTGATAACATTTTTGTACTAATCCAAAATAGCGGGACAAAATAGCAGCTTAATAAAATATTTAAAAATTTAGCCTGAAAAACTGCTTATTGGTTTAATTTCAAATTGTGTGCCATAACTAATTGTGGTATAGGGATCAACTAGTGAAATAGTCGTTCTAATTCAAGATGGCCCAATAAAATGCAGGCCAAATTAAATGTTTGTAATCGTGAAAAAGTTACTTTCTCACTTTTACACATCTTTACGTTTTAGTCTGTCTGTCGGTCTTTCTGTCTATCTGTCAGTTCGTGGCATAGCTTAAAGACTACTTACCCGATTGACTTCAAATTTTGGTCAAAAATTAAGGGCCTTATGGGGATGGCCTGGTAAGATTTTGATAAAAATCCAATAATGCGAAACAAAATGGCGGCTTAGTTTAGAAAGGTTAAAAAAATATTATTACAAACTACTCATCCAATTTATCTTAAATTTTGCATCAACATCAAGTATTATATTAGAATCAATTGGTAACATTTTGGTACGAATCCAAGATGGCGGAACAAAATGGCGGCCAAATAAAATGTTTGTCATCGTGAAAAATCACCCTCTTAGGTTTTACATATCTTCACGTTTTAGCGTCCGTAGACGCCAAAAATATGTTTCATCAATTCCGTCGGCCCGTCTGTCGGTCTGTCTGTCTGTCTGTCTGTGTATCAGTTCGCGGCATAGGACTAACACTATTGACTTGAAATTCTGATAAACAATTAACAGTCATATGGGGATGATCTGGTACTGTTAAGGAAAAATATTATGAAAAAGCTTGTCGAATTTATTTCAAATTTTGCATAAACATCAAGTATTATGTTGGAGTTAACTGGTAAAATTTTGATACGAGTCTAAGATGGCGGCACAAAACAAAAAAAACAAGAAACTACTTAATGATTTCAAATTGTGTGCTATAACTAATTGTTGTATAGAGCTCAACTAGTAAAACTAGTTACTAATTCAAGACTGCGGAACAAAACAGCGACCAAATAAAATTTTGTTCACATCCGTCGGTCCGTCTGTCGGTCTGTCTGTCAGTTCGCGACATACCTTAAGGAGTATGTAAGTAAAAGAAAATTAAGGGTCATATGAGGATGACCTGGTAATGTTTTGGTAAAAATTCAATATGGCTGAACAATGTTAAAAAAAATTAGTTAGGGTGGTGTATTATTTGGGGTAAAAACAAATCTTTTTTTTTTTAAATCGTCGACGTTTCGGAACTTAATTTGTGCATCCTCAGGACACATATATAGATCCTAAATCCTGCAGGAAACCCATATTATCAGTCTTTACTGCGTTGGTCCGCAGATATTTCCTAGATATAAGTTTCTAAATGGTTTTCGTTAACAAAGTTCTTGTTGTTATGTTACAGTGGTGTATTATTTAGGGTTAGGGTCCAGTAAAAAAACAAAAGTTTAGTAGTCGACGTTTCGCAACTTTATTGTTGCATCCTCAGGGCACATATAGTTTCTATATCCTGCATGAACCCCATATTATTAGTTTTTAGCTACTCCGTTGGGCCGCTGATATTTTCCAGGTAATAAGTTTCGAAACGGTTTTCGTAAACGATCCTCTTGTTTTTATGTTAGAGTGGTGTATTATTTGGGGTTAGGATCCAGTTAAATTGTCGACGTTTCGCAACTTTATTGTTATATTTATATTTCCCACATATTAAGTTTCTAAACGGTTTTCGCTAACGATCTTCTTGTTGTTAGAGTGGTGTATTATTTGGGGTTAGGAAATATCTGTAGACCAACGGAGTAGGTAAAAACTGATAATATGGTTTTAATGTAAGACATAAAATCTATGTGTCCTGATGATGCAACGATATAGTTGCGAAACGTCGACATCTTAAAAATGAGCTTTTGTTTTTTTACTGGATCCTAACCGCAAATAATACACCACTTTAACATAACAACAAGAGGTTCGTTAACGAAAACCTGTTAGAAACTTAATATCTAGGAAGAATCCGCTGACTAGCGGAGTAGGTAAAGACTGAAAATTTTTAAAAAATCAATGTAAAAAAATCTTGTTCAATTGATTTTGCAGAAAAATTAGATGTGAAAATGGCATAAACTACTTATTAAATTTATTTTATTATGCCCAAAAGTCAAGTGTGGCATAGGTAGAAAGAAAATGGTAAAATACTGGAATCCAATATGATACAAATAAAAATGAAAAGACAGTATATGTAACACATATATACTGTGACTATGTAGTGAACTAAATTGGGTCACATTTCACTATTTCTAAAAAATGGCAAAAAATCATAACGAGGGTAGTTCCTGGTGAAGAAATTGGATTTCTTTACCCGGAACAATTGATTTCTCGAAAATAAATTTAGATTCTTCATAAAAATCCCAGTTACTTTTATTAATACATTAGAGAGAGAGCTTTCTCTTGTACCAAGAGGAGCATTTAATGAAATAATATTATACAGGATGTTACATTTAAAATACTAATGTCAATACTGATTTTTTTACTTTCCAATTGTCTTTCTTTATTGTGTTGACAAATTCTGATGGTTCAGGTAAATCCAAAAAACTTTTATATTAAACATTCTTTTATTTTGAATAATAAACTCTCTAGGAGGGGCGGCGGGTGTCAAAATATGAGGAAAAACCCTGTACATACGGACATTAATTAAAAACAAACTTTACTGTGGTCCAGCTGACGCACACAGCAAGTTTATACGGTATAGACTCATTCCATAGCAGCAATCTCAATGTCAAACACGTACGTTTCTAATTAAGTCAACATAACAAACAAAAACTTAAATCAGTATGTAATGAAGATATGATTGTAGTATATGGCTACAAAACATATAAAATCGAAAATGAAATTCATAGCAATAATTATAGAAAATGGTGGTACGGTAAAGTAGATTGTAAGAAGTAGGTATACATTAGAAAAACATATCGCTAAGTGTTCAAATGCCCGCATAACCATTTTGACATAGCAAAAACATAAAGTGTTGATTGACGCATTTGTGAATATTTTAATAAAATTGATACTATTAAAAGATATATATTTAGAGAAAAGTTTAGGGGAGGGTTCCCTTGAAACGAACAATTTGATTTTTTTTACTTGTAAAATATTGTTTTAAATGATAAAGATTAAAATTACCCCGTTATATTATGAGCACAAGGTTGGTCGATTTACTTTTTCAAAAAAAGCTGGAAAAAGCTGATTATACTGACAAATTAATTCAACTTTATTTTATAAGATGCCCATTTGATGGGGGGTTGCCCTTGTTATGGGCAGCTATGCCCATGAACTGGACAGTAATACATAAATTATGAAAACAAGTATGCGAGTACTTTCTGCGGTACAAATAAAATTTCAAAAGCATTTTCTGCAAAAAAAATCAAACTTCCATTTACTCCACACGCAGACGTCACTGAATCCATTTTTCTTTACTTAAATTATATTCACCCTCACAAACAATGCAAGTAGAATTATCTTTCCTTCAAATTTTATTGTTTTCTCCATTTGAAGAATTTGCTGTATTTGAGTAAAATATTCTTCAAGTTCTCGTGGAGGTGGAGATTCATCGTGATGAGAGATATTAGTGTCTGTATCTGAGTCACTACTACATTGCATTTTTTCTGTTTTCCAAACTTTTTTGCTCTTGACGCCCTTCCTCTTCCTTTTATTTCGCTCTTCTTCTGTTTTGATCAGCTCATATTTTTGGGCGTGTCTGTTAGGATAGAGCGTTTTCCCTTTTTTCGGCCACCCGTTTTACTCCTTTTTCGCAAAGGTGCTATAGGATAGGGTCTTAATATTTCCGGAGAAATTAACGCTTCTCGACCTTCTTTTGTAATATTTCTATTTACAATACCCCTTGTAAAAGGACGTAGATAGATAGACGCCAGAAGTGGATAGCTGATCCAAAATATCGTCGTTTTGTGTCTTGTCCTATTTTGACTGTAAGACGTGTGTAAAATGAACAGTCAAAGTCTAAGTCAAAGTGAAATTATGCTTTGTTGCCTTAAGTACAAAGACTCGTATATATATATATATATATATATATATATATATATATATATATATATATATATATATATATACTTAGAGTGAGTTTCTGGACCATTTAAATATACCAATGACCATTTAATATATATTCTAAGAATATATAAGCAGAATGGATGAAATACTGCCACCGACTGAACAATATGAAACTAACATAACTCTAAGCAACGACAATATTAAAACCCTCTCTAAGAACTATTGTAAACTAGCTAGCCTAAAGAATAGAAGACAATTTTTACTAAGATGTAAAACTGAAAACATATTTCCAGCATTTTTAAACATTAAAATTAACCACATAGAATTCTCATTAACTAACCTAAGAAGGAAATTTCATGAAAATATTATAAATAATTTTAAACTCAATACGTTAAAATTACTAATTAGCGACACCATCATTAATATAAAAAACATCGAAACTAAAATATCTCAAATCAAAAACCAATTACAGGAAACAACCACCGCAAATAAATTTAATGAACTCTTAAATATCGAAAATAAAAAATATGAAGCTTTATTCGAAAAAATTAAATTAAGAAACATAAACAAAATTTACTTGTTAAAAACAAAAAAAAATAAAACAAACCCAAAAAAAATTAATATACAAAAAGAGTGGCTAGAAAATCTGACTGAGACGGAAATTCCGGAATATGCAGTAGAAATTCTAAGTTTAGGTTCTAATTTTGCGTATCCAATTACAAATTCCAATGAACTCCCTGTTCCTGACATAATATCATCTGTCGAAACATCAATCAGTAACCTTATTAATGATGAAAAAGATACAATAAGGGCAAATTGTTGTAACACTATCAAAACATATCAAAATAAAATAAAATCTAAACAATATAAAACAAAACATAATAATATAGACCAAGAATTAATTAAAAAAATTAAAAAAACAAACACTTTTCTGAAAAATCATCCAAATCTAAAAATCGTACGCCCAGACAAATCAAATAAAACGGTTATCATGGATACAAAAGAATATGATAATAAAATGCAATTACTTCTGAACGACACAGATACATACAAAAAAATAAATACAGATCCAACAAATATTTTTCAAAAAAGAAACAACGAACTTGTTACACGGTGGGAAAAGAAAAACTATATATCACCTAATTGTGCTAAGAACCTAAAAATGTATAATGCCCAAACACCAAAAATTTACGGTTTGCCAAAATTACATAAAGATGGAATTCCAATGCGCCCAATTATTTCGTGTATACAATCACCATTAAATAACCTTTCTAAATTTTTAAAACAAATTCTAGAAAATATAGTCAACAAAAGTACCACTTACATTAAAGATTCATGGGATTTCAAAGAAAAAATAAATAATTTTCAAGTACCTCAAAACCATATTTTAATCTCACTGGATGTCATCTCTCTATACACAAATGTACCAATTGATTTAGCCCTCCTACTTATAAAAAATAAATGGAACGAAATAAAAAAATTCACGGATATACCTCTGGATGAATTTCTAATAGCCATTGAACTAACTTTAAAATCCACATTTTTTGCATACAACAATAATTTTTATAAACAAATAGAAGGTTGCGCAATGGGTTCCCCAATATCAAGTGTAGTTGCACAACTAGTAATGGAGGAACTAGAGAGCAATGTAATCGGACAACTAGACATATCACTTCCATTTTTCTACAGGTACGTTGATGATTGCATAACTCTAATTCCAAAAGATAAATGTAAATATATCCTAAATGCCTTTAACAACTTCCATGAAAAACTTAAATTCACCATCGAGACTGAAAACAACTCAAAAATAAATTTCCTAGATATGACATTATATAATAAAAACAATATTATTGAAACACAATGGTACACAAAAAAAACGTGGTCTGGCAGATACATAAATTACTTTTCGCAACACCCAATGAACCAAAAAAAGTCGGTAATAATCAGTCTCGCCGATAGAGCAATAAAATTGAGTAATTTAACTTATCAATCCCAGGCAATACAAAAGGCAAAAAACATCTTAATTCAAAATAGTTACCCAAAAAAATTAATAAATTCAATATTTAACTCCAGATTACAGCAAATGAACAATCCCAATCAAAACGTACCAAACAAAAAAACTAAAGATAAAAAATTCCTCTCTATTCCTTACATCCAGGGTCTTTCAGAAAGTATCCAAACTATTTTCAAACACCAAAACATAACCGTATGCCACAAAAGCTACAACACTTTTCAAAAGAAATTTTTTACTTGCCTTAAAACACCAACCCCAACCAGTCAAAAAACACACACTATATATCAAATACCATGTAATGATTGCCCAGGAGTATACATCGGACAAACTACTCAATACCTTAAAAACCGCCTAAATGGACATAAATATGACAAAAAAAATAAAACTTCATTAACTAAGCACGAAAATGAAACATCCCATAAATTCAAATATGAAGACACAAAAATATTAAAAACGGAAACCAACCAAAGAAAAAGGGAATTCTTAGAAATGCTCTATATTAAGCAAAATAAAAATTCAATAAATGATAGAACTGAAATTAAAAATTTAAACCAAATATATCACAACGTAATAAAATAATTATCATGTTCCGAAATTTTCTCCTTGATTAATAAATAAGAAAAAAAAAAAAATTTTTTTACTTAGTTAAGTGAAACGGAAAAAAAATACAGTAATTACCAATTGATTATAATAACAAATAGTATAATTAAAGGCCCTCATGCTATACACCAAAACAACAACAACACAATATACAATTTTTTGCTTCAGTAAAAACAATCAGAAAGACAAGCAACTGCTTCAAAACGAGGTGCAATTCCAGTCAAAATATATCGGTAGACTAACATGCCACCGTAGTTTTATAAATAAAAATTTTACATGTTTGTTGGCGTCTAATACTGTATACTAAATGTGACGTGACAAAAATTTTATTCTTTTTTGGTTTGCTGAATGCAGGAAGTTACCTTCTTGGGTGAGTTTGAAAGTATAAATTACTAGGAATTTTAGTTAGCGTAACGAATTATGATTATATAAAAAAAAAAAAAAGGTTATTTTTAATTATGTGTCTATAAGTATATATATGTAACATTTTGTCTCTACATTTAAAAAAAAAAAAATGTTGACTTCGCATAATATAAAATAGTACTGTTTTTAGTTTCAGTCAAACAGCACTGATGAAGGCATTTAGCCGAAACGTTTGCAATAAACAAAATGAAAATTAGTGCCGAAAAATAAATTTGTTTTATTTTTCCAAAAAAATAATTTGAGGCCAAAAAAACCAAAGAAAATCTTCCCACGTATATATATATATATATATATATATATATATATATATATATATAAGAGTATAAAAGAAGATTACAAAAATGTAGTTAAAAAACGAACAAAAACACAGACAAAATAAATGTATGAAAAATGATGGCTTTTAAAGATAAAAGATAAGCGACACGGACACTGGTGGCTATGACTTCAAATGTAATAAATAAAAAAAATATAACATAAGTCGTATACTCTATAAATAATATCACAAACCAGTAAAAAAATCAGTAATGTTAAAATCATTAAAAAATGAGAGCAACTTTTTTATGTATTTTTTGACGAGCAGTAAGCGGTTGTGGCGGATGTGGAGTCGGGTGGTTAGATCTGGGTGTATCATCTTGTGACTCTTCATTCTAAAATACAAATATACGGGCATAATTTTACTTAATATGTATCTGATCCCATATAGCATGGACGAGGTTATCAAAATAAACCCCCATTTTTTATTATTTAAAATGCATTGTTGCATTTTAAACAATAATATAATAATAATAATGCATTATTATTTATTTTTATTCCATTTTGCCTCAATTTTAATTTTTCTAAATATTAAGTTGTTTAAGGTAAAGCAAAATCAATAAATAACTGAAAAAAGTAATCTTAAGAAATAGGAAAACATAATATAGTAGAAGTGGTATAGTCACAGCAGTGGGAAAAAACAGTATCTTTTTTTAAGTTATCCGCATGTGAAAACGATTGGAAAAAGTAGCAAAAGGTTCTGATGCTACTTGGAAACTATGGACGGGAGGCACAACAAAATAATATATATTTTAATTATAAGGAATTACACAGAATCATCTTGTTTGCTGTAGTTGATACCTATTACAACTTTTTATATGTCGGATATCAGGGGAAAATATCTGATGGTTTCTGCTCTAAAACTACCTAAGTGTGGAAAAATTACGTTAGTTAAAAAAAATAGCTAACTGATATTAAACGATACCATTACTTCAACTTGCCTTCTTCGTATGTAGAGTAAAATATCGTGAATATCTTATACAGGGCGCGTCGAAAACTTGAAATGTTGGGAAACTTTTTTAATTCTTGTGTAATTTTCAGCGATACTGTCTTCGAAATAATTGGAAACAGTTTGCATCCAAGAAGCATTTTTAAACATATAATGTAATTAAATTATCTGTTCAGAAAAAAATATGAAACATGTTCGATGCAATTTGGAATATTGTGGCACTGAGTTTGTTCATGTTGTCACATTTTTACGTATAGGAACGATTTTAGCGTTTTTTAACTAATAAGGAAATTCAAAGGTGGGGAAACTTTTTAATTTTTTTGATTTTAGCAAAAAAAATTAATCTTCATAAAAAGTTTTGCTTGCTCCAAAACTAAGATTGGGAGTAAAAAGTTGTAAATAATATACAAGATTTATAAAAAATTGTATATATAACTTCGGTGGCAATGCAATAATATGGTACCATAGAGTAAAAAATCGTGATTATCTTATACAGGTCAAAATTTTGAAATGTTGGGAAACTTTTTTAATTATTATATATTTTTTATTAAAAAGCCCCTATGTGTAAATTGTTGAAATATTTTTGCAGCAAATGATCAATCTTGAGTTGAAATCAAATAATTAAAAAATCAAGTGAGAATATTTCCAGAATAATTTGAAACATAAAATCAACAAAGTCTCAAAACATGAAAAAGGGACTTTTTACATAGAGCCCTTCAACTGCATCTTTTGATCAAGCGCTCAACAACAAAACATTAATATAATTTATTTTGTCGTTAATCCGTATTCGTGCCATTTGGATAAGTGTTTGCCTAAGAGAGTTTCTAACAACAGAGTATCGAAAGTCCGTCGCATAGAGGAAAATGTTTTTGGATTGCTGTGTGTGATTTTTCTTATTGTCCACAAAAGCTTTAAAATAAATGTTGAAATTGTGCAGTGCGCAAAACTGGCTACTGCATACCTGCATTATTTCTTGCGAAGAAACAAAAAGCCAAAAAAAATATACTCCACCTGCCACTTGTAGAAGATCCAGAATCTGGCTCTATTTTTCCAAAATGTGGAGACAATATATACCTATTGAGGTTTTAACTAATTTACCAAAGAATTCAAAAAATACTACAACGGAAGCAAACAGAAACAGAGAAGAATTCATATATATTTTTTTAATATTTTCTAGAATATTCCTTTTTTTGGGAGACATTTCTTTATTTAAATCACCTATAGACTTAGATGTACGATTAAAATATTTATACATTTTGAAGAGGGTTATAAAATGGTCATTTTCTATGGCAGAAAACTTCTTATCTAAAGTTTTAAATTTATTTATCTTTTCTTCTCCTACTATTTTAGTAAATGTGCTAAAAGCCAAAGTACAATCCGTTGATGAATCATTGTTTTCGTTAGGGGCAATTAGTTTTGTGTCGATGGAACCTAAACATTTGGTATAACCAATGGCGTCTGGATTTAAAGGATAAAGACCACAAGCCCTAAATCCATTTACCAACGTTTCAGTTTTAATACTTGTGTTAATGGATTTTTCCAACAAAGTTGCAAAAGTGACTTTATTGAGAGTTTCTCCTGGGTGTATTTTTTCCCACTCTCTAACAACTCGTCGCCAAACCTCTTTTCTAAACACAGCTACATCACAGGGCTGTACAATTCATGTAGCATTTGGATACAAAGCAAAAACCTCTATTTTTAATTCACTACACAAAATAGTTAGCGTGTAATTCAAGTGGGATTTATGCCCATCAGGAATAGAATCACCGGAAACGGGACACCTTTTTCTAGGAGGTAGGGATGAAAAACATTAGCAATATACTCATAAAAGGTCTGGCTGGTCCTCCAGCCATTTGAGCTTCGCCCCGGTGTTTAATTCTAAATTCAATTGTCGATTTCGGAATTCCATACTTTCGTTCGGCTGATCTATACGATTCAATTTTATTTTGTACGTCTCGTATCGCTTCCTCTATTTTTTTTATCATATTCTTTTACTTTAGGCATTTTTAATTGGTATTAGGGAGCATAAAATTAAAATACAGTTATTGGACATCACGAACATAGTTGCTGGACACATGTCACGTATAACGTTTTCCAAAAATAGAATTAAAAAAAATATAGGCAGTGTATGGTAACTGACTATCAGATCCCAAAATGCCCAAAACACTTTTAATACAGTTATTGGACACCTATTCTTTACGTTATAATTAGAAATACAGCAAAACTTGAAACAAGACATGATATTTTTAAGTAATTTACATGCATTATAAATTAGGTATAACTTAAAGATTGATTTAGAATATAAAAACATTTATTTTCCAACACAACCTATCCTAATGAAATGTATTATAAAATACGTACCTCAGACCACATGTATATTAAACCGTTAGAACTCGCGCGCGAAGGGCCCAATGGCCCAGAGGACCCACCATCCACCCGACTTCCCTCCTGGGAAGCCGCCTCTCGATGATAGGTACTACCGGTTTAACGGGCCTAGGGCCTAAATAAACCATAAGTCATCGCTATCTTAGGTGTGTCAGATGTGTGTACACATCCGAATGGGTGTGCGAAGAGGTGTGTGTGTTGCTGCCCGCTCTATGCCTTTCGTGGCTTTCTTCCTGATTGTTGTCTGGAGAGGCTCCCAGTCCAGGTCCCTCTGGATCTGAGGCGTTTCTTACGTACCAAGGTGCGTCTACCGCAGTCCTTATGTACTTATTTTCTGTAGCTGCCAGTTGGTTTATGTAGGTGGGCGCTGCGTACGCCCACGCTACTGCACCATATCTCAACTGTGATCTTGCGATCATTTTTATCATGGTCAGCTTTGTACGAAGAGCCATGGAGCTTCTTCGGTTCAAGAGAGGGTATAGCCTGGCCATAGCCCTGTTTGTCTTTGCTCTTGTTGCCTCTATATGGGGTTTCCATGTTAGCCCCTTATCCATAATCAGCCCTAGATATTTAATCGTGTTGGCCCATGGGATGTCATCTCCGTCAATGCTTATAGCCTCTGGGGGTATCATCCTCCTCTTTTGGAAGAGGATGGCCTGACTTTTTTGTGCATTCACTTATCAGATCCATTTCTTCCTGTAGTCTCCTACAAATGATACCTGCATTTCTATGCTTTGCCGCTATAGCACAGTCGTCGGCGTATAGGGCTATAGAAGTGTTGTGTGTCTTGGGGATGTCATGTGTATACACGTTATATAAGTGCGGTCCTAACACAGATCCCTGAGGCACACCTGCGTCTAGTCTTCTTGGTATCGATTTGGAGAGCTTGACTCTGACGCTTGCCGATCTATCATCCAGATAGTGGGCAATCAGTTTGCATGTCTTTGTTGCAAAACCTGCGTTTTGCATTTTGTAGACAAGTCCTTTGTGCCATACTCTGTCAAAAGCTCTGGCTACGTCTAGGAAGATCGTGCCAGTAGCTTCTTTCAAGTTGAAACCGCTGGTGACAGTTTCAACTATTCTCAGAGCCTGCAATTCTGTTGAGTGGCCGCTTCTGAAACCGAATTGCTCCTTAGGGATAATATCTAGGGCGTCTGTTTCGTCTTTGAGCCTGATGTTCAGGACTTAGTGTAGCAATTCCTTTTCTAGGAAGTTGCTTTATCATTTGATTGATTATGCCATCTTTGCCTGTAGCTTTGCGCTTCTTCAGACATTTTATGACATTTTCGAGCTTTGCGCTTCTTCAGACATTTTATGACATTTTCGACCTCCTGCGGTGTAGCTTAGAACTCAACTACTAGTGCAAAGATTTGGCCATTTGCTGTTTGGGATCAAAAGTGAATTAGTGTTGATGTCGCCATCTCATCGTCACTCGTTGAATTATCACTTACAGAAAACCTATTATAAGGTTTAAAACTAAAATGTCCGATAACTGTATGGTGTCCGATAACTATAAGTTTTACCCTATCTTTGTTTAAGATATATAAATTAATGCGTAATGAAAATATATTTATAAATTTTGCACAAAATGTTACATAGAAATGAACTGGTAACATTTTGGTATGAATCCAAGACAACAAAACAAAATGGCGACCTAATAAAATATTTAAAAAATCAGCTTGCAAAAGGTACCTATTAGATTGATTTCAAATTTTGTGCGTGATATAGAGATAAACTGACAAAAATGTGGTATGAATTTAAGATGGCGGAACAAAATAGGGGTCAAATAAAATGTTTAAAAAATCAACGTAAAAAATATTTCCTTATCCAATCGATTTCAAATTTTGCACAAAAATTAAATGTGATATAGGAATAAAATGGTACGAATTCAATATGATTGAAAAGACAGTATATATGTGTTACTACTACGTGCGGAACTAAATTGGGTTACACTTCACTATTCCTATCAAATAGAAAAGGTTCATAACGAGGGAAGTTACGGTTAAAGGAAGTTAACTGTTTTTTTTTTGTCTGAAAATCGAAAGATGACAAAACAGTTTTTTCGCTTAAGAAGATCGATGTTTTGATAAGATTTGTATGTTAATTGACTCCTGCCATTTCAGAGATAGGAATACATCAATCAATTGAAATGTTGTACAAGAAGCCGAATAGAGCTTATATGTGATGTTCTTACAGTACAGAGACTAAATTAAAATATTAACCCTTTATAGACTACAACATGCTGGAAAAAAAACTTGTACACAAGGGAATAATCACATATATTAAAGTGTAGTATTACAGTAATATTGCTTAGAATTCTTAGGAAAAATCATTAGTTTTATTTTATCCTGTATATCAGGATTATTTTATATTTTAATGTAAATCTTAATAAGATTTTTGTAACATTAATCTGACGTAAATTAATATTGATAAAGTTTTACAAACATAAAATATATTTTTTTCATTACCATTATCGGGTAATTTGAAGGAGAATCGAAACTTGTTCAAGCTGTAGCATCCCTACATACGAAATATTTCCCCTTTTTGTAATTTTCTTTTCGTCGACGGTCAGATGATCAACAGTCTTCGCTAATAGCGAAAGAAAATGAGAAAAACCATTAGCAACTCATTGAAAGGGATATCGTATAACGTCGTTGCGTCTTTCGTCAATTAACTCATTTTGTGAACAGTGTTTTTAGTCGTACTTTTTCGTTTATTATTGTTTTCTTTAATTAAAAGCTTTTCTTTAATTAAACAAAGTTAGTACATTCCAAGAAATAATAAGTTTGCGCCGCAGTACTAAACAGAATTATTTCTGTGAATAGAATTTCTTTTCTAACGTCTAAGATGAGTTCTATGTAAAATTTGTAAAAGTTAAAACATTAATATTTCTGTTTTATGTGATGTGAACAAGCACTGAATAGAAGCATACTCCTTTAACATTATTCATAGGAAAAACCAAAAGATTACATGTGTTTTAATTTAAAGAAATCTATAAAAAAAATATTTGTTTTACCTTTAAAGTTGTTAAAAGATGACAAAGAACTTATATACTGAGCTCAAAAAATTAATTTTTTACACATCACAATAGATAGTAGTAATGAAATTTTAGGAAAAGCTACATTGAAGTAGCTAAGAACTTTTATCAGTCATCAGTTTACTTTGTTTTTAAATTGGCCAATAATTAAAACTTGTTTATTACTCAAAAATATGACGTTTTTAAAAATAACTTGCATTAACCGATGCATCTTCTTTTTTAGTATCATGAGTTTATCAATACTTAACAGTGAATGAATTATTTTCGCTAATTGTAGAGTTTCATGTTGATGTAAGTTATTGACTCTATTAAGTTAAGCAAGGCTACCAGCCCGCAAATAAGGGAACTAATAGGTTTTAATAAATCATAAAATACAAATTACGTATTTAATGGTGTTTTCCTTTAAAATCACCTTTAATTATACATCCGATTAGTCTAAAGGGTTTGATTTACAACTGCTGTAAAAGGAGTACCTGAAAGTATTCATTAACAATTTGGTAAATTACACAGAAAATTATTCAAATAAATATTACGTTCAATATTTAGCAACACCCCGATACTGTTATAATTAGAAAGCCTCAATTTCCGCATTGCCAGGAGATGAGTAATATGAATACCTTATTTTTAATTGAACGATCGAGTAGAGCCTTGGCAAGTTTATTCAATTTTAAAACTTAAAATCTAGCTTACAAATTTTTTTTTATTACATCCGTATTTCCAAATATTTTGTTATCAAATTTTCTTTTACGTGATTTATTCCGGTTGGGAACCTTTTTTTGTAGGTTGATAGCTGATGATACTGATACCCTTCCTATTTTAACTTCTTTTTTTCATATGTTTATTGAAAACAGGGCCGTGCGGTGAAATTTTAAGAAAGGGAAGCAATTTTTAGAAAGTTATCTATTTGTAATGTAATTCGATTCTTCGATCATTTTTTGCAAATTCGTCAATGACGTCATCATAAAAACGTCCATGCTCCGACAAATTTTGGAGTTTATTTTTAATGGACAACAGCGATGTATGCGAAAGTCTCTCCTGCAACGTTGAATTTCTCACGAAATTTTTTATACGTTTAAGTGTTGAAAAATTGCGTTCTACTGATGAACTTGTGGCAGGTATTGTCAATACTAATTCACACAATTTCGACACTTCAAAGTAGGCATCTTCCAGCCCCTTGTCTTTTAAAAATTGCATTAGTTCCTTAGCGTTATTTTTTGCGCTAATGTCATCAGTTTGGTAAATCAATTTTAGTTCAGATCGCAGTAACACTCGGTCGAAGAACTGACCATATGAAGAAGAAGAGATTTAAACGCATCTTCTGGAAAAGTGTTTCCTTCAAATGCATCAAAATTGCTGACCTCGAGGAATTTAAGGCGTCTGTATGATGTTTGAACATCTCCCACCTTGTCTGTTCGAAGATAGCTCAAAGTCATCTCTTTTTTGGCTTAACATGAACTTAAAATCATCCACTTTTTTTAAGCAAAAAGTAATATCATTTGTTTTAGTTTGTAATATATTAAAAACATTGTCCGAGAATGGAATTATTTCTGAAAATATGTTCAACAAATAATTAAAATTAAAATCTCGTTTCAAACAGTCCAAAAACCCCCTCGAACTATTTATTGCTTCTGAGTCCCACGTTTCATTATTTTCTATTATATTCTCAAATAGTTCAATCAGTGATTCACGATTTTCAGATACTGTTAACACAAGTCTTCCATTATAGTTTCACCTAGTAGGAGCTACTTTGGGTAATCGTTTGCGGACAATGGAGTCCAAAGCTTAAAGTAACGAAAAATACTTTTCACTCTTTAATGTGATTGATGGACTGGGATAAAACTAAATTTAATTTATGAGCAAAACAATGGACAAACAGCAGTTGGGAAAGTTTCTCGAACTTTAGCTTGCAGACCCCCTAATTGTCCTGCCATCACTGCAGCTCTATCATAGCTTTGAGCAACTAATTTTTTCTCTCCATTAATTTCTTTAGTAACGTTATAAACTACTGTATATAATGCATCTGCTGTACTATTTTCGGACACATTCTTAAAATCGAAAAATCGCTCTTGAATACTTCCGTCTGTTTTAACGTAGCGTAGCAATAGCAATGAACCGCGCCTCGCCAATCTCCTGCTTAATTCTTTTTAGAATAATGGTTGCAAGCGCTGCTCTGCTCTAAATGATTTTTTAAGCAATCATCATATTTAGCCCTTAGACTAAGTAAATCTTGAAAATTTCCTCTATTTGAAGAAACCCTTGTTTCGTCATGACCTCTAAATCCCAATTCGTGTTGTCCGAGACATCGATAAGTCTTTTTAATATTTCCCTATTTTTATCGACTAGTTCATTGTGTCGGCAGTGAATAATTTCCAACTGTTTATTAAGGGCGTGTCCAATTCCGGTTTTGCCGAAGACTTTTTCTTATATGACGGCCTGCAAATGCGCTTTGGACATAATATGTCTTTTTACAGCTTTATGGAAATTGTTTAAATCGGAAAAACCAGTTTTATTCCCGAGACATTTTTCATTTTCAAAAGCATCCAACAAAGTAATTTACTTATATTTTCACACCCTGTTAGCCATTTAAATTGTTCGTATTGTTTTTCCGGATAAAAATGTCTAATACAATTTTTCATATTTGTGGTTAAATTTTTCATAAGCGGTTTTGCCTTTCCTTTGGAAATTATTTGAAGCTTATCAGCGAGGTTTAACGTTGAAAATATCTTTAGTATTAAGACACACATCGCACATTCACACACACTCTTCTTACTAAATTCTCCAACATTTTCAACGTTATTACCGAAGTTGAAGGTATTTGCATATCCACGTCCGTATTATTGTCTTCCATATCGCACCATGCACGACGCGACGTACGTATCACACAACACACGAATAGCCGTTCAAACAAAGAACCTACTCCAACGATAGCTTCCGCCCCCACTTAAAGCACGCGACTGAAATGCAAAAATTGCAAACAGCTGGTGGAAAGTTCAATAACCTCTGGCTAGATTCACAGGAAATCTAACATACAGGACTTGGCTGCAGAGAAGCTAGCGGACCGCATAGGTTCTATTCGATTCTATTGCTTGGTGGGAGTCAAGGCCGCATTTATTATGGGCTTGATAATTAAGATAATATTTTAACATTTTTAATACAAACTAAATTAATGGTTTCCTATTTCCAAAATTACAATTTAGAAGATGTTTTGTAATTATTTTTGGGGAAGCACTGCTTCCCTTGCTTCCATGGACTGCACGCCCCTGATTGAAAACTTTTTGACACTTATTAAATTGTAAAAGTATCCATTTCTGATGTGCATCGTGATACTGCAGTGTCCTCTATTCTAGGATGACCACGACGTATACACATTAAATGGGTTCCTAAACGTAATTTATGTCCGTTTTTTTACTTCCTCCATAAAAGGGAAGTATTGTAATCGAGAAAAAATCACCCTCCCAGTTTTTTACAGATCTTCATGTTTCAGGGTCCCTAGATGCCGAAAAACATGTTTTCAATAATTCCGTCGGTCTGTCTTTTTGCAGCACAGCTAAAAACTACTTATCCGATTGATTTCAAATTTTTGGTGAAAAATTCAATATAGCAGAAGGGTGAAATGTTAAAAAAAATGTTATTGAAAAACTAATTATCCAGTTACTTCAGATTTTGCACAACAATCAAGTGTCATATGGAAATGAACTAGTCATATTTTGGTACGAATCCAAGATGACAATACAAAATGGCTGTATAATAATATACTTAAAAAATCGTGAGATTCAGAAATAAACTGATAAAATTGTGGTATACGAATTCAAGATGGCAGAGCAAAATGGCGCACAAATATAATGTTGTAAAAAACCAACCTGAAAAAATGAATATCACAAGTTTTTAACTTTGAAATTTTGCACGAAAATTAAATGCGATCTAGGTATAAACTGATACGACTTCAATATGACGGAACAAAATGGTGGTTTTAAAAAATCATTAAAAACTTAAAATGATAAGCAAAATAATAACAAATGCAAAATAAAAATCCCTTATTATGAGCCAAAGATATAATAAAATATAACTTTATTTTTCTAATACAAAGAGAAATATATTGCTCATTGCATACAAGTAAAAAAACTCTGTCCGTCTCGGAACGTCCTTGCAATTACTTTTACGTCAATTTCAATAAATTTATAATAACCATTTAAACAAAGCGACAAACACACTGAAACGTACGCATGGAAATAAAGCTTAAAGACAGAGGCTAGACATTTATTAGATAATTTACGATTCGTTAAATCGGCCACTCCATGCCGACGTTGCCACAGTTCTTTTCCATGTATAATATAATTTAGAATTTTTATTTTTTATTATGACTTTAATAATGGTGGTTCTATTATTTATTATGGCTTTAAAGGTGGTTACAGTGAAATCCTTGTTTTAATATAGATGCACATTTTTACATCACCTCAAAAAAGGCTCAACCAGGGCTAATCAAAACTCAATCCGATTTTTAAAACACAACTACAAACAAAACTAAAAAACAGACATCACCCGAACTGGGATTTGAACACACATTCTTTGCAATACAACTTGAGCAGCAAACTGGGCAACGAGGCTTCACACTGACAATTTAACAAACCTTGTTTATATCCCGCAGAAATAGAAAATCAGTAACGGCTGTGGCAATGTTGACATGGAGTGGTATGTTTATTGAATAATGATATGTTTTATTGGGTTTAAGAAACTAATATAACTTATTGATTATATTAATTGATTTGTTTGTAAGCACATTGACTGACCCTTTGGCCCCAAGTTGTGTTTGGATTTGCGATATATTCATAATTCTAAAAATATATAATTGACTAACTGTAAATTAAAAAAATACTTTATTGCGTTCTGCCGATCTGCAATTCTTATGGGCCAACAGCCCTTGAAAAGTACTCGTTTATGCCGTAAGGGAATAAATGCAACGTACTACCATAGTAGAAATAAACTAGTAGGACCACTTCTCGACAAATCCTTTGATTTATTTCTGCCACATTTTTTTCGCGTCGCGCAACCACTGATGGCTACAGATATGGCCGAATTGTTGCGGATGTTTCCGAACGTTACGGCCGGCAAAGAGAAGTCGGACACTAGCCAGAGATGTATTCAGGAAAATATGGGCTCACAAAACAAGAAAAAATAACCTTTGATCATCGGGTGAAAAATTACGTGAAATCGGAATATTGTAAAAACCTTTCATATAAACAACAGCACTTCTGCAAAACATTTTTATTTACCTAAATCGTCTTAAATGTCTCAAGTTCCTCACAATATGTAAAAACCAATTTTTATCAAAGAATATTTCGATATGTCAGTTAGCTCACGAATTAACCGGACTCATTTTGGGCATAGTCAATTTAGATGAATGATTTAAAAGGGGCATGAAATAAAAAAAAAATAGTATTTTCTTATTACGTATTTTTGGGTATACACAGTTTTAATTCTAAAGTTAGTGTTTTTTTATGGAAATAATTTGGCGTGTTACGTTTTTAAATGCTTCCGGAGAACATACAATTATATTTTCATACATTTTAGAGATACAAATTCAATCAAAAAATCAAAACAATCTACCGAATTTTGTCGGCAGTCGGAAAATATTTGGAAGAGTGGTGCTACTAATTTATTTCTACTATGATGCTAGCGCTCTCAAAAGTGAAAATAAAGCTGACATTTGGCACTATATATATATACATGGTTGTTTAAAACAAACGGACAAAATTCACATCTTCTGTATGAGTCATTTTTCACAAAAACGCTGGAACGTGGTTTAAATAGTTGTCCCTCTTTTTGAAATTTTTGCAGCCCCCTCCTTGCAATCCTTTAATGTTTAGGCACCTCAACTTTTTTTTTGTTGAAATATTAACCTAGGTCATGTGGGGGCTCTATGAGAAGGCCTTCTAAAACAGGATCCGATACTAGCAACAAATTAGGGCTCTGTTCATTTCTTTACAGTAAAACGACTCCACATAAGTTTTTAGTTAAAATTAACTATCAAAGTGGATCTTTATGGTGTAATGCGGAATGACCGTTGTTACCATCAATTATTCGGCCCCATCAACCTATCCAGTGACTTGGGAAAATTTCACTGAATTATTTTGAGAGAATTGATTAAATGATAGTGGTATTTATTATTGCCCCATACGTGAAGAAGCAACTTCCTTATCACAAATATCAAAATGCAGGTAAGAAGGTACCTAAATTCTTGAAACTCTGGGACACTCACCATTTGGTTGTTTATTTGGCAAATACCTATACTCACAAAGTAATAAATTCAGTTATTCTTTCAGTTTGATCATTGAATTGTAAGCAAGTGTTAGTATTTTCCAACTTTGATATTTTTGAATTATGGTGCTCTCAGAAAGGCAGCGTATAAAAATGTTGATATTGTTGAGTTGTGGAGACAAACTACGAGGCCAGGATGTAGTTGGTGTGTTGTTAAATGCAAACTATCCCGAAAGAACGCGGTCAAGTGTGAGTAGGATATTTCACAAATTTTAAGATCATGGGACAGTTAAGGATTTACCTGAAACGTGCCGACTACGCTTTAACTGATAAAAAAAACTTGATGTACTCGTATCAGTACAAGAAATTATTCAACTAATACATTAGCGCTAAATAACGATGTCAATATGGCTTTTGTACAGCCATTGATAAAGAGCGAGAGGTATCATCGGTATAAAGTTAATGTTGTATAGGAACTTCTTAAACATGCCTACGATAGGAGATTACAATTCTGTGAAGAAATGATGGGAAGATATGAAAATAACATATTTTTTCAAAACATGATCATCGATTAGGTTACATTTTATTTAAATGGAATGATCAATAGAGATAATTATCGATTCTGGTTTGATCCACAGTGGATACGTGAGGGACATACACATCATCCCAAAAAATAGTAAAATACAAGTTAAACTACTCAAAGCCTTAGATCAGATTACACCAGAGTTTTAGTAAGATATGGCAACCCCGAACGACAACTACACGTAGTAGACCATCCCACTTTCATTGACAACGGATTCTTATAGTTAAAAAGTATAGTAGGCTACAGTAAAGAGTATTACAGGGTCACATGAACGGCGTGGCTTAAAAACCAATAGCGGGTCGTGGAACTACAAAAAACTTTAACATTAAAGAAATTAATTTGCTGAAAAAAGTCAATGTGTGGGCTGGCATAATAAATAACCGAATTTTAGGATCATATTTTGTTGAAGAAAATCTTGCTGAGAGATTGTTTAATAGACCTAACATCGTGGAGGGCCTACAAGATAGAATAAAGATGAAGGCTACTAATCTACCAGCCGAAAGTATTCGAAGTGCGGTTGAGAGTATTTACCACAGATTCGGTGAATGTCAAGTAGAAGGCGGAGATCACTTTCATTATTTGTTATGTTAGCCGAATCTGGTGAGTGCTAGGGATCCCCCTTGAATATTAATTTTAATTAAAAAACTTATGCATGTAGACTCGTTTTATTTAACGAAATGATCTGACCCCTAATTTATTGCTAGTGTCGGATTCAGCTTTAGAAGACCTTTTCATAGAGCCTTCACATGACCTAGGTTGTCATATGAAAAAGAAAGTTGGGGTGTCTACAAATTAAGGGGTTGCAGGGAGGGGGGTGAACATATTACAAAAAGACGAATAACCATTTAAACCAGATACATGTTTTTGTGAAAAATAATTCATACAGAAGATATTATTTTTCTACGTTTCTTTTGAACAACCCTGTATATATACGACACTCGTATAATAATACACATTTTAACTAGAAAAAAATAGGCAATGACGCTATTTTTAAGTAAAAAAATTGAAAACATACTTCACTTTTTGTAAAATATTTTGTGACCTTAAAATCTAAAGCATCATATATATTAAAATAATTGTTATATGTTTCGTCCGATTATGGCATCAGCAGACCTATAAAATAAAAGATCACCAACTAAAAATACAACAATAAATGTAGATTATTTAATAAACGGGACAGACAGCATAAATACAACGAATACCAATAATAGACGACACAAGTGAGGTTATGATAAATTAAAAATAGCCAACCAAAATGTTTTAAAATTTATAAAAGTCTGGTTTTTATTACTGAGATTATTAATCAGAAAAACTGGATAGGTACAATGATCTGAACACTTGCTGATATTCCAAACGTCAATGCCTTTTTAACTGTCATTGTGAATATCGTTCCAATTAGTAAACATTAAATGGGACTTAAATCCAAATCGATCGTTTAGACATGATACATTCTGACTTTTGAATGCTGTATTAATTTTCAACGTCTCAAGTAGGGTTGCCAACCATTCTGTATTTGGAAGGACGTCCTAAATTTTAGTAGATTTTACCGTATTTGTCCTTCATCTATTTCCTGAAACAACATAGCATAAAATACAATTTTATTATTTTTGATGACTCCCGGCCACATCTCGTTTTCTTGGGTTTTGTCATCTGTCGACTGTCGAAATAAAGATGAAAATGCGCACTTAAAGAGCGATTATGTGGTTTCTGCTATTTGTATTTATCTGAATAAGTTGTGAGTTACTAATATCTAAGAAGTATGAGGTAAAAGGTAGATACTTTAATATAAGTAAGTTGTGTGTTATTTTGCTTACTAAAAATATTACTTATTACGTTTATTTTGTTTAAAATTATTAATAAAATATGAAATAAGCTGAGACACTATTAATAATACGTCTACGATACCAAAATATTATTTGTTCCTTCATAATATATGTTTGGTTTAGTTTTTATTATCTAGTTTGTATTTCGTTTTTGAGCTAATACCTAAGATATAAAGTAAATATTTTATTATCAGCAGCAATGCAGTTATGTGTCAAGTGATATTTTAATTGTTATATTAATTTTAATTTTTTTTACTCACTGAAAATATTATTTGTTACGTTTATTTTGTTTAAAACTAATAAAATATGAAACAAGCAGATACATTATTTTTTATAATAACTATACTAAACCAAGTTTAATTTGTTCCTCCATAATAATATATTTAATTTTTATTATTTAGTCTGTATTTTCTTTTTAATAGTTAGTACCTGCCACCGAATATAGTGCGAATATCTAGGAAGTAAAAGATAAGATAGATACTTTATTATAGTACAGTTCCTTTATACAACTTTACAAGAACTTAGTTGCAAGTTGAAATGTGGTTGTATAAATGATTTTCAATTTTTTTTACTCAATTAAAATATTATTTATCACGTTTATTTTGTTTAAAATTGATAAAATATTTATATGATTAGGTGTTCTTTTTTGCTACCCTGGGTCCTGGATTTTTTACACATTTTGACTGATACGTCCTGGATTATGGAAATTTATAGTTGCCAATCCTTTCTCAAGTAAGTCAACTTTTGCTTTTATTGCAAAAATATAAAATGTTACTAACAGGTGGAAAATTGTGATTGGAGGTTAGAAGGTGGTTAGCGAAAAATGATTTAGAAACTGTTACGTCCGAATCTTTAAGTTTGTCAAACTAAGCCTGAAGTTCGTTAATTCGAATCGATATTTTCCGGCTTGATTATACTACGTATACTGCTGGACAATGATTGCATTTAATTTCTAGAAACACCCAAAGATAAAAGCGGGGACACTTTGTCTTTAACTTTAATTAAATGTTGTTCTATTGTATTTTATTTGTTTTAAAATACGCTCAAATAATATACGATGATAACAGTATTGCAATTTTCACATATGTTACTAAGGTAGGAAAAATGATTATTGACTTCAGATGTTAGGATGTTATGTGTTAGTTTATATCTATTGACATTTTTGTAATAGATTTTGCTAATAGTGTTTATTGGAAATAAATTAAATAAACAGCAATTTCTTTGAGTATATAAATCTCTTTGCATAATGCTTTATAAGACAGTGGACAGTGGGATATTAAAAATTCTGTAAAAAAAAACTGGAAATTTTATGTCAATATGAAGAATTATAGTCATACTGAATAACAGTAGTAGAGCATTCAAAAGTCCGGATGTATGATGTGTAAACGATCGATTTGTTTTCGAGCCCTACTTGATATTTAATAATTTGAACGATGATACTGACGCTTGAAATACTAGGATGCATTTAGAACACTATACTGTACGTATTCAATTTTCTTGACTAATGATATTAGAAATAAAAACCACACTTTTACAAACTTTAAAACATTTTGGTTAACTATTTTTAATTTGTCATAACCTCACTCGTGCCGTCTATTGTTTTTTTTATTGTGTGCCCTAACTGGGCGAGACCTGTATTTAACAATTATTTTAATATATACATATGATACTGTAGATTTTGAGTTTATAAAATGTGTCACAAATTCAAAATCAGTATTTTCGTGACAACGGATGAATTTTTTGCTGTACAGTTCACTGACAAAAAGTAGTTGAGGCCGACGTTCCAAAAATGGGTATCTCCCGAAGTAGTTCTATTAGGAGTTCGAGGTCTATTTTTGTTTATGATGGGACATAGACTCCTACTCTCATCTGGGGTTCCCCTCAGGAAATTCAATGTTATATCAAACTCTTTGAAGAACCCGACATGAATGATATAAAAAGGAAAATAAATAAAATACTCAATATATAAATATCTAACACTTTAAAAACAGTTTTAAGCTAAAAGAATCGGCAAATTTATCTCCTTTTATTAGGAATAGTGATTCCTACCAATATTTTACTAGTTTCTACCTATGCCACCCTTGTTTTTTGGATATAATTTAAAATACATTCAAGAAGTAATTTTTACATTGACACATACCCCCATTTAGTTACGTGATGTTGAATTCGTACCAGTTTATCCCTATATCACATTTGATTTTTCTGCTAAATTTAAAATCAGTTGAAAAAGATTTTTTTCATGTTATTTTTTAATAAAAAAAAAATTCCGTCATCTTAAATTCGTACCAAAACTTTACCGGTTTATCTCTATATCACACTCGCTTGCTTGCACAATCTTTGAAATTATTCTAATAGTAGTTTTTTCAGGCCGATTTTTTAAATATTTTATTATATTGCTGTTTTGTTTCACTAGGCCGCCATCTTGTTCCGGCATATTAGATTTTTACCAAAATATTACCAGGTCATCCCCATATGACCCTTAATTTTTGACTAAAATTTGAAGTCAATCGGTAAGTAGTTTTTTAGCTATGCCGCGAACAGACAGACCGACGGAATTGAGAAATCACGTTTTTAGGAATCTATATAGTAAAACGTAAAGATGTGAAAAATCTCGGATGGTGATTTTTTCACGATTACAATATTTCCCTTTTACGAGGGAAGTAAAAATCTAAAAAAAAAATTATTTTTTGTTTAAACCAGTAAAAAAATTAGAAATTATAAAATATTATCTGACATTTTATTTTGTAAAATAAATATATTATTATTTGAAAAATCATAGTCAGACCGCGCATGGGGCCTAACTCACTATAGAAACCTAGGCCCGGGTCTATAACATCTATCGAGAAATAGTCCCTGCCAGTGGCGTATTTAGGGGGTTTATGGGTTGAAAAAACTTAAACTAAAATGAAATAAGTATAAAGTAAACGAGGACTTTTTTTAGTTGCTGAAATCCTTTATCCTCTCCTTGTCAAATAGATTGGGTAATAATTGTAAGGCAAATCTAATAATTTCATGTACATTTTTGAAGCGAAAGTTTCAAATTCACACCCCCCAGAAGCAATTTCTGACTATTGGTGGTCTTTGAGTTAGTCATCTAACATCTTATCCAATAAGATGATTCTTTAAGGCGCATAGACAAAGATAACGTGTAAGTATAAAAAGAACAAACCAAGCAAGGAGCGATAAAACTTCTAACAGATACAATAAAGGACAAAAGCAATATGTAAAAAAATGTGAAAACTTATTTTATTTTTAACAAGCAGCACAGGTCTTGCAAAAAAGCAACATTACCGTCCCCTTTGTACGAAATATATCAAGCAATGGCAAAACAAAAATACACGACATATGTCAAATTTTCATTCAATCTACAGTCGCAAAGACATTATCTCGTCATTCCTGGTTCCTCCTTTCGTTGTTCATCAAGCGGGCCAGGCGAGAGCGTCATTAGACCATCTCTCGGACAAACGGTAGCAAATTCGGCATCAAATTAATTCTGCCCACGGCCCCCTAAAAACGCTCTCCCGAGCATCCCATTAACGTTTTGACATGGCCAACTATTCGAATTAGCCGGCTTACAGGCGGCTAAACAAAAGAAGACGCGGCCGAAGCTTCTTTTTGTCGGTCCCGCTGGTTCGGCGACAGTAGTTCAAATATGCGCATAATACCTGGCCGTAGAGCAGATTGATTACTCGAGAAATATTTTTGAAAGACCCGCGAAGGAAATATCCGGCGTTTTTTGCTTATTAAATAATTTGAAATCGAAAATTTTGAGATGAGGAGGAATGTAGGTCAACATTCTCCGAACTGCTATGAATGTTAGTTGCACCTAATGCCGGACGATGTGACCTTTTTTGTTAGAAGATTCTCGTCAGAAAAATTCTTCTCAAAATGCATCAATTACTTTAAAATACGAGTTTGTTTGAACGGATGCGTTTTTTCTACCTTACCTAAAATGTTCATGATTCGCATTGAATTATTTATATATAAAATATAATTTTGTGTTTTCCCCTATTTCTTATGTGTTAAGTTTTTAATCAAAGCCAAGGTTTCATCATGCATAATTTGTCAACAAAAATGGGATTAATTTTTAAAAACCTGTTCTTAGCTCTAGATGAAAGCATATTACACTAAGTTTTAAGTAAACGTCTGCTTTCATCCACGAGTCGAGATTCCAGTCCAATACCTAAGTAAGGTAAATCAGTAATTCTTGCCGGAAAATATGTATCCGGTATTTATTTTGTAGAATTAAATATTTTTAATAATTATTTAATTTATATAAAATATTTAATATTAAAAATTACTTTTAATTTAGCACATTTTGTCAATGTCTGTGGGAGATTTCTACCTCCTACTAACTTACACATCCGTGATTTCCACTGACTCTGGTATTTATTTTGTAAAATTAAATATTTTTATTAATTATTTAATTTGTATAAAAAATTTAATATTAAAAATTAATTTTAATTTAGCACATTGTTATTGTACATTTTGTCAATGTATGTCGAAGACTTCTACCTCCTACTAACTTACACATCCCTGATTTTCCACTTACTCATAGAGGGCGCATCAATTTCTTCCTTCAAACGTTAGTTTTTTTATTTTTTTAACCGAATATTTTACAGACCTCAGTGTTCTTACTAGTTTGAATTTATTTTAATAATAATCTCTCAATTCTCAAGCACTGTTTATTCTGCTGGTTTATAAGTAGCACAGTTTAACATAGAATAAAAGCTTTCACGGCTTTGGTCAATTAATTAGGATACATCAACGGATAGGACAGAATACGTAGAAAAGGTAACGCAACTCTTGGACAACAACACCTGCAAGGTTATGCGGGCAAACCCTACAACTAGAATAGAAAGACGCATCATCAGTCTGATTGATTAATGCATCTAACCTACCACCAGCGGGGAATAAACAATTAAAGCCAAGCAGCTCGAAGATTCCCAGGGTCTACTGTCACAATAACAATGTACCACTTCCACCAATCGTCAGTGCAATAGACCCGCTTATATACAAATTAGGTAAATATCTTTTGAAATTTTCTTATTCCATTTACCGGAAAAGCAGATTTCTTTATAAACAACTCTGCACAATTCGTGGAAAAAATTAAGTCAATCTAGTTGGATTCCGAAGATATTTTGGTTTCGATGTAGAATCACTATCCAAAAATGTTCCTGTTAACGACTCAATTTCCATTATATCAGACATATTGGAACATAATAGTCTCGATAATAACTTACTACACCTAGTGGAAGCTTGTCTTACATCTACTTATTTTATTTGCACTAGCGTAAACATATAGAAAGGTATTGAATTATTGAACAAAAAACTATTTTATTTATATTACCTACTTATGTTAATCTAATTTCGGGCACGGAGATGTCCTACAGTGATTTTCGCGTGTATTTAAAGAAAGAAAGAAGAAAGAAAGAAAAACGTTTATTATGTAATAATTATATAAAGTATACAATTACAATTACATAAAGGGTGACATTCGCAGAGCGTTCTTCCATGCCACCTACACCAGAAACAAACAAGATGATAAACAGAAACTATAAAAAACTTAACTAACCAACCAAACTCTGTTGTTGCATTTTTTGGAGTAATAACTTCTTGTATTTCATTTTGAAAGAAGCATATGAATTATCAATAATTAAATTAAAAACATCAGAGTTGAGTAGCTCTACTGCCTGAAAGGCAAACGAACTCCTAAACTTAGCCGTGCGATGCTGAGGTATACTAAATCTAATAAAATTTCTAAGGTTCAGCTGATGTATGTCCTGCCTAGCAACTATATGGTTCCAGAGATATCCCGGGCATCTCGACCTAAATATCCTGAACACAAAAGCACCAAAATGAAGTGTTGTACGATAGCTATATTTTAAGATATTATTTCCAACATAGGTTGGTGTTATATGATCAAATTTGTTTATACAGTAGACAAAGCGGATGCACGTATTTTGAGCTAATTGAATTTTTCTTTGAAATTCATTACTTAAATAATTAAAATAAACAACACTGCAGTAATCAAGTAGTGGATAAATAAGTGATTCAATTAGCAACAGTTTGGTTTTTTCTGGCAAAATGTACTTTAAAGAATGTAAGCTTTTTAGTTTAATATACACTGAAGTAAGTTTCTTCCTTGTGTGTAATTCAAAATTTAAATTTACATCAAAAGTGACTCCGAGATTTCTTGCAGACTCAACAGGTGGCAGCAAGGACCCATCAATATGCAAATCTACAAAGTTACAAAGGTAAAACTTACTCCTAAGTGCAGATGACCCCAATATTAAGTAATTACTTTTCTTCGCATTTAAGACTAAACCATGATCAACAGACCAAATATATACTCTCTCCAAATCCTCATTGACCTGTTGCATAGCCGAACTGGCCTCCTCGGGGGCAAAACCAGCTAAGAGCTGGGTATCATCAGCATAGAGTTGGACCGTGCAAGACCTAACCTGATTGGGCAGGTCCGACGTGTACATATTAAACAAGAGTGGACCCAGTACACTTCCCTGCGGCACACCCATGCCTGTCATCACAGCCTCAGATCTTGCACCATCCAGCTCCACCAACTGTAGTCGAGAAGAAAGATAGTTAGAAAACCATAAACACACTTGTTCCGAGAAGCCAAAAAATGAAAACTTGGCAATTAGCATTTGGTGATTAATCAGGTCAAACGCCTTGCTATAATCAAGTAAAACCAAGCAGGATACTTTGCCATCATCCATATTTCTAGAAATATTGGTAGTAACATTAGTAAGGGCTGATGCAGTATCATGACCCTTGCGAAATCCAGACTGAACTCCAGGAAGAATATCCTTATCATACAAATATTCCTTAATCATATCATAAATGAGTAACTCCAACATTTTGGCAAAAATTGGAAGGAGAGAGATAGGTCTTAACTCTGCAAGGGTTTCTATCTTAGGGTTCTTTGGCTGTGGTTTAATAATGGAGGTTTTCCACAAGGTAGGAAAATTTCCAGTGTGCAGACACAAGTTAAACAAGTTAGTGATCATCGGAACTATATGAATAATACTGAACAATATCATATTATAGCTCAAACCATCAACACCCATACTTTTCGACTTTATCCTAGAAAAAGCCTGATATACATCGTATTCTGATAAA
Source organism: Kuschelorhynchus macadamiae (assembly GCA_030620095.1). Taxonomy (NCBI): domain Eukaryota; kingdom Metazoa; phylum Arthropoda; class Insecta; order Coleoptera; family Curculionidae; genus Kuschelorhynchus; species Kuschelorhynchus macadamiae. The sequence goes on from JAUTXW010000325.1 coordinate 1,630,659, forward strand.
TTTTTAAAGGCAAAAGTATTCTCGTCATGCAATCTTGTGGACCTCAGAGACTCAACCAGTACATCATTCACCGGGTGAGCTATTTGGCTTATGCTAGCGAAGTGATCACTTATAGAGTGTACATCCCTTAAATGATTAGGAATTTCATATCCAATCTTAGAGTGAATGTTCCATAAACTAATTTTGGACCACAACTTTTTAGAATTTTTATTGGAGTTATTCAACTCAAAAGTCATATAGGCTTTTTTTTCGCTACGGATTGCAAAAGATAGGTAGTTCTTAAGATCAAGATAGCAATGCCTATGTGTAATATCCCGAGTTCTTTTATATTTATTAAATGCGTTATTTTTTAATTTAATGATTTCTTTTATTGTATCAGTAATGTAAGGTTTATATTTACGATTGATTTTCACAGTTTTGATAGGAGCATGTCGGTCAAATATGTCAGTAAGCTGTTTGTTAAAAGTATTAATCTTTGAATCCAAAGACTCCTGATTCATTACGTCTTCATAATTAAGTTGTTGCGTTTCCAGATCAAAAAGATGTTTATCAAAAGAATGGAAATCCCTGTAAGGGACCACCCTTGCATTGGCCTTTGGGGCCTCTAAATCTAAGACTGAATAAACTAATCTATGATCAGTTAAATTAAACATTTCAATGGTCCCAGACTTTTTTATATCCACCTCATTATCAACACAAATAATATCAATTAAACTACTACAGTCTCTAGTTAATCGAGTGGGCTCATTAATGACCTGATTTAGGCCAAACATGCTTAACAACGAGTCCAAATATTTACACTGTGGATCTTTAGCAAAAAAGTTATATTTAAATCCCCCATTAGAATACAGTAGTTATAGGATGGTGATAAACTAGATAAGACATTTTCAATGCAGCTTATTTGTTTATAGTTTATTAGGGGTGGTTTATATAAAACACCAACTAATATTTTTATATTTTTAAAAACTACCTCAATCCAGAGTTGTTCCATCACACATTGCTGACACATCAATTATTGAACAGTTTACGGATGCAGACACATATATACAAACTCCACCTCCTCTGGTTGGCCTATCTGCATGAAAAAGCTGATAACCTGGAACATCTACCAATTGATCTGGGTATTCTGGGTCTAACCATGTCTCAGTAACTGCAAAAATTAGGAACCCTTCCTGCAGCAGCAAATCTTTAATGTCAGTAAATGAAGGGAGAAGGGATCTAATATTTACATGTGCCACATAAAAATTACCATCAGTTTTCTCATGTAATTGCTATTTAAACATTTGCACTTTGAAATCCTCTAGTTTTTGTTTATATGTTGGGCAACGATAGTCCCAGGCTGCATGGTCATTTTCCACTTTGTTATTAGATCTCTGGTTGGCTTTTACACATTTACCGCAAGTTAAAGATGTTTCCTTACACTCTTTTAGTTCATGATTTTTAGCACACCTAGGACAACATATATCATTATCACAAGCACTTGCTATATGATGATAACCACAGCACCGGAAGCATCTCTTAACCTCAAGACCATCAAAGACTTTGCAGTGATCATAGCCCACAAACAAAAAAACCACTGTCCATGGCCTTCTTATAAATGCTAGGATTCAACTGAATAATACTCTGGAATATTTTGGGCTTATTTTTTAAAGGTTTTATACTTAATACTTTAAGATCTTCATCCTGACAAAAAACTGATTGATTCTGTTGCCTTAGCAATTTTAATAATGTTTGATCTTCATATCTTTCAGACATACCTGAAATTCGGATACGGTGTTGGAAACTTCCTAGGGAACTAACATCATATTTCTCTGGTAACTTATCTGAAATAATCTGCTTAAATTTTTCAGCATCCTCTTTGGTGGGGCAGTTAAGCACCATTCTACCATTACTTGTACCTTTTAAGTACTGTACTGCAATATTCTCCTCAATGGGGTTCACATTTTGCAACAAATCTCCCTTTGTAGCATCAACACTTTGGGAAGGATTTTTTGGTCTAACTACCACAGTTTGTTTCTTCTTAGCAGCATTTGCAAATGACCCTGATTCGGTTTTGGCAAGTTGAGCCGATTCTAAACTGCTCTCAATATGCTCCAGCCTAGGGCGAACTTCACCCAGCATTTCATTCTGCACTTTGCTTAATTGATACACTTTTTCACTCAAACAACCAATTTCAACAGCCAGTGCTTCCATCTGAGGCGTTTGTTTTACCATATTAATACTCTTCAGTTCCCCCATAATCTCATTCTTCACCTGAATTAAAATCTTCTCAACATTAAGCTCCGATCTTTTTTTTACATCTGACCGACAATCTACACATAGAAAGCAGAGAACGCGCAGTTTTTTTAGCTCCATACATCGCACCTCCGAAGCGCTGAGCTTAGCGCACAAAGAACAATATCTGTCATCGCAAACCCCACACGGCCACAGAGGCACTTTAGCATCGTCCGTATTACATATTTTACATCTCATCATTACAATAAAATGTTACGCACTATCCTTAAAGGAACAAACACTAAAAATGTTAAATACGCTTATTTATTGTAAATCGTGACAAAACCCACATTTATCTGCAACAATTTATCAGGAAATATTTCCAGATAAAATACTAGCACATGCTAGAAATTTGTGTCAGTATTAATGCGTACGAGAAACAGAAAATGTAATTCCAGGTAGCCAGACCTCTGAAATTGAATAAAAAATAGTATTAGCAAATATATTTAAACAATGGCATTTATATAACTATATAAAAGGGAAAACACACAATACTTTCACGTGGACACTATAACACTTTGCCCTTAAAAATTGCCAAACTCCAAAACAAGGACAAACTAATAAACTTTCGATTAGATAAACTCTTCACTCTGATGACTGCCGGTTGGTCATAAAAAAGTACGACATTAAAAATACAACCTGTTTACATTATCATACTTAACTCACTATGTAAAATTAATATTTATGCAAAATAATGATATTATTCATTATTGGGATGAAACACCTACTTTAAAACTGTTTTTGTTAGTGCGTACAAAATTATAAAAACTGTGAGTATTTCTTATCAATAATTTGTATTTATTCAAAAGCATTAGTTTTACAAAAATACTAGATTCAAGCCCCATAAAACAATAGTAATAAAATTATTTTTTATTATTTTATATGTTTTTTCTTTAATAATTTAGGCGACAAAATTTTAATTTCTAAATCGAATACAGAGATCTAATTTATCTAGCGTTCCAAATAACAAATCGTGTTACCTGTTAAAAATATTTTTAGTCTTTTTTCACCCCCACCTTGTATAAAACCACATACAATATTACGTGTTTATATAGCGTTAGGGGAAATTACCAGAACGGTTGATTATATCAAAATATAGGAGTAATCAAAAAATGTCTATATAAAAGTTGTAAGGCTTTTAAAAATCTACATATCTGTAATAAATTGGAATATACAGGTTCGCCCACAAAGTTGTGGAGAATTACAGTTTTATTTTATTAATGGAGCACCCCGTGCAATCAATTTAGAACATTTTTTATTAATCATACATTATGCCTAAATTTATTAGTTTCCGAGATATCATGACATTTTGATCAGTTACAAAACACAAAATCAATTTCAATAAACAATTCAATAAGTTAACATGAAAAAAAAATCGGTATAACAAGTCATGAAAATACGGTTCTATTTTTTAATAAATGTTGACAATGGATCCCTTTTACTAACTGACAATGATATAAATTGTCGCAAAAATGTCTTTGGGTATTTAAATCAATTTTCCTTGTTATTCTCTCACTTCTAAATTATTGAATTTGTTCCGATAAACATTATTTTTCAGGTGACCCCAATAAAAGAAATCTAAGGGTCAAAGATCTCGGGAGACTGTGAAGGGCATTCGATAGACCCTCTTTATCCTATCCATCTATTTCTGAACGTGACATCTAAAAATTCTCTAAGTTTACTCGAAATGCGGAGGAACTCCATCTGGCTGATACCAGGTGGCAGATGGGTGGTATGTGTACCAGGTTAACTGGTTAACTATTTCTTCCTGAAGAAGCTGGAGCTATAGTTTACCGGTCAAATTTCCCTCGATAAAAAAGGGTCCAATTACATGTCCCGCAAACAATCCAACCCAGACATTAACTTTTTCTGGGAACTGTGTATGCAGTTCTTCATACCAGTTTGGGTTATTTCGACCCCAGTAAGTAACGGTAATTTTGTTTATTGACCATTCAGTGTAGTGTGAAGGTTGCTTCATCCGAAAAAACAATATTGTTTGGAAAATGTGGCTTCTTTTCAATCTTTTTCGCAATGATTTTGCAAAGTTCTAGTCTTCGATCATAGTCAACGTTACAAAGTTCTTGTACAATATGAACCTTATATGGATGCATTTTCTCAGTATGAAGAATGGTTCTTAGGGATTTTTGATCAACTTCATGATCCAAAGCAAGCTGATTGCCACATTCTGGGATTTTCTTGTATCGAAAGCAGAATGTCTTGGCCGGTTTTTTACACTTCCAGTCATTCTGTAACGCTCTACAGTTCGAAAAACTGCATTTTTTAAAATTTGTGTGTCTGGGTTCAAATTTTTATATAAATATCACATACCTCCTGATATGATTTCTTTCTGTTTATCGCCATACCCCGGCTTCGGTAAACTATGTTGACACTCTTAAATCTCGTTTATGTTTGTTTCTTTTTGTTTTTATCCACCGTTCTAGCAGTCGAAATAGAGAAAATGTGTGGAAAACTTTCATCAGCACACAAAAATTACTTTAAAATGTGATTATTATACAAACTAAAGGTAATTTTGAATTCAAACAACGACTGTTCCCATCGCCATGCTTGTTTTTAGTTTGATTTTCGGCGTTGCCATAATTAAAGAAAAACCTATAAGTAAGACCTATAGGTACACGTAAAACTAATTTTTTTTATAAAAAAACTTAAAGTTAATAAAAATGCGGATTAGGTTAGGATTGGTTAGGCTTTCTGCAAAAAAAAGCATGCGGTACCGCGCCAACCGACTTTTAATTATTATTTTTTAGGAAAACTCTTGCATATTTCGCAATTTTTATTTTTGAAATGTGATACTACAATACTGGGTACTTTCTGAAAAAAAAAACATGCAAAAATCCTCTGTCAGGATAGTTTACCGGACGCCATATCCGCTTAAAATTAAAATATCAATTCCCTCTGTTTCAGTAAGTAAAAACGCCATGCTATTTCTTTATTTACTTAATTCTGGCAGAATTTAACTTTCAGACTACGTTCGAATATCTCGTTATTATCCGTTAATATTTGAAACGCCGATATCTAGGAAAGTAAAGAATTTAGGCATAACGGGTTAATAAAAAATGTTCTGAATTGACTGGACGATAAAAATAAGTATTAATATAACTTTAATTCTCCACAACGTTTTGGGCGAACCTATATATTCCAATTTATTACAGATATATAGATTTTTAAAAGCCTTATATAAGACATTTTTGATAACTCGTGTATGTTTTGAAATAGTCGACGGTTCTGATAATTTCTCCAAACCCTGTATAATATATACCATACTGTCTATGATAAATAAAAAGTTACCAGACCATTATACGAAACTCTATTCAAAACAAATACAAAACTTAAAAGTCGATACAAGACAGGAAAAGTTTAACTAATATTTCGGAAGTGGCTAAACAATACATTGGAAGTCGAATAGTCGAAAAGTTCAGTGTCGAGAGCAGCCCTTTATGTGATCTTGAATGCGCCCTGGGGCGCCGTTATTGATGCCGCACTTATTTGGCACTTGGCTGGCGTTATTTCAGTTTATTGGGCATTTATGGGCTACTGCGGGGATTAGTTTTACAAGTTTTGCCTTGTCTGATTGAGTCGTAATGGTACGTCGAGTTGTTATGGCTTTTAATGATGTTATATGCATTATTTCGGCGACGGTGTGGATTTTGACGTAAGACACCTAAAGGCTGTGGGAATTTGGCACTCTAACGATTTATTTTGGATTTTCAAGTAAGTTAACCCAGAACGGAAGCTTTCACGACTTTGGTCAATTAAAAAATCATGGTTCGAAGTATTAGACCGTGTCAAATTGGAATTACTATCCGACGTTTCACATTCACGAAGCATCTTCAGGGATCTTCACTCCACGAGATCTGAACACTGAATGAGCTCGGAGATTCAGGCGGGATTTTATACCTAACTCGTTACCCTTTCTTAAGATCGGTTTCCACGTGTGATGTAGACCGTAACCCCTATCTCTATTGAAATTTCTTGTATGTTTGAAAATTTTAATAGATTTATTTCATATTCAGTGATATGCTGATGTTCAGCTACAGCAGATTGGACATTTTGTTTCTTTTTAATACATCGGTCATGTTCCTTAAGTCTAGTGGATATCGAGCGTCCTGTTTCTCCCACATACACTCCTCCACAGGAGCATGAAATTTTATATACTCCTTCTATTTAAAAAGGTATATCTTTTGGGGATTGCAAACATTGTCCGATCATCTTATGTGTATTGAAAATTGTATGTATGTTGGATCGCCGAGGTAATCGCCATATTTTGTCTGTAGTGCCATGTACAGGGTTATTTTTTATAATTTGCCACCCCCTGAGAGGCTTATTTTTTCAAGATACAAAAAAATGGTTTCTACGAAAGTTATAGGGAATTTCTTAGAGATTTACATGGCGGCAATTAAAAAAACAAAAGACGATCGGAAAATCACTACATCACCGTCAACTTTGTTATTTTAAATGGGACACCCTGTATTTTTTTGACATTTTTGGTTCTCCTCATTCTTCCGTTTCATATATAATTTGTCTATATTCGGGATAGTAGTTTTTGACTTAATCGACTTTAAATTTACCACATATGACAATTTCACAGATATGCAGCCATACTTAAATCGCGGTACCCATGAAATGATGAAATCGCTTTACCCATGGAATGTCACCAATAAAAACAAAACACTTACTTTTATATAATATATAATAAAATATTTTATTGATATTACGGAAAGCAAAATAAAAATTCTTTAACTTTATTTCGCAAATGCTAATAATGCGTCAATTGCAGTGCGACAATACAGGCTGCTATATTCTGGTGCAAGAGTTCCCTCAAGTAAAAATTTTGCGTATATAGTAAAAAACCAGGCACAAAGAAAATCCTTGCAGAGGCAAAGAAGACGAGCAAATTTTGACTTGGACGAGGAATTATCCATATTATTATATTTTGAAGGTAAAATATTCTTTCTTTAGGTAGTCTAAATGTTAAATTAAAGCTAATTTTTAGAAAATTCGAGCAGATCTATTCCGGACGTCTCTCGGATAACCGGAAAATCGACGTTCTACATCTGTTCAGTGCTAAAAAAATCGATACCGCCCGTATAAAATTAGACCATTGCAACTATTAACCAACGCCTCCACTTCTTATCACATTTAACAATTTCTATACTCCCAAATGCATCCAATAATCTATTATTAGATACATTTTTAATCAAATTAAGATTATTTATTCCTGTTTGGTGATTGTTTTCCAAAGCATGTAGGGCAACGATTGACTCTTCTGTTCTTCCGTATCTTAAATGTGCCATGTGTTAAAACGATTGCTTATGGAGCGTTTAGTTTGCCCAATATATTTTAGATCGCAGTCATTACAGCTAATTTTATAGATGCCACTACTCTTCTTCAAGTCGACTTTGTCTTTAAGATTTCCAAGGAGATTTTTTAAACTGTTCTCCGTTTTGTAGGCTACTCTCAAACCTACGTTTTTAAATACTTTTTCTAGACCTCTCGTATATCTCGGATCATATGTGATTACTATGAACTCAATGGGAGCCTCAGGTGCTTGAAGAATAGTGGCATCTTTTAACATTTTCTTATGCTTATGTCTATTTACTAATTTATGTACAAAATTATCATTATATCCATTACTTTTAGCTATATTTTTAATCCGATTCATTTCATTGTTAAAACGTTCTTTACTTAATGGAAAATTGACTAACCTGTGAGCTAAGAAGTGAAATGCTGCCATTTTGTGTTGACGGCAATGAAATGAATCGGATGTTATCAAGAAAAAAATAGTTTTTATAACTATTATAGCGAAAATTGAAAGTTCTATTCAATACGTGCCAGAGTCAAGTAAGGGATTCGTTAGACAGGCTTGCAGAAATCAAATCTCAAAAAACGTTGTTAACAACAAGTCAAAATATGTTTCTCATAAAAATACTGAAGTTATCCAGTACTGAAGAAAAAATAATGTTTTTATTTAAAAGCTGACAAAGGAAATAAGGTTGCTATACTAGACAAAACCCACTGTTTTGAAAGAGTAGACAATTTGATTCAAGATGGCCCTTACGATTTGATTGAGAAAAACCCGTTATCAAATATAATAACAGAAGTAAAAAGTATCTTAAAACAGTGTATAAACCTGGTATCCCATAAACTTAAATTCAAACTAACACATAGTAACCCACAGTTATCTAAATTGTATTGCCTTCCCAAAATCCATAAACCTGGGAAGTCCATGAGACCTATTGTTTCAGCCGTTGAATCACCAACGTACAATATTTCAAAATGATTAGTAAAAGAATTCAGCAAATTAAATATCTTGTACGATAAATTTTAGGTTACTAACTCGTTAGAATTCTTAGATAAAATTAATGTTCACTTAAAAGAAGGTGAAATTTTAATATCTTTTGATGTAAGCTCATTGTTTCCTAGTGTACCCATTCCACTAGCTTTGGAGTACCTAAATAATTTGAAGAAAGAAATTAGTGATGAATATTTGCTTCTCACAAAATTATATATGAATAAAAATTTTTTTCAGTTCAACAATGAATATTATAAACAACTTGAGGGAACTGCGATGTGTAGATTAGAAAACCAACTCAAAAAAGAACTCAAGTATTTCCCAAGGGTGTAGTATAGATACGTAGACGATATATTTGCTATTTTTGATACTAAAACAGAAAATTTGGACACTTTCTTAGAAACATTGAACAATAAATATCCTTCCATTAATTTTACGTACGAAAAGGAGAACAATGGGCAATGACCTTTTCTCGACACGTTAATTATTAGAACTAACGATAAATTAGAATTTAATATTTATATAAAATTTACTAATACTGATAGGTTAGTCAATTTTCCATTAAGTAAAGAACGTTTTAACAATGAAATGAATCGGATTAAAAATATAGCTAAAAGTAATGGATATAATGATAAATTTGTACATAAATTAGTAAATAGACATAAGCATAAGAAAATGTTAAAAGATGACACTATTCTTCAAGCACCTGAGGCTCGCAATAAGTTCATAGTAATCCTGTATGATCTCATATATACGAGAGGTCTAGAAAAAGTATTTAAACGTAAGTTTTAGAGTAGCCTACAAAACGGAGAACAGTTTGAAAAATCTCCTTGGAAACCCTAAAGACAAAGGCGACTTGAAGGAGAGGAGTGAAATTAGATGTAATGACGGAGATCTAAAATATATTGGGCAAATTAAACGTTCTATAAACATTCGTTTTAAATAACACATGACACATTTAAGATACGAAAGAACAGAAAAGTCAAGCGTTGCCCAACATGCTTTGGAAAACAATCATCAAATTTTTGTTTTTAGTTGACATTTCATCATTTCATGGGTACCGCGATTTAAGTATGGCTGCATATCTGCGTGAAATTGTCATATGTGGTAACTTTAAAGTGGAATAAGTCAAAAACTACTGTTCCGAATATAGACAAGTTATACATTTTTGGAAATGGGAAAATGAGGAGAATCCAAAACTGTCAAAAAATACAGGAGAAATTTGGGATGTTGTTTCAATAGGAACTGACTTTGTTTTTTTTTAATACTGTACAATACATAAATAATAAACTAATTAATTCACTAATTCGAAGGAATAGGTAAAAGTAAGGTAAAAAATACAAAATGCATTCAAAATTCGCGACGTTATAAGTGCTAACTTTCATTTGTGCGGAGTTGGACAGTACTATAAGTGGAGATTTTTAATTATGTTCGCATATACATATTTAATAAAAGACATTTATTATTATTATTATCACTATTATTATTATTATTATATCTTCAGTAAAATAGCCTTTTATTTTCAAAGCTATTTTCCGAGCTCATTCAGTATACAGATCTCGTGGAGTAAAGATCCCTGATGACGCCTCTTGCAATGGAAGGCGAAACGTCGGGTAGTAATTCCAATTTGACACAGTCTAATCCCAAGAACTATGATTTCTTAATTTTCAAGTAAGTTGTTTTGCGTGCAAGAAATGTAAATTTTAAATGGGACTCTTAACTTAGGAAGGGTAAAATACTCTTAGGTAGGGCAACTTTTTTTTAGTCTATAATATGCCAGCTAAATATCGTATACTAGGAAAGAAGTAGAAATAATATAAAATTATTTTTAGTTTTTCGGAGATATCCTAAAACTTGCTTTTTTGTTATTTGTGGAGAACTAAATGTACTTTCTATAGCCCCTTCTTCATGAAAAATTTGGTGTTGTGCTCTCGTTTTTCAACACTACCACTACTACTAAAAATTTAACTATCATTAGGTCACATTTTTTAAATCCTCACCTGGAATTTTTAAAACTATTTGCCCATGAAAGTTCTAAACCAACACCAATGGAATTTTTAAAAAAGCTTTTATTTATAAACTATTGAACTAAAAAGTAAAAAATAATTAAACTTACAAATACGCAGAGCATTTAAATATTCCAATATTTTCTTAAAAGCTGTTAAGAAAATATTCAAATTTTTAAAATTTCTTTGTTTATGTAATCTTAATTATTTTTTCTTTTCAGTTCAACATTTTATAATTAAAAGCTTTTTTTTTAATATTGTATGTACTTTTTAGCATTATAATTTACGCACTCTGTATAAGACATACACGATTTGACACCTTAATATTATATTGTCATCGGGTTTATGTACGTATACCAAATACAAGTGAAGTTAAATAAAAGTTTTTAATAAAATGATAGCGTTGTGGTGCCCAAAACACATAATCAAATTGTAAAATTACTGCAACTTAGTAGTAAGTAGTACAATTTTTTTAATATGACCACCGCAATTAAAAAAGGATTTAATATTTCAATAAGCAACAAACTTTTTCAACTTTAATTTTATGAATTATTAAATAGGGGTAAAATAATCATGATGGAAAAATTAGTAGCAGTTGACTGTTAAAACTTTATATAACTTTTAACAAAGCTTCAACATTTTGGGGCATTTTACGGCACAAACGTATTTAAGGAAACCGCCAAATTTAGTTGTCAAATTAAGAGTTAAGATCTGGACTCCTTATTAGCCACCTAACAATTTCTTAATTTTCGATCCATTTATTTAGAAACAGTTCATTTAAAAGCATGTAACATCTGTTTTTCTAAGGGTTCCTCTGACAAAAAAATTAAAATTAATTGGTTCCAATCGTAACTCAAGTAAACGATATTTTTTTGTTCTACATTTCGACCCACACTTTAAAAACTTAATGCTAATTATTTCTCTTAAAGAGTTCATAAATTGGTAAATAGCAATGACAAAGATTTTCTTTATATATGGACCTTCCTACATGGGCATGGACCTTGTCAATTTGGGGGGGCGAGAAGTATCTAGAATCCAGAATTTACAATTTTGCTGCCATATATTTGTTTGCCTGTGTTGTATCCATTTAGAATTGAATAATGATGGACATTTTTTAATTCCACCACTATCGCTTAACTAGGTTCGATTTCTCGTCTTAGTTTTCTTGTATTTTTTTATTTCAGATAATAAATACAGGGGTTTAACTAAAAAATCGACTTAAAAATAATAAAAAAGCGTGTCACTGAATGATGTATCTTCACATACTTTGGTTTTATTTCATATTTTGATTTTTTTTCCAATGGACTGTTGCTTTCATATTTCAATTTTGCACCACAAAATCCACATACTTATTAATGCGTGCTAGAACCGCTGTTTAAAAAAATAAATAAAAGAAGAGTATTTCGAAAATTTAGAATATCAACACACAAATTCCCTTATAACAAAATTATTTATGGATGCAGGAGAAATTTGAGATTTTATGTTCAGTTTAGACAATAACGAAATCTTATTAATCAACTTAGTTATCAGAATAATATGCACAATAAACGACAAAAATATTTGAGGGCAATATCTTGATTTGGAAAAAAGTAGAATAAAATATTTCTGTCAAATTTTACCAACACCTTTAGTGATTTAAACAAGTAAGTCCATGATATTTAAGCATGGTTTGTGTATTTCACAAAAACAAACTGTATTTTTGTTGCAAAAAAGGTAAAAATAGTAATTTTAGAATTCTGTAACCCCAAACCAAAACATTATATAATAGATATACATTTCATATAACATTATTAATTAGTTAACATATCCAATAAAAACAAATAATTTGTATCCGTCAAATTCAGTTCTATTGAACAAATTATATTTACGCTATACTTACATATTGTCACACAGACATATTTTATTGAATGTTTTTTCAAATAATTAGTCAAAAATATAGAAAAGGAAGTTTTTTTACCTGTTAAATCAAATAATTTTATAACTTTCTGTAATAAGTTATGAGTAAAGTTGTTAATATATATATATAGATATATATATATATATATATATATATATATATATATATATATATATATATATATATATATATATATATATATATATATATATATATATATATATATATATATATATATATATATATATATATATATATATATATATATATATATATATATATATATATATATATATATATATATATATATATATATATATATATATATATATATATATATATATATATATATATATATATATATATATATATATATATATATATATATATATATATATATATATATATATATATATATATATATGGTGGTGTGGTTCTTGGTTGTAAAAAGTTATACGAAACGAAAGAACTCACGGTAAGGAAATGTAGTCCTTCACCATTTTGTCGAGAAACGATCAAAATATGACGCTATATTTGTTTAAGGGCCAAGGTGCTATCTGCTACCGTGGTATCTGTGCCGGCAAGGCTTCTCAGGTAGTTTCTTTGGGGGCATCATAATATGAAAATAGGAGGGAAAACCGAAATAGATATTTCTGTTTCCCTTCTATTTCGCACAGATATGTCGTCTTGTGCTCTAAAGTAGTTCGCATCTAAAGCGATTTAGTTGCACCATAGTACCTACAGATGGCGCCCCTGGTTGTGTATTTCCCTCATCGACTTGCAAAGTCGAATGACGTCACACCTTGTTTGTTTCAGGGTTCGACGACACAGAAACTCCTGCCACGGTGGAGCATCCGGCTACACCTCAGAAGATCGAAGGGATCATAAAAAGCCTGAGGAAGCCAAAAGCTCCAGGCAAAGACGGAATCACCAATCAGATGTTAAAGCAACTTCCTAGAAAAGGAATTGCTGCACTAACCAGCATAACAAAAGCGGTTATGAGATTAGACCACTTCCCCAACAGGTGGAAGCATGCGGAAGTAGTACCTAATGATTGGTAAAACAGGGAAATACCGAACTTTCCCCCAAAACTACAGACCGATAAGCCTGCTGCCCGCACTCAGCAAACTCACTGAAAGAATCTTGATCACCACGATCAGATGAAACAGCAGCCCTAGATGTAATCTCAAATAAACAATTTGGATTCAGAAGCGGACATTCTACTGAACTACAAGCCCTAAGAATGGTTGAAACTGTTACCAGCGGTTTCAACCTAAAAGAGCCTACTGGCATGGTCTTCCTTGACGTAGCCAGAGCATTCGATAGAGTATGGCATAGGGGACTTGTATACAAAATGCAAGATGCTAGATTTGCAACTAAAACTTGCAAACTCATAGCCCACTATCTTAAATATAGAACGGCAAGTGTTAGAGTTAAAAACTCGAGATCGACACAAAGGAGACTAGAAGCGGGTGTGTCCCAAGGATCTGTGTTAGAACTTATATAACGTGTATACACACGACATCTCAAAGAGACACACCACTTCTCTAGCCCTATACGCTGACGAGAGTGCTATAGCGGCCAAGCATAGACATCCAGGAATAATATGCAGAAGATTGCAGGAAGAGATAGATTTGATAAGTGACTGGTGTATCACTTGGAAGATCAAAATAAACGCACAGAAAAGCCAGGTCTTCCTCTTCCAAAAGAGGAGGATGACGCCCCCAGTGGCTATAAACATAGAAGGAACAGACATACCGTGGACAAACACGGTCAACTATCTAGGGCTGACTATGGATAAGGGGCTAACATTGAAGCCCCATATTGAACAGACACGAATAAAGACCAGCAGGGCTATGGCTAGACTCTACTCTCTTATGAACCGAAAGAGCCGTATGGCTCTTCGGACAAAGCTGACAATGATAAAGATGACATGATACATGACTGACATACGGAGCAGTAGCGTGGGCGTATGCAGCGCCCACCTACATATACAAGTTATCATCAACAGAGAATAAGTATCTGAGAATAGCACCATGGTATGTCAGGAACGCCCAGATACACCGGGACTTGCAATGGGAACCTTTGCAAGACGCAATCGGGACCAAAGCCATGAAGTGCATCCAGCGGGCAGCGGCGCATCCAAATGAAGAACTCCGAAGGCTGGTGGACTACGACCCCTTGGAGGAACAGCGGGCATACAGGGTCTACCACCGTAGACCACGCGACCACACACAACACCTACATTAAACACATACTGATAATAATGCCCTTTTTGCGTTTTAGAGATACTCTTATGGTTTATTAAGGCCCTAGGCTCGTTAAACCGTAAGTACCTATCACAGAGAGGCGGTTCCCTAGGCAGGGAACCGGGTGGTGGTGTGACCTCGGGCCATTTGGCCCCTTCGCGCGCAGGGTTTGGGTATTTTGGTTTTAATACTAATGCACTCCCAAGGAAACTGCCTGATGTGCCTTGCCGGGGCAGAGACCACGGTAGCAGATGGCACCTTGGCCTTAAACAAACAGTGTCATGTTTTGGTCGTTTCTCGACAAAATGGTGAAGGAGTGAATTTCCTTATCGTTAGTCCTTTCGTTTTATATATATTCACACCTTGTTTGTTTCAGGGTTCGGTTATTTCGGTTTTAATACTGATGCCCTCCCAAGGAAACTGTCTGATGAGCCTTGCCGGGGCAGATACCATGGTAGTGTAATATATATACTTATATATATATATATATATATATATATATATATATATATATACATATATATTTTTAACAGACCACTTCGGCTGATTTTAAATATTTTCTATTATTAATCCTTAGAAAATTGGTTATCTCGTTATGAATCCTTCCAAGTAATAAGGGAATTAAAGATAACATAATTTGTATATGTACTATGCATATTATTAAATAACTATATGCTTCACTTTTCCTGATAGAAAGTTTTGGGTAAAACCAATTTTTCGATTTTTTTTAATAATTTCTAGAAATATTTTTCAACAAGTTTTAATTATTTTTAAACTAAATGCACTATTTCTTTTTTGTAATATTTTCACTCCTCTCAAGTTCTAAACATATTTTATGTAGCAAATCGGTTAGTCCAATTGTTTTCAAAATATAAAAGCCATTAAGAAATAATAGGTGAAATTTTATTTAAAACACGGGATTTTTGTCAGCAATCTTTATTATTTATCTCTTAAAAATATATACATTACATAAAAAGCACAGATCCTTCGGTAATTTTACCACAGTTGTACATCAAAATATTTAATTATAAATATGATCATTTTATCCCGGTCCCGGTAAACGAATTTACGCAAAAAAGACAAACTAGTTTTCACGATCCTGTACTTTTTACTTTGTTTATGAGAATGCTAATTTTTACTGAAAAAATATGACATTCGAAATATGTGATAATTTAGCTGTTGACGTAAACAATAAAAATGATAAAAAAATATTTATTACTGTACCTTATTGTGTTAAAATAGATATAACTCTCACTCTTTTTTATAAATAATATACATTTTTATAAATAAATATATATAAAAATAACATAAGCTTACATAGGTATTTATTTCTTTGATCCAACTGGTTTATTTATAATATCAGGTAGCGGTTAAAACCCAAAGCTATTTTTCATAACATTATGTATGTAGTCTATGAAAAATAAATTGTATCCTTTATTATTTTTCTCCTGTTTTGCCATAGAGGGTTCACAGTAAAAATTGCCAGCCTAACTTTTTTTAACACTTGATTCTTGAACAAATTTGGATTTGGATAAGTAGTTTTTTGGTCCTGAATTTTTAAACTTTTCATTAGTTTTCGTTTTGTTTCGCCATTACATTAATTTACACAAAAAAATTACCAGGTTAGCCCCATTTTTGTGAACCCTCTATTTTGAATTTTTATTAAAATGTAATAATTTCATTCCCATATGAATTTTTCACCAAAATTTAAAGTCAATCGGAACTGCAAAAATACCGGAGGTGCTTTTTCACGATTACAATACTTCCTTCTTAAGAGGGAAGTAAAAATAAATGTTTGGAGTTTTAATCTAACCTATATAAACAGAATAATATAGGATGTATTAAGCAATCATCAAGTTAAATTTATATATGCAGATCGAATCCGAAATTTTTATATTATTAAACAAGGCATTGCCAATAAAGGCAACTGTCATTGTCCGAATCGGATTTCACACATTTTATTTTAATTCAATATCTGAGCTGATATCCCCGATTTAGGCTCATATAAAATATTAGATTAAGATTTTCGGGCATAGTAGCCGCCATCAGTGGGGATATGGCTTAATCCGAGTGCGGACATTTGTCAACTTTTATATTCGGTAATGGGTTCATTTGTTCCCTAAGTGGCCGCTTCGTTCCAGACGTCGACGTGTCCACTTAAATTAGCGCCTCAAGATGGCAGAATAAAGGAAGTCGTTTGTTTTCCAGACTGTCACAATTCTCGTCTACGGGTGACATCGAGATGAAATCTGATCAGTGACTAAGTATACTTAGAAAATATCTCTTGATATAAATGCATACGTTATTCCGTTAAAAATTTGGCGACTTTAAATAGGCCCAAATGCAAGCTTTCTTGATTTTCTGTTGCCTCCAGTCAGCTATAATATTTCTTAGTGAAAAAGATTTATTTGGCGAAAAAAGTTTTATTCTGGTGAATTGTAATTATTTGGAAAAGTTTCAATCATATTCCAAGATATCGCTAGTTCTTCAATTTAAAAGATTTAGTTTTAACTGTGGTAACAGTAACCATTTAGCTAACACATGTACTCAACTATTTTATTTTGATCTTTATAAAAATAAAGGGTTACCTAAAGTATGCAGAAAGGCAAAATCAAGTTTCTATTCAGCAAAATCTAGAATCGGAATAAGACAAATTTAGAAAAAAAATCATGTTTAACTATCGTTTAGTACCTCTTTCTCTAAGGTTAAAAGTAGAACAAGAGATTGATAATTTAGTCTATCAAAGTTTTTTAGAGAAAGTGAATCGATCTGGTTAGATTACACCTGTTGTAAAAAGTAATGGTGGTATTAGAATTTGTGGTGATTTTAAAACTACAATTAATAAATGTCTTCAAATTCATTCATTCGTCAATTACCTGCTACTGATGAACAAAAATTCTCTAAAATTTTTGTTAACTCAGCTTACCTTCACATGGAAGTTAAACCGGAAGATCGACGTTTACTTATTCTAAATACACATAAAGGATTAAATCCAGCAATTTTTTAGCGAGAGAAACTATTTTACAAGGTATTCTGTTAGTTGATCACGATTTACGTATAAATTGAACTAAATCCGTTTTCTTTGCTGATAAAATTGAAAATTGTGGGTATATTATTGATGCAAGTGGTATTATCAAATTACCTGAAAAGTTTATTTTATTTTAAAAACATCTTTACCAAAGAATAAAACACAGCTACGATCCTTCTTTACTGGTCTTGTTAATTATTATGGCTGGTTCTTTAACAATTTAAGTACAATTTTATATCCACTAGATAAACTTCTTCATAAAAATGTAAAGTTTTCATGGAATATAGACAGCGAAAACTTAAATATAACTCTACACCGGTTCCTGTTCTAAGATATATAAGTCGAAAATAGTCAAATTTTAAAGATTGTTTAACGCGGACTTACATTGCTCTCTATTATATTATTCGTATTGCATATTTTTAAAACAGAAACACACGTTTCATATGCGTACTAGTGCCCCAATTTAAGACGCCATAGCACAAATGGGATTGAAACTTGGCATAGTATAAGGTCGGTAAAATGATCCACCAGTTTAGGCTGTGCGCTGTCTGTTACGGTACTGTTTTATAGATATAGATGATGTGAATGTGTCGCAAAAGTTCACAGTCATAAAAACTGCACGGATGAAATATCTATGACGAATATCCTCAATATTAGAAATAAGCAAAATTTATCTGTATCGTTTTAGGGGCATTTAAACATTATGGGGCTGTGCTTTGAAATAGATTATTGCTTAATAAGTTAAATTCGACTCACATAAACTACAAAAGCTTTTTCTATGCGGCGTATACAAATAAAACAATATTTTGCGTTAAACCCTTGACTTCTCAAACCGTGCAAAAATATTTCCATATTGTATTTAATTTGGTGGGTAGGTACACAAAGTCCAAAAAGTCCATTACCAACAATCTACATCAACAGCTCCATAAAAAAGATACACAATAAAAAGTTTATAAATATAAAGCCTATTCATGCAGCGAGATAATTGGTTTTGTGGGTGAATGTGTATTACCCCTTTTGATCGGCTCGGTAGCAAAGAGTCGATGTTCCATTGTTATTTATAGGCATATCATTGCGGCTTCTGATTAATCTCCTTCGGCGTTATTGATGGTCATAAAACATGTCTGTGCATGGCCGGGGCGAGAAGGAATGCATGAAACTAACTATAATTATGTATTACATGTTTTACTTCATGGAGTAAATAAGTAGAAATTAAAAATTTTAAGAACCCATACATGTTGTAGCTGAACACCAGCATACCACTGGCCATATTGTAAATGTAAAGGAAATCAAGGTTCTAGCATCGGTTCCGCGATTTTATTAACGAATCTATTGACATTTTTAAACATACAAAAAATTTCAATAGAGATACAAGTTACGGTCTACATCACACGTGGAAACCGATCTTAACACAGGGTCACGGTTCGGCGAGCACAAGTCGGGTATAAAAGCCCGCCTGAATCTCTCCGGGCTCATTCAGTGTTCAGATCTCGTGGAGTAAAGATCCCTGAAGATGTCTCGTGCAATCGAAGGCGAAACGTCGGATAGTAATTCCAATTTGACACGGTCTAATCACAAGAACCATGATTTCTTCATTGACCAAAGCCGTGGAAGCTTCTGTTCTATGTTAACCCATACTAAATCAGCAAATACTACAAGTTCTGTGACAAATTAGAAGCTGCAATATACACTGAAGACACAAAGTTCGCCACCCTCCGTCTAACTTTTGAACCTCTCGTTATACTGCAACGAAATTTGGGTCGATAATATATGAGCAAATTGATACAAAGTGATACATCGTTTTAAAGGTCTTTTTATTCTTAATTCAACCCCCGATTTTGAAATCATTTGCTTCAGCAGTTCTGACCAATTCTGACTAATAACAATTTTAAATTTGCTCTATTAGTTGTTTATTAATTGTTATACTGTTTTAATAAAATATTTTCGTATTTCACTTAGCATGAAGTATTGACAATGGTAAGCTCAAAAAAATATCCCAAAAGTATAATAATGATTTCATTACGAAACATTTTTTTTTGTTTTACCGCTTCAATCGCGCAATTATCGAGTAAATATGGTTTGCTATATTATTATACTAATAATTCTAAGGCTCTAATAACTATATTTCATTATAGAGGTGGCAGTCTTTAAGAAAGTCTAAAACATTTTTGTTGGAATAGTTGAGGGATTTCAGTCTGGTATTTATGTAAATATCTGTTTATACGTTTATAAAATGCAGGTTTACATCGTGGTTTTGTATTATATAGGGTAGTGTAACGTGTTGAGTGAATGTTTTTATGTACAGGGTTACTAGGATTCTCACCTATTGATATGGCATATGAAAGAGATAGGTAAGCTCGTCGTTGACTCAACGCAAATTCAGATGCTTCACAGAGCAAGCTATTAATAGGGGTGGTATGAAAAGCACCAAGAGCCAGTCGCACAGCAGAGTTTTGCACAGGATTCAATAGCCTCAGCACCGATGTCGAAGCGGAGTCGTATGCGATAGAGCCATAGCCTATTCTGGATCGGATTAAGGCCCTATAAACCCTCAACAGCACATCTGTATCGGCGCCCCATGTTCTATTTGCTAGTAACTTAAGAATATTTAGTCCTTTACGGCATTTTAACACCACATTTTGAATGTGCGGTTTCCAGGATAATTTTTCTGTTGGTTAATAAAAGCGTCATGTATCTCTGACTCCAGATCTATAATATTGTCTTGTGTCGATCTTTTTTACGGAATTCACTTTGCTCTGGAGCTATTAGGTACCACAGTTATTGATCATTATTTAAGAACTGCTGAATGAAATATTTTCAGGGGTTGAATTTAGAATAAAAAGACCCTTAAAACGATGTACCACTCCACCCCCTTCCAGAAAAAAAAGTTTCGAAATGTCTTCTTGACATCTAAAGCCGTCATTTTTTTTATATATTTCATATATTATCTTTCCGAATTTCGTTGCAATTGCACTGTATAATTTGCAAATGTCCTACAGTTAAGAGACAACATGACGTATATGATCATGTCGAGAAGAAATCTGTGATTTCTAACAGGAGTTATTAGGAGAAATCATCACAATATGAAGCTATGATGCAACTTCCTTTGTAAAGGATGTGAAGAGAACCGTGAGGCAGTTTGACATATACTTTATAGTTCAAGACACTTTGGTCTTTCCATCGTATAAGGACCACGTCACAGTCGTCTCAGACCAAAGGGAGTGTGTGGAAAAAACAACAACAACTTTTCGACGACATACATATTATCGTCATACACGCAGAATTCACAAATTGAATAAAATATCATATTACGTAACAAGCATGGAAAGTGGCATATAACAAACGAGCGTGATGTTTCATGCACGGGGCGTAATCCGAGTGCGTAAACACGCGAGTTGTTTACAATATTTTTCCTACAAGAAAAAATCAATAAAAAACACCTATTTATTACATATATTTTTAAAATATTAATGATATTAATTGTTAACATTTACCTTAATGAATTTACTAATTGGTAAAAATCTTTCACATAGTATAATGTCTATCAACAAACAAAGTATCGCTGAATCATTTTGCAATGTAAGATAGACTTTCTAAGGCATATATGGGAGATATTTCTGAAAAAGTTAAAAATGCGAAATGTAAAACAATACCGAGAAAATTGGTATAGTTATGAAATCATTGTTTAGGGTAAAATGTTTCAATGTTCTTAATAAAGCATAGAATTTTTGGATTGCCATTTTAAATAAAGCAAATAAATTATTTTTAATGAAGATTGTTTTCCAGATTCCCCTTAAGGTACTGAATATCAAAAGTGTTTTTTTTTTTAAGTTAACTGAATTGAACCTTTTAAACTTAATAAGTTTTTTCTAACACATAATCAAGGTGTGCTAACGGTATAAAAATATGAGCAAGTTTGCGATACCATTAAATATTTCTTTTCATAAAGAAAAAAAAACAGATAGAAACAGAAGCAAAATTTCCAGCTAAAATCTCATTTTCACACTGCTTCTAAAACGTTTCAAAACAAAGGTTTAGTTATTAAGTTTCCTGAAAAAAATTACCTATTTTGAAAAAATGTGTATATAACAAAAATAAACAAACACCCATTAAAATTAATTGAAAGACATAGACTCAGACCACATCATAGTAAAACATTACACAATCGTTATGTACAGGGTGTCTGATTAAATTTTAAACGAGGTCTACAAGCGTAACTTTTAGAGATATCAAACAATATTGTATACAAAAGTTTCATGGTTTTTGACAAGAACTTTGCGAAAGGAGGCAGTGTATTGGTTTCTAATGACTTTACTATACATATACACAATCTCTTTCAAACACACAAAAAAGCCACATTCAATGGAACTCCTACCAACTCCACGCTCCAGCAGTACCCACTGTGCCGTCCCCCTAAAGGTTGGGCACAGTGGCTACCGGTAGCGAGGAAAGAAGACCATCTTTTATTTATACCCTTTTGTTGCATAATGTAATCAACTATTCTTTATATAATCAAATGCCCTTAACCAAGAAAATAAGTAACATAAATTAAACTATTCTTTATATAATCAAATGTATGTAATTTCAATTTAATCTTACTACTAGCCTACATTATATTACGATGGTCAGTTCAGCCCTCTTCCTCCGTGTCTAACGCCTCCCCAGCCCACTCGTCTAACACACGAATATGTTCACCATTTGCTCTCCCATTCTCTCTGAGCCTCATTTCCCCACCATTCATTCCGCCTCTCGCCCTCTCTCTGGCTCTAGTCCTCCTTTCCTCGGTGCATACCTATCTAATATGCTCCACGTCCTCTACCCCTTCTCCACATTCACACAAACCCTCCCCTTCAATTCTCCCAAACCTCGTCAAATACACCCTCATATTCCCGTGCCCCGTTAGCACATCCCCTTAAATGATATTTCCAACCGATCCAAACCTACTACTCAAAGCTCAAGAACCTCGCAAACTGATCTTTGATCAGCAATGCCTCAGCAATATACACGAGGACGCGGACAGAGCAACCGCGTGGAGTTTTAAGTACCGCTAAACATTCACATGGGGCCTTTAGTAGAACCTTTGGGGCCAGTAACAGACAAAAAATAAGTCTCGTTCTTGGTATTTTCAAAAAAAAAAAAATCGGGAATACAACTGGCGGCAAAGAAGCCATCGATAAAGAAAAACTTAACTATAGATGTTGTGGGGCCTCTAAGTAAAAACATATTTTCTCAGATGCACTTGGTTCTACGCGGCACAAAAAAAGGACAACTGTAAGAAGACTTAGTACTGAACGAATAAGTAAAGAGAGAATGGAATCGTCCAGCCTCCTTAAACAAGTTTTCGTTCCTGAGCGATCACCAGAATGTCAGGTGATCGAAAAAACTACCAAAACTTGTACGAAAACAAAATCGTGTGGAATTTTCTTACCACCTACTATTCTCATACAAACACCATTATAGAACATTGAACAAACGTGCACACGGTAACGTGATTTTCATAAGAAAAGCAAAAGTTTCCTCCAATAGAAGCTTCTAAATATCCGGCAAGGCAAAATACTAGCAATGCACTTCCTTGTATGGATGGTGATCTATAGAAGACCATCGGGTGATTGAAAATATTCGATATTTATAGATTTTTTTTGATAGTTGGCAATCTTTATCGTGTAAATTCCGTGTTTAAAAAAATAAATAAAAATTGTTACAACTGAAAAATTGTCTAACCAAATAATTATGACCAACAGTTTATATAATATTAATATTGGAGTTGACGTTTTGTTATTATATATTTCTCAATATATCAAAATGATCAAAAAAACAAAATTTATGACTAGTTACCATAAAGTATTATCTTTGGTTTTATGGCGTAACTTTCTTCATTTTCTCGTTTATTTTTGAAAATAAGATATCAAACCTATACCTGGAATTAGGAAATAGAGATCTATCTAATAAAATTAAAATTTGCAGGGTATAGGACACCCTAAAAAGAAATATGCAAGTTATATTTATATCTATGAAATGATGATTGATACTTTTTTATATTTAACGATTGTTACAAAAAAATTGGTATTTTAAAGGTGTTCAGAATATTTGTTGCGTTTAGACTGACAAACAAAAATCTTCTTTGGCTTTTTAAATATTTGTTTGTCAAAAAATTTAGTAACTAGTCATAGAATTTTTTTTGATCATTTTGACATCTGGAATAATAAGAAACCATTTGGATATTAAAATGTAGATAAATTAAAATTATCACGATGTACATGTTCTTGGATATTTTTA
Source organism: Kuschelorhynchus macadamiae (assembly GCA_030620095.1). Classification (NCBI taxonomy): domain Eukaryota; kingdom Metazoa; phylum Arthropoda; class Insecta; order Coleoptera; family Curculionidae; genus Kuschelorhynchus; species Kuschelorhynchus macadamiae. Next base: position 1,654,699 of record JAUTXW010000325.1, read on the forward strand.
TAGTCATTAAACACATTTCCTTAATTTAAGAGTAATATTCCACTAAGTGTTACAGTTCAACATTCAAATTAATATTGTAACTTGATATTGCTTTACCAGATTATGCTAAATTGTAAGCAAATACTATAACGAAATATTAAATTTGATTAATCATTTTTAATAACTGTTTTTTAATATTTAATTTACTTACAAAACATTTTGTCGTTGGCTGATAATTAGCCAAACATTGTGTTAAAATCGATGAAGGTAGCGATTAGCAAGGACATATGGATAAGACAACTTACATGGAAGCAATTAATAAATACATACAGGAAAAATGTGTTTATTTGATTAATAATTGCTATTAAAATGAATTTCCAATTCTTAAGAAAGCAGTAAAGAACCAGAGAAGGTGAGAACCATTAAAGTGACAGGCTTACGAAAACGCCAATCCAAACCAAAACATTTAATGTAAAAAACGTTGTTGAGTTTTGTGACTCTTTCACAACAAAAAGTTACGAGATCGCATGTAGAGCCAAGTCTATTTTACATTTTATTTCTAAGAAAATCCTACTTTGGCCTCACGCAGCACGACAATCTTCTATATATTTAAAATACTAAGCTAGATTTTTCAGCAAGTTCGTGAGAGAGTTGTACTGCACCAATTTACATGATTTTTTGATTAGAGTGATCGTCTGGTTACCGAGACCTTTCAACACTATTTTTTGTATTGTTTTATTGTGTCTTTTTTTTCTATAAAACCAATACGTTTTTCTTCAATAACATTTTTGGACGATATGGTGGATGCACCCCATATTCTTAACATTCCACCGGAACCTCATAACGGAAAACGCAGAACAAGGTCTGCCAAGCTAGCTAGTTGTATTTAATGTTCCCAAATGGTGGTCGCGGATGCCTTGGGGCCAGTGATGATTTTTCCGAAGAACCGCGTAAAAGAATTATTGTAGGTTAATTTATAACTGTTAAATATTCTCCTTATAAATAATAATACTTTTACTTATATTTCCAAGTTTGGCAAGTTTGTTTTAACTGATTTTGCGATTTGTCGCTGGCGTTCTTGCCTGGTACTAAATAAGAATTTTAAGTAATTTGTTAGTTTAAGAGAGTGTTTCAGAAATGGTTAGAAAGTTACTTTTCCTAAAATATCACTTATTATCGAAAATTCTGGTGGAAATAATGAATTGTAAGTTTCGGATTAATAGGCAATTTCTAAGAATTTCTTTATTGAACAATCAAATATTTTTACAGTAAAGATTACTGTTAAATTTTGTGGAAAAATGCAAGTATTATAAGAATTATTCATAGTTTGGGTTTACTGAAACTAGTATGGACAAAGAGAAAAGGACACATGTGTTTTATGTTTCAATGAAAGCATCAAATCGGCAAACCTTTGGCGTCATTTGATTAAATCAACAATCAGTTTTTTTATCTGTCAGTCGAACATGAAGGTCGAAGGCCTGAGTACTAGGTACCGTGATTACTTTAAGTGAAGAGAGTGAAAGTTTAATAATGCGGAATTTAAAGACTTGCAGATTAGAAGAAGATAGAAAGGCGTTTGCTGGTAACATATTCCATACTCAGGGCATTCTGGGAGTGGCGCAATCAAGTGGAGGGGGGAGGGGCGCGGGGCCCAGCCCCCCCAAGCCATATTAAAAATAACGGCTTTATAGTATTTAAATAAACATTGGCATTAAAAGAGAGCGATTGCATTGTTACACCATTAACTCTAATTCGAAAAAATCGATGTTTTTGTAACGTCGTTATCTAGCACCCATGCATACGTCAACCATCCTAGTTGAGTGATTCGCTCGCATTACGCTAGTCTGCCACGCGTATCATTAGGTTAATTTTTTTTTATTTGTTTGAGATTTATTTTTCAGGGTTTTAGTTATGTTTGAAATTCATAATATACTAAAATGTAGTATTGTTCTGCTTAATTTCTGGCTGCACCACTGATTCTGGGACTAAAGGAGCGAACAAAGTGGGAGGCCATTGGTTTTTGCAGTTGGACGGTGAAGGGATGCATGTAGTTTGATGCTTGTATCTCCCTGGCGGGAACGACTAAGGAAGGCATACTGGATCATAATTCATCACAAAAGAATCCGTGGCAGAATATGTAAAACAGAGAAAGCTCCTCACAATTCGACGATGCTCTAGTGATGCAAGCTTCCTTGTGATGTCTGGATCATCAGTCAGGCGAATGGCTCTTCTTTGGATTAAGTCAAGGATGTTAAGATCAATACTTAAAGACTGGATCAAATTTGCGAAATGTAGTATAAGTGGTATACGAGCTCGGAAAAAAAACCCAATTTCTACGCGGTTGCTATGGCAATTGAGGTGATGTGATCGTACCATTGAAGATCTTTCTGAAAAGTGATTCCAGCTAAGCTAAAGAAATCTTTTGGCCTCAAGCACTTCATTATTCATTTGAATGGTATTGATATTGGGAGATAATTTGTGAGATAGTAACATAGTTGTGTCTTAGGGGCGTTAAACTGGACAACGCTCTTTTCTCCCCATTCTACGATTTTAATGAGATCGTCGATTAGGGATAAAGTCGCCTATTATCAATTTCGTTCTTGGAAACAGGTTTGAGAAATTGTATAGTGAAGTGAACTGTATTATCGTTAGTATTACTCTAAATAGGATTGCTGGTAAAAAAACTAAACCCTTTGGAAAGCCAGTCATAATTTTATGAAAATCAGATGAATGTCTATCTACCCTCACAGAAATACTTCTGTTGAAAAGAAAACTGGCAATCCAAATAAAAAGTTTTGGAGGAAAACCACAGGCGGGAATTTTGTTAAGCCAGACTTAATCAAAAGTTTTGGATATGTTGAGGGTAATAATTTGGGCTTCTCCTTGGAATTCGATAGACTTGAGAAAATTTGCCTGGGCGTGGGCCTGTAGTTAGAGGGAAGATTTTTGGGGCCTTTTTAGGGAACAAGCTACACGAGCAGTTTTTAGGGAAAATACCCTTTTCATAGGATATTTGGAATAACCTGATAAGGAAAGGAGCCAGTTCAGGAGCGCACCTTTTTAGGACAATGGTCGAAATACCATCAAGGACAGAGGACTTTTTGGTATTAAGTATTTTGAGAATGCTTCATACCATTTTAACCTTGAAGGGAATTTCGTGCATATTGTATGGTAAAGCTGGTACTGATGTAATGGAGAAGTGAAAACAAGACATTAAAATAGAATTGGCCACAAATTATCTGACAAAAAGCACTGCTTTTGCTTTAGACGTGGAGAAGATTTCGCCAGAAATTAAGGGTGGAAAGGAGCTTTTGCAAAAGATTTGGTTAATGTTTTTGGCAAGCCACTAAAAGGATTAACTTCCATTTTGGCAAAAAAGAACTTTGCTTTTTATGTGTGTATTGAAAACATTTTTAGCGTCGAAACTTATGTGATTGTAATAATTTGGTGGCTTGGTTTTAGTCTGTTAATTTTCTGAAGTAGGGATCTTAAGGAAATTGTTAAGAGTCTGGAATTATCGCAGTTTTTTTGAAACAAACGTTTTTTGTTGGATTAAATACGAGAATTGTGAGCTAATTTCAAAAGGATCGCTGAAAGAGAAACATACCTCATTCCAAGAGAAGTCTATCTGTGACGAAGTGTGGGAAATAGGTAGGCTCTCTGATAAACTTGGTAGGAGATTGGCTGTTTGCAAGGTCCTCTGCTGAATCGGTTTTAGTAGACCCTAACCATTCTTTATTATAAACGTTAGAGTATCCAAGAATAATGATCTCAGAGGAAGGAAACTAAGTGATTTGGAAATCCACTTTAGCAGAAAGAAAGTCGAAGAGCTCCTTGAAGGAATTGTCTGAGAGAGAGAGCGATACATAAAACAAATACATTTAATGGAACGCCACCGTACAGATGAAATAGTAGAAGTCATAGCCAAGAAAGCAAAGGCCAGAATATGAGACTTGCAGGATGGAGATAGTGATGAACAGAGTTGAGGTTTTGAAAACTAAAGCCACAGATATTGATAAACGGATATCCGAAAGGTATTTTGACTCCGAAATATTTTACTTGAGGAACAGCCATCATTATTTTTACATATCAAATTTTGACACCGCCTGTCAAACCGGAAATTGGTCTGGGGAAATATATATTTAAAAACTAAGATAGGAAGATGAAATCAATTTGAAGCAAGCAACACCGCACTCTTTGAAAGATTTAAAAAGAAAGTTATATTAGAGTCAAATTTTCAAATTATATATTTATTGGTTTTCCAGATATTTCTAATAGACCACTGAGTTTGGTGAATCCTGTATAAATTGTGTTATCTTTGACTTTTCTAGACAAAAAGAAGGAGTCATTATAAAGGAATTATTAGGGTGATTGAGTAAAATCAATCTGTAAAGGAACTTAACCGAAAATTCCCTCAGGAATCTGACCTTTTGCCTACAAAAGTGAAAGAAAACACAATTACAGTTGTGTTACTATATAACTATCTGCGGAACTAAGTAGGGTCATACTTGACCATTCCTACTTAAAGAGAATATTTATAATAGGGGAAGAGGTAAAAGAAATTTACCGATTTTTTATAGTGGATATCTGAAGTAATCTGGTTATCAACATAATAACAGTTGTATTGTATCTCGCATCACGTATACGTGAATCAACTCCTGATTTTTGGTTTGTCATAATTGTTATGCTGGCATTTGAATACTTCGAGATATATGTATTATATGTATTTCTTAGTTGTGTCATATATTTACCTTACGATTCACTATTACATGCTTGTAGCGCAATACTTTCATATCTAGGTATCTATCTATTTACTGTGATAATTATTATTATTCATCCCATTTTTTTAAATTTTGGTATGTATCGTAGCATGATAGTCACTATCATATCGTTCTAGTCATGTTCTACCATCAGACATTTTTCGTTATAAACTGATAAATTATTTTAAAACGCATAGACCAACATTTGGGATCGACCTCTTGGTGTTAACGATCCACTTTAAAATATACAGAAATAAGTAACTATAAAGGAGGAAGTATAAAATCATTAATAAAATATACATATCTCAATTATACAATAATTTCAAAATTAAAAAGATTAACGGTTAATTGCAGAAGAGGTTCCGTGATGTTGTCAAGTTGTTTCATAGCAACAATTGTTTACATTAAAAGCAAAAAAAAACTAACATGGGTTAATTAAACGCAGTCCTATATTTAAAACACCATTACATTTAAACATGTTTAGCTTATGTTTAGGTTTTTATGCAAAATAATCGAATATTAAAAAACTTGGCAACTCTCAAAATCTCTTCTGTGATCAACCTCTAGTTTTAAAAAGCTGCATTTGTTTTAAAGATCCATCAAACAGAAGGCAAAGTTACTAGTTCAAAAAGTATGAATTACTGTTGGCTTTGAGTTTTCTTTTTTTTTAAATTAAAGTTTAAACGGTTTCATACAATACAAATATTCATTTGCCATCCGAAAGAAGACAAAAGTGGAAACTAGGATTAGAATGTTTATGAATTACTGCTGCAGTATTAGCAACACAGTACGTAATTTAATCTTTGTTTGGCACTAATTCTTGAAATATTTATAGGCTGCTTCGTATTTTTTTTTTCGTCTTTTCCAGTTGTAAAGACAAAAAAGCAATATTTGCTAATTCTTCAGAATATTAGAATCCATTTTGTTTATACAGAATCAAACACCTCGATTTCTTAAAAACGTTAGACTATAAAATGTTAGCTTCACCTTGTTGATAAAACTAAAACTGCTTATGATGCTATGTCCACCGGTCACGGCTGTTTTTACAATTTGGTTAGAATACAGAAAAATAAACTCTGCATTTTCTTGTAATAATTATACCATACATTCGATTAAAAGGAGAACTAGTAACCTGTACTAGTCATCAAAGGAATACATAAGTAGTAATTAGCACCAGATATGGAAAATTTAGATAAAGTTGATTTCTCAGGAATTTTAAATCTAGGTTAAGGGAGTTGATAGTAGTTTTGAGTTTGTCAAGGTTCTCAAATAAGGTAAACAGAATTTCAAAAAAAAAGGAAATTTTACTGTAACCATAAATAACTACCACGTTTTTAATGCTGATGATTTTTGATTTTTTTTAATTTGAAGGTCATTTGACACTACAGTTTAAACCTGTACAAACGGAAAACCATAGACGGAAGTTTGTTAAAGAGTGAATTATGCGAGATCCAAATATGATAGGAAAACTATATCATTTTAATAAGAAATTAGATTCATTCGTATATGAGGTTTAATTTTTAGTTGGTTATGAAGTAAAAAATTAGCAGAAAATATGATTAGGGGTTTGATTAAATGTAACTTAGAAAAATAGTTGATACAGTTACAGATAGTTTATTGACCGGGTTTTCAATGTCATTATAACATATATAAGTCATAAAAATCTGTAATTTTATAAAAGAATTGTGTAATATAATAATATATGACTAAATCCAGCATCTCTCTTTATGTAAAATTATATCTGATATAATCATTTGTTATCTGTACTAAATTCAATTTTCCAAATGAGTTAAATTTTCCAGTAAAAAGTTTTTTGACATTATCTGGTTTAAAACTTCTAGTGGAAGGTTTTTGACAGTAGGAAGAAGGCTAGAAAATATTTTGTGGGTTTGATTAAATGTAACATTTTGAAAAATTTGATACAGTTCAGAGTACTGATGTCAATGTCATTATAACATATACAAGTCATAAAAATCAGTAATTTTATAAAAGAATTAATAATATAATAATATATGACTAAATCACACATATTTAAAATTAAATATAAATCTAGGAAAATGAGTAAAAGGCCTTCAGTAAAAAGTTTTTTAGTTTTAAATCAACTCTGTAACCTGACAGTCCTATTATTAAATAACAGAACAAAGCATGGCAGAGAGTAAAGTAAGCAGTCCTCAGAACATTCCCAGAGACGACCCAACCAAATTCCTTAAAAGGAATATATTCTTACTCAACCTTTTAGCGAGCTCATCAATGTTCAAGTCAATTGTGGATCTAAGGTAAAGCCCAAAAACTACACTGACTCATCCGTCTTCATTTCACTTTCACATACTTTTAGGGGAAACACCATATGCCCCGTTTTGGCCTCAGTAAGAACAAGGTGATTGTTACCAAACTAAGCCTTAGCACTTGACTGTGCCTCACCCGTTTGACCAATCTCCTCACTATTTTTAAAACGAAGGCTTATGGTGGTATTTTCAGCAAATAGACTAAAATCAGCAGTATTGTTGCTCCGAGGTAGATCATTCACATACATTAAAAACAAAAGAGGTCCTAATTTCGAACCTTGTGGAACACTAACTGATAGTCCTCTGTTCTCCGACAACATCCCCCACTATTACACTTTGTAGCCTACTAGTCAAGTCGCATCTCATAAGCTGAAGGCTAATTGTATCAAAATTACATAATATATAAGTTTGTTTATGAGATCAAGCGAGACATAATCAGATGCCTTGCTAAGGTCGCAAAAGATGGTGCTTACATACTTGAGACTCTCGAAGGCTTCCAGTACAGAAGTTACGAATTTAAATGGGCTTGTGACAGTGCTGTGGCTTGCTCTAAAACCAGGTTGTGCAGCAGTAAATATTTGGTTACCTTCAAAATATTGGAGTATTTGGGCAGCCATGCAATTTTCAAACACCTTCGACAAGACTGACAGTAGTGATATAGGCCTATAGTTCCCTAAGTCCTATCCCCCTTATTCTTGTAGATTGGCACCACCAAGGCGTATTTAAGTGCTTTTGGAAAATACTCAATCCGAATACAGAGGTTTATGATTTTTGTTAATGGATATAGTATCATTTCCCTAACAAGTTTTAATAGAGGAATCCCTTGCTGATACATATCTTGGCTGGTTTTATTCGGTTTGGTTCGAAAAGTGAACCCAGGGCCCATTTTTCATCCGTTCCAGGATCAATATTTACCAAATATTCATTAAACCTCTAAGGTGAAATGGTACTCTCTGTATCTTTTGTAGCCTCCCCCCCTGATATTACGGTCCGCCCTAATTATATTCCACATATTCCTTGAAGGATTATTTGTTCTTTTTATCCGGGTATCATTGTAATTTATTTTTGCTTCCTTTAAGGCTTTCTTCTAGTCCTTCCTGTAGAAATTGCGTATTTGCTGAAGCTCCTCTGTGGGGTTAGATTTATACGGGTCATTAAAAAATCCGACCCATTCCCTAAACTGCTTTAGATCCTGGTGTGATCTTTATTCCCATTATTGATTTTATATTTTTTTTCCGGAAACGAGGTGGTGTAGGCATTCACAAAAACTTGACATCTTCTCATCCAAGTCGAGAAGCCCATCATCAAGAAACTCCCAGGAAACAGCCTCAATCAAGTTATAAAATGTTGCTTTTCCTACCTCTGTGATTGGTCTACAAACTCGAAGCGTATTCGGACCATCTGTGCTTATATGCAGACCCCTTATCTCAAGAATCAAGTGATCCGACAAACAACCATCTCTGCCCTCTGCCCTACACCAATTTACGTTATTAAAATTCATGAAGATGTTATCGAGACAATTATTATCTCGTGTTGCATTAAAAAATATCTGTTTAAAACCATATGAAACTAAAAAATCTCTATACTTACAGTATTCCCCTGCATTTGACCCAAAATTAATATTGAAATCTCACGCTAATACAATTCTCTTAGCACAGCCAATCAAATTTATGGAGGTCTCCAGAGTGTTTAAAATATCTGAAAATCACCAGATGGTGACCTGTAAAGAGAAATAACATATATATTAATTTTTTTAAAACAAACACATCATTTTTCAATCGAAAGTGCAAAAACTTCTGAGTTTTCTTCAATGTCCATTTTAGAGTTGACAAAAATTGCGGCTCCAACCCTGTTATAAACTTTTCTACTGAAGGCGGCATCCATTTTAAAATTGGTTAGATCCACTGATTGTATTTCTTCTTTCATACTGTGTTTGCTTAAAAACACAATACTGACTTTGTTTTGCATAATGTTTAATGTGTCCCCACCCTCTCCAATCTCTCATGAGACTTGGTTGTTTGTTTTAGGTGGCTCTGAATAATCAAAAAATGGTTTACAGTAGCTCCCTGGGGCCAAAAAGCTCCGGAATTAATGTCTGCTCCTATCAATACTAGAACACCTAGTTTAAATAAACTTATTTTGTTTGATTTTTTCGTTATTATTTTTTCACAGATGTATTTTTGTTGATACCCAATTTCCTTGATGCACTGGATAATTTCTTTCTGTTCGACGTCCGGCTCAAAACCTGAACAAATTAAAAAATATATACACAAACTCTAGGTCTCAGTCGGAAATAAGTTTATAAATTAGAATAGGTTACATGTTTCGCCCTAACGGGCATCATCAGACCATAAACAAAACACATTTTACAAAGTACATAAAACAATTTTTACATAACATAACATTTCAAAAAGCATCATTATTAAAAACATGGTAGTTATGGTTACGGTGAAATTTAATCGTAAATGAAGAAAAAAAATTGATTTCTTAGGGTTAGAAAAGTTTTGTTTATCTGGCCTAAACCTTGACAAACTTAAAACCAAAATATCAATTTCCTTAGCCTAAATTTAAAATTCCTGAGAAATCAACATTATCTAATAATTAAGTTCATGAATAGTAGAGGTTTCTGAGAAATTAATACGTATTCAATTTTTCCAATATTTGTCAGTAATTATTCTTCCACTTATTAAATTACGCGAAATGTGACCATCCTGCTATAAAATATTATATTTAGACCTAATATACTATTCAATAATAATGTCTGATCTGAATGTGCCATTACCTAAACTAAACCTACTGGAATTTTTGTCATTGTCTCGTTATTTGCTTTGTAATCCTTCTATAATAACTCTTTCTAAGCGCTTTACACCCAACACGGAAAATAGATTAGGAGAATAGCTTTACTTCACGCAACATTGTCTTCAACTCTTCTCCAGACGCAATTATAACACGAGAAAGTCAAATTTGGTGACTCAGCAAAAACGAGAGCATCAACGGAATTAGTTCGGGTTTAGGAAATTTTTAGGGAGATACGGAGGTGTGAATGCAATTTGTCTAATAAGAAAATATTTTACCAACGAATTTTTAAAATTTATTTAAAGCAATATATCCTTATAACGAGTTTTAAAGGTTAGGTTAGACGACTACCGGGGTCCATTTAATTTAACGCTAACATTTTTTTGTTTGGCGTTATTTACGTTATTACGTGCGTTCAATTTATCTTGGTAACATTTTGAGTAGCTGTAACTTTTTTGTTTCTAAAGATATGAAGGTAAATAAAAAAAAACAAAATGTAGCAAAGTTTTTTTCTAAGTTACATATAAAACAAAACACTAACAATTTTCTGACATACAAGCCTCTCTTATATTTTTTAAAATAGTACATTCTCTATATGATATATGTATTTAATATAATATGTTATTATTATTACAATGATATAACACACTTTGTTTTTTAATCTACTAGTTTTTGACATATTGGCAAAAATATGAAATTTTTATATAATCTCGAAGAGAGACTGACATTTAAAGACATTCTTATATTTGACATATTGCCAAACAACGTTGGTTGTTGAGTTATTGTGACAGTTATTATTATTGGTATTTCGCGAATTTAGCATCCGTGAAAGAAGTGCTATGCTTTAAATATATTTTCACTAGTAATCTCCCTAGTGCTTGAATTATTATCGGAAATTTTTCTGAGGGAACGAATTTTTTGAAAATTTTCCAAAAAAATTAGTGACTCAAGAAAAATTTCCGATTATTAATTCATTCACGTCGGAGATTTGGTAAGAAAATTTCGCACCTCAATTAATAAATTACTTAATAATAAGAAATATTATGTAGCTATATTTGGTTCGAAATCAACTGTGACTGACAACCGAAAAAGTATGTGTCAATAGTTTATGTCTATTTGAGGTAGTGAGATGAGAAAATTAAATATCTTGTCAAAAATTTTGAATAATGTCTCTTTTCGGAAGTGAAACTGAGGAATGTATAATGAAGGAGATTAGGTGTTTAATTCGGCATAACACCAAACGTAATAAGGCAAGTGTCTGGAATTAATTTATAGAGTTTTGTAATGAAAAATCATACGTAATCGAAGACGGATCTACTTACATTGGCAAATATTCTACAAGATTATGCTTTCAATGTGAAAAAGAGGGAAGCCGAAGATTAACAATTACAAAGAAATGTGGTTTAATAAATTTAAAATTAAATGCTAATGCGCGATGCTAAGCGACGACAGTTACAGAGCTATCCTTCTAAAAGAAAATCAAGCGCTGTAGCATTATCTGCTGAAGAGTACAACAAAATTGTGATCCTTTGGGATGAGGATTTTTCCATGTGGTGTCTCATGAACTGGCTTGAAGGGGCGGGGAAGGGTGTACTGCTAGCATACATTTTTTTGTGGAAGAGAGGATAACGAAGATAAATTTACAGCACGCATAGAGTACAACCCAGTGTTTTCAAAGACTGCACAAGGCGGGTCAAAGAAACTCGCAGACAGCAAATGGTTAATAAGTAATCCTTCTAAACCTGAGTTATGTCCAGTCTGACTTTTCAAAAATTATTACAAAAAAGGGGACATTTAATCACAACTGATGGATTATTTTTGATTCCGAACCCAAATTGGAATCAGCCACATTCAAAGGGTTGGTATAAAAACTACCCTGTTGGAAAAAATACCATTTCTACTTGGTTAAAATCTGCAGCAGCTGACGTTGGTATTGATACAAAAAGGATTAAGATCACCAACCACTCAGCAAGAGCTACGGCTGACTCTAATTTAGCAAAAAGAGGAATCGGCGAACAGCAACTTATAAGGATCACAGGCGATAACAATAGCCAGTCAATCGGGTCCTATTTGCAAATGGATATTAATCATCATGAACAAATTATTGAAGCTATGAGACACAATATTCCTAGTACCATTCGCAATATCTCGAGCAGTGTCCTTCGGGAAACTCACGAAATGTGTTGTTTCAAATCAACATGCAATTGTATATAATAATTGTGTTTTTAATATTACGAATAATAATAAAGAAAATAATATTAATAATAATTAGCTAGATATTGTACGTGGTGTAGGTATTTAACAATTAAGTGAAAAAATATTATACATATCATATATAGTCTAAATTATTTATTTTGATTGAATTGTTGTGTCTAAAATACAGGGAAATATTTTAATACAATTACTACACGTAGAGATTTTTCTGATTTAAAAATATCGAAATACTTAACAGGAATCAATGGTTTTATTCAAATATTTGTTTCTAAAGACGGTCTTTTTACAGAGGTTTTTATTGAAGTGCCTATTTCCGAGAGTACTTTTAATATACATACATATAATTATTAGATCGCCTTAGAATAAATATCAAATAGAATGCCTTCTTTAAATTTTAGTTACATGGAATAATCATTATGTACATACGAACACTTTAAATAATTTATTTTTATTGAATTGTTGTTACTAAAATATAAGGAAATATTTTTTAAACTAATTTTTTGCGCCACAATTTTTGTTATACTGCATGTAAACACAGATATTTTACTGGATTTCTAGAAATAAAACAAGGTGTCTTCCTTGGATTTTATTTTCACGAAATAACAAAAATTAAGTCATAAATCTTATTTATCATTGACTTTTTACAAGTATTTGTTTCTAAAGTTAACGGAAGTTGTTATCTTGCTCGTGGATATAGACATATTTTAATAGATTTCTATAATAAAAATACGCCTCTTCCTCGGATTTATGTAAATTTCACGAAATAACACGAATCTTTATACAAAGACAAAGATCTTTATAAACAATTATAATAAATATAGTATTTTTTGCTTGCTTTCCAGATATTAGTTAAATTGCTTCAGAATTCAATAAAATCTTTTCCTTAAATTTTAGCTATATGGAATAATCATATACTCATATAATACACTCTAAGTTGTTTATTGTAATTGATTTGTTATTACTAAAATATACTGAAGAAATTATTATTTTATTCAAAACATATTAATAAAAAAACGTAGATGGCTATGCGTCTTAAAATAATTGAAATATAACTTTGACAGGTAGTCATATTTTGTGGTCGTGTTGAAATATTATTAATTAATGAACAATCGAAACGAAATGGAAAAGTTTGAAAAGTATAATTTGTGTACATTGTGTGAAGAACTAGAAGATATTAAAATGGTTCATTGGGATTTGAAATATTTGGGACGCTTACTACAAGATTCATATCTAGAAACGTCGCGCCAGTTATATCAGAGTTCACAAGGTTTTATTTGATATCGATAAATCATTTAGTCATATTTCGAAAGCTAAATTTAACAAAATTGTGTCTAAATATTATATATACTTTTTTAAACATAGACATTTAACACCCTCTCCCTGTTATTTGCCGTTAAAGAAAGAAGAAGTACTGAAAGAATCTCGAAAACATTATTGAAGTATTGTAATAAAAAGTAGTTACTTATATTCAAAACCTAAATATATCCTTCAAAATGATAGATTTTCGCTTTAATCACCTCGAGGGTACCCAGGAGGAAAAAGATTTCCGAAAATCTTCGAGGTTTTTATCGTAACGATTAAAAATGAAGGCATCTGATTGGTCCTAATATGACAGTGCGAAATTTTCTGAATAATAAAACTGCAACCGCTGCGCGTTGTCAGTATATTAGCTCCTTCAAAATAGAATTAAAGAAAATGGTAACGTGTTAAAAGTTAAAACGATATGTCAGAATTATAGTGTTTTAAATGAACGTTCTGACGATATGTCAGAATTATAGTGTTTTAAATGAAGAAAATCAGACAAACATATTAGGATTCTTTGAAGCACATCCAGTTTCTGGTATTACCACAGTATATCAAGACGCAGGTATTTCTTGCAGTTCAATCCACTCAGTTTTGAAGGAATATAAATATAATGCATTTAAATTTCGTAAAACCCAAAAACTAAGTGAAGAACAATGCTATAAGAGGATGTAGTTTTGTTCGAAGTTTTTAAATAGATTAAATGAGAATAATAATTTTTTAAAAAATATTTTATGGCCGAAGTTCTTTCACTACAAGAAATGGTTGTAATAGACAAAATACGCGATATTGGTCTATAAACATTCCTAGACAGATGCACCAAATAAAAACCTCATGGTACCAGTCAGTTAATGTTTGGTGTAATACATATATTTTGGGTCCTACATTTATAGATCAAAAGTTAACTAGAGATCATTATTCTCTTAGAGCACCATATACCACAATATACAGTGTGACAAGCGAATGAACCTTATCAACGCCTGAAGGGGCAGGGGAGATTCTCATCAAAAATCTTCACGTGTCATAGGCGTGGGAAGTTATTTTAATCAGATTATTATTCATTAATATTGATGAGAATAATAATAATAATAATAATAATAATAATGATAATAATTATGATAATATCAATAAATATTACTTTTGGACTTCCCTCGTAAAAGGGAAGATTGTAATCATGAAAAAAATCACCCACCGAGATTTTTGCAGATTCTTACATTTTTGTGTCTCTAGACCTCGGAAAACATGTTCTCCCATTTCCATCGCTCTCTCTGTCGGTCTGTCTATCTGTATGCGGCATAGCTCAAAAACTATTTATCCACTATCTTTAAAATTTGGTCAAAAACCATAGATCATAAGAGAATAAAATGGTAACATTTTGGTGAAAATCCATTAAGGCGAAACAAAATGGCGGTCTAGTGAAATATTATTACTAAGAAATACTAAGATTATGTGGAAATTAGCTGATAAATGTTGGTTTGAATTTAAGATGGCGAAACAAAATGGCGGCTTAATAAATAATTTCACAATTCGGCCCGAAAAGACCATTTTATAGATTGATTTCAAATTTTGCTCTAGAAATAATTCTTGTATAGAGATGAACTTGTAAAATTTTGGTACGATTTCAAGAAAGTAAAACAAAATGGCAGTCAACTACAACATTTATGAACATGGAAAAAATCAATATTTTACGTATCTTCCTATTCTAACGTCCCTAGGCCCCAAAAAAATAGTTTCTTTTGATGTGTCTGTCTGTTTGTCTCTTTGTTAATTTGCGGCATAGCTAAAAATCTACTTGCCATATTAAGTTTAAATTTTTGTCAAAAATTAAGGATTGCATGACAGTAACCTGATAATATTTTGGTAAAATTCCAATACGGCGGAACAAAATGGTGACCTAGTGAAAAAGTGCTAAAAATTATATTGCTATAAATGTAATTAACTAATGTATCTAAAATTCGGCACAAAATTCGAGTGTTACACAGGAATGAGCCCATAATATTTTGGTTCAAGGCGCAATTGTTCAAAAACTATTAGTTCCACAAAGTCTGTTTTGGTGTGCGTAAAGTACTTAAAAATGACTATTATTTCATCAAAGGCTTCCACCACATCTTCAAAAAATAAGAACATGCATTTTTGGAAAAAGCCTAATTTTTCAGATTTTTCAGCTTTTTCTCCTGTTCTAATCCGATCAAGTCGGCGATGACGTTATATTATTTGTAAGTTCATTCTCTACTATTCATGTCGTTATACCATCAAGATTACTTTATTAGTTTCGATTTTAATAATTTTTGTAACTTTTCACTAGGCCGCTGTTGTTCCGGCATATTGATTTTTTACTAAAATATTATCAGGTCCTCCCCATATGACCCTTATTTTTTGACTAAAATGGTAAACATTTTAAGCTATGCCGCGAACTGACACACAACAGACAGATGGATTCGTACCAAAATTTGAGATAAATTGATTAATGTTACCAGGATATCCCCATATGTCCCATAATTTTTGACTTAAATTTGAAGTCAATCTGGTAAGTAGTTTTAAAGCTATGCCGCGAGCTAACAGACAGACAGACAGACCGACGGAATTAATAAAAGATATTTTTTTGGCATCTAGAGATACTAAGACGAGAAGAAATGTGAAACCAGAGGGTTGATTTTTTTTACGGCTACAAACATTTTATTTGGCCACCATTTTATTCCGCCATCTTGAATTAATACCCCAATTTTACTAGTTCACTATAATACAATTAGTTTTGACATACAATTTGAAATCATATCAGCAAGTAGTTTTTTATGCTGAATCTTTAATAATTTTATTAAGCCGCCATTTTGCTCCGCTCCTATTTGTACCAAAATTTTACCAATTGTTTGCTAAGTAATATTTGGTGTTAATGCATAATTTAAATAAATAGGTCTCTAGTAGTAATTTTTTTCACATTTAATTAGGATTTTTACCAAAATGTTACCAGGTCATCCACATATGACCCTAAATTTTTTACCAAAATTTAAAAACTAATTGGTTTTTGGAACTATGTCAAAAAAATAATTGTTTAATACCTCTCTTGTTCTGCCTGCAGCATTTTTTTTTTCATTTTCTTTATAATCATTATATTTTTAAATTGTTGAGGTCCTGTGGTTAATAATTAAACTTGCTAATTTAATTTTAAAACATGAACCTCGTTCGTACTTGAAAAAATAATATGCTTCGTTGCGCCGGCCCATTAAAAAAAAATAACTGGAAAATAAAAGAAGATGAAATCAAATGAGTTATTTTCTTTGTCATGTAGCAAAAAACTTTTATATAGCATGTTTTTCTCAATTTTTGTTTAATATCGATTTATTTATATGTTCCAAGAAGCGGATTTTTGACATAATTATTTATTCGGCATTTAAAAGCGATTTGTGATGGAATGGTGCTGTTCCGAGAAAACTTGAGGTGGAATTTTAAAACCGCAGTACGACGTTAAGGGGAATGATCCAAATTCTTGGCACCAGAATACATATCAAATATCTAACTAATTTTTTATCGTTCTGAAATATTTATATTTTAATTTTTGTTTACGAACCTTAACATGTTTTTATATAAACATTAGTTGTGAAATGCGGTTTTTAAATTTGATACTTTAAAACAGTGGCGAAAATAATGCTACTAAAGTGAAATTTTAAAAATCCCGTGGTTGGTATTTTTGCCAGTTTAATAGCTTATTTATACAGCGAAAAAAGCAAAAAAACTAATAAACTATACTATTTTAAACATTTTTAATGTCCAGTGAGCGAAAAGTCTAATAATATACGGAGTAGGTTAGATTGCAACTCTAACCTTGTTTATGTTTTTTTCGACGTGTTTTGTCGAGAGGTTCAATTTTCTTCGCTTGTCATATGAAATCGTTGCAAAAGAATAATTGCATTTTGCGTTTACAAATATAACCGGAGTTTTTAAAAATACCTCGACCGGAAAATTTTGTATTGATACTAAACTAGCAAATTTAAATAACAATTGCACACGTTACTGTTGCGTGAATATTCACGTTCATTAAAAAATATATTGTTTTGGTAGAAGTAATTTAAAACGCTAGTTTAAGTTTTAGTTTTCCGTATTCTGTGCGATTTTTAGAATTTCGTAAGAAAAAGTATGGTCAATAATTCACCGAATGCCACCTTTGATCTTTTGCTCCCTTGCAGTAGGGTAAATGTGGGAAAGATGTCGCTGGGGGAGAGACCGTCAGCGTAACGAAAGGAAGGCACCGTAAGACGTAATTACCATCAGGGCTGCCAGATATACCATTTTAATGGTTATTGTATCATTATTTAGCCTCTATACCTGCACAATTTTAGATAATAGCATAACGAGCGATTAAATCTAAAAGAAGCTAGGCAATGTCACTTTTTTACATCAAGCCATAAAAAAACTAGCTTGTATATAAT
This sequence comes from Kuschelorhynchus macadamiae, assembly GCA_030620095.1. NCBI lineage: Eukaryota > Metazoa > Arthropoda > Insecta > Coleoptera > Curculionidae > Kuschelorhynchus > Kuschelorhynchus macadamiae. The sequence continues at coordinate 1,672,459 of JAUTXW010000325.1, forward strand.
CGTTTTTGGTAAGCCCAGATTAGAGAGGTTTTTTTTTCGGTTTGGTGTAAAAAAGTGTATCTAGCTATAAAAAAAAGTGGCAACATTGCAGAGTCTTTTCTAAATTTTGCTACTCGTGAATTTTATGAGGTACGTGTCAGGGCCAGGCATTTTTTTTTCAATATAATATAAACAAAACGTTAATAATGATAATATTTTGTGTGTCAAATAGTAAGTTATTGTGCAAAATACCATTTTTTGTGTAAAATACCATTTTCTGTGCAAAATACCGTTTTTTGTGTAAAATACCATTTTGACTTTTTTGACGAGAAACATGTTTTCTTAATTCCATCGGTATGTCTGTATATCTGTTTGCGGCATAGCTAAAAAACTACTTACCCGATTGATTTTTTGGTTAAAATCCAGTATGGCAAAACAAAATGGCGGCCTAGTGAAATGTTAAAAAAAAATATTAATAAAAGACTGTTTCTCCAATTTATCTCAAATTTTGCACAAAAATCAAGTATTACGTAGAAATCAAATGGTAAAATTTTGGTACGAATCCAAGATGACGGAACAAAATGACGGTTTGATAAAATATTTAAAAAGTCAGCCTGAAAAAACTACTTAATGAACTGATTTCAAATTGAAGTATAGAGATCGGCTAGTAAAGCTGTGGTACTAATTCAAGATGGCGGAACAATATGGCGGCCAAATAACATTTTTGTAATCTGAAAAAGTCACCCTCTCAATTTACATTCGCGTTTTAGCATCCCTAGATGCCAAAAAATATGTTTTATTAAATCTGTGGGTTTGTCTGTCTGTGTGTCTGTTCGCGGCAAAGCTTAAAAAGTTCTCATCAGGATGACTTTAAATTTTAGTCAATAATTAAGGCTCATGTGGGGATGACCTGGTAATATTTTGGTAAAAATCCAATCTGCCGGAACAAGATGGCGTGTGAAGACTAGTGAAACGTTAAAAAAATTATTACTAAAAAACTAATTATCCAATTTATCTTAAATTTTCACAAAAATTAAATATTATGTAGGAATCAACTGGTAAAATTCTAGACCGAATACAAGATGACAGAACAAAATGGGGGCACAATAAAGTTTTTCCAATCTGAAAAAATCACTCTCTCACGTTAGGTTAGGTTATCGTTAAAGTTGGCCGCATTGGAATCATTCTTTTTTGCAATCATAGTGCCCAATATTAAATTCTGAACTATGTTTGTGTCGTAGAGGTACAATTTTTAATTTATTTGTATCAGATATGATTAGGTGAAATTTCTTATACATTCTACATTGCAGACTTTTACTTTTGATCATACATCTACAATGTTAAACGCAAACTGCCTCCTTATGCTTACTAGATTACGTTATCTTAGCTCTATTAATATAGAAAAATACTGAATACATTTTCAACGCTAATTCAAAAGTACTTAAGTAAAATACTTACACTATCAAAAGTACTGATTATTTTACTTTAAGAACATTCTTATAATCAGTACCTCTGGTCTGCCTTTTATACAAAAGGTAAAACTGCACTAACTGGTTCAGTATCCAGTTCTGATGAGGTCCTGGAATTTTATGATATCTAATGAAACGCCTAATATCTTCAGTACGATATCCATTTTATTTTAAATCTTTCTGTTTCCTTCGAAATTGAATGTGCGTCACATATTGACAAATCCCTAAAGTCAAATGAATTGAAAACCGATTGTTTCTGAGATTGATGATGGCAAAAAACATAATTTAAATATCTATTCGTATATGTCGGTTTCCTGTAAATATAACAACCTAGAACGTGGTTCTCTGTCTTTTGTTATAATACTTTCAGGAAGGAAATGACACCCACTATCTACTCAATTCTCATAGTGAATTTTATACTAGACTTTGTTGGTTTAGGTGATATTACAAAGGTATTATCGACATCTTGTCAAATACTCCCCAGACGAAGATTTTCCTAACCATATTTTGCTCAAACTATTAATGAATTCATTAACTAGACCACGGTTCATCTAACCTTGAAAATAGTATGCATAATCTGAGTTATAAAAGGCGACTCGTAATAAGGTAGCTTCGGACTTGACTTGAGTCTGATTTCCAATCTTAAGTTATTCCGAATATTCCACAAAGTATCTTTTACGGGGAAACGCCTTTTAGATAACTAACCTAAACCCGAATTCGCATCTTTAATTCCAATTCTGATTTACTGTCAAAAAGAATCGTTTTTTTCTAATAGTATCTCCCCTTTTAGACATTAGCTTATAAAATAAGCGTATCGGACATAAATCAGAATTCGCCAGATTGTTTATAAGCCACTTGCAACTGATTTCTTTTTGTGTTTCTGAAAAAGCGGGCACTCTGAAGTGTCATGTCATTGAATGGATCAATGCGGAGATTATGTTTTTCAAGGTATAGTTCCTGAAGCATGTTGTTCCATAGAAGCTTGACTACAGCTTATTTATAATTGCTTCCATCGATTTTTATATTATTAATTATTATTTTATAGGCCCAGTCTTTTAAAATGCTGGAAAAATCCTCTTCTGGTGTCGTACTCTCAAATATGTAACTTCATGCAAGGCAAAACTCAATACGTATTTGTCTCGCTCGGTATTTTTTGGTTTCACCTTTTTTATTGCCTCGTCGACTTGAGTTAGTAAAATCTTGTTAAATCTTTCATACGTCATTCTGCAATATCATGCAAACTAAGGTTTAAATACATTGTACTAAGGGCCTTTAAAAAGTACGACGTAATGTAAATATAGGAAAATTTTAAATTAATTTTTGACATCAACGAGCATATCGATTGCTTGCATGCTTATTTTAATATGCCATGTACAGATTGGTCTTTAGTAATAACATATACCAGCAATTTTACATAGTTTCTAATAAAAAAATATATATATTGGGTCACCTAGAGCCTTTTATGGATATTTATTGGAAAAAGCATTTAATTCTGAATAGAATAGACCCTATTGGGTTGTTATATCTATCCTAGAAATATTTTTAATTTTTCATTTTTGTGTTGATGCAAGACGATTCATTCCTATTGTGAATCCGCTCTATGCAGATGTTCGAATAAAAATTTATAAATAGAAACTATAGATCGTAGAAGATTCTGCGAAAAATTCTCTATTAAAATTTCGTGGAAAAACCGTTTCCTTAGTATTTCTTTCGAACTTTGAAAATAAATTTGTAAAACAACTTTTTTTTCGATTTTATCATTGAATATGTTAAAACCTAGAGTAACTAGCGTCTTCTATGGCTACTTATTGAAAAGAGTATTTTGAATAGAACCAACTTTATTGGGTTCTGCTATCTATTCCAAAAATATTTTTAAATTTTCATTTTTTGTGTCGGTGCATGTTTTTCAGCCCTATAGTCTGGTAATAAATCAGGTCATATCTCCTCAGGAACTATTCTGACAACGTTTTAAAAGCTTTTTTTTTCGAAATCTACACCATCTAGTTAGTATATTACTGAATTTTGAAAAAAATTGTGGAAAAAATATCACTTCAAATTTTGTAGGTATACGATCTAAAAGTTGAAAATTTTTCAAACTTTTTATAGCGACCTGAGAATTTGGTAATAAGATGTTATGAACATTTGAAATTGACTAGAAATATTAGTTTTCACGTAGTATTTTTTTCAACACATATGTTATATTCGAATCTGAATATCTACCTAGTAATATAGATATTCACAGAAAGGAAACCCAAGTCGTTGGATTAATATTTTTGACACCTTCCAGTTCTTTTGTTGTATGGGTTTCCGACTGATATTTTGTGTGAAACTATATAATCAATACCTATGTTTCTCCAAGTTTTAATCATTTATTTGACTTAAAAAGTCAAACTTAATTTGCGCTAAGGATGTCACAATAAAATCGCGAAACGTCGACAATTAAAAAAAAAGACTTGTTTTTTTTACTGGATCCTAATCCCAAATAATATACCTCTTTAGCCTAATTTTAAAACTTCTATTTAATTCAATTAAAGCTATAAGTTTTAAAATTATTATTATTTATAAAACTATCCATTTTCGTTTGCTTGCGATTTAAAGTACCAAATGAACTATCAGAAAATGTAAGGCATATAGCATTAATATTTTTATTTTTGCTACACACTTTAAAAAACTAATAATGACAAATGAAGAAATCGAATATTGTTATTTTAAAAATATAACTCCTCTGTCAATATTTCCCAATTGCAATTATCTTGTAACACGACAAAGTCAAATTTGGTGATTCAGCAAGAATGGCACAGCATTGTTCAATTAAGTTCGCCTTCATCCCTCCTCGTGGGTCGACACCCTCCCCAAAGAAAACAAGATTTATTATTTGCAAGAGGGTAATATGTAGGTCACTTTTTGGGTATGCAGGGGAGATATCGATTACGAATATTTGCAAACAGCTGATCGAACAGGAAATTATTCGACGTTAATATTTCTTATCAAGATTTAGCAGTTGTTATATATACTTTTATAATAATCAAAATTTGTAAACGTTTCTAATCAAAATAATAAGCGTATCACTAAAATTAGAAAAGCATTTTACGTTTTACAAGACTGGCGTTTCCAAAGGGGCTTCACTATATTTAACACGAAATCTCCAGTATTTTTTTTTACAAGTCAGTTCGACAAGCTAAATTACATTTAATAAATTATCACTTCATGTTTTAAATAGCTACAGATATTTAGGAATAATCCTGGAGGAAAAGCTGTTGTGAACGAAATATGTTATAAACTACATAATAAATATATCTGAAGGGTTTAAACCTTCAGAAAAATTAGTGGAATGTCATCGAGAGGACCTACAAAGATATGTCTATATTGTATTTTGTATTCATTCGTTTAATCATTTTTAGAAATCATCGACCGTGTCAAATGGAAGTTTTTTTCGACGTTTCGCCTGCGATTGCACCAGGCATCTTCAGGAGATCAAAACCCTACGTGGCTGTAATGAATGGTACCATGGTCACCAAAAGGACAAAGATTATTAAAAGTTTAAAATCATAATGGTAAATTTGTTCAATATACATATTTTCTAGTGTCAAATATTTGACAATAGGAAATATGTATATTAGTCCAAGAGCTATTATGATGCTGTCCAATTTACTTTTGGTGACGATGGTATATTCCTGTACTAAAAATCATATAAGAAATACTCATAAATAATATAGTTTCGTACAGTAGCGTAGACCATTAGGTCATATGGTCAATGACCCCTCAATAAATATTTCTAAACAGAAACAAATAAATAAAATAATTTTAAAACTTGTTGACGGTTCACTTAATGCCGCGACACCTATCGATGCCTCGCATCGCGATCTCTGGAGGTTTCGTTTCGTTGGCATCGATCACGGCTGACGGCCCGCGTTTACCTCGTGGTAATAAACGGAGGCGAGTTTTTCCCGATCAAATTTGCCTAGAGGTGCATAGGTAATACGGCTTACGTTAATAAAGTTTGGGTCAACAGCCGAGATGCGCCGAGGAAACTCAAATATTTTTGTCAGTTGATGCGTTTAATGTGGGTCATGTGATAGGTTGTGGTTACGATTGCGTACCCTTATAGATTTTATTTTTAAGACTTTACATTTTATTTGTTGATTTTGTGGTTTAAATTAATGTTTTAAAGAAAGGTAGCCACAGAGTTTTAGAATATTAAGACTTTAAAAGTCGTTTTCAATTAATTTGCCGAAATTTAAAATTCAGAAAACAAGTAAAGACAAAAACAAAGAAGTAAATCGTTATTTTCGAAAAAATATGTACGATTTATGTGCATGAACATGCGGTTGCGAAGTAACAAAGGCATTTTATTGTTTCGTGTTTCTGATTTATTCAGATGACTCTTTGTGTTGTATAAGTATTGACCCCTCTGAAAAGTTGACGAGCCACCACTGGTTTCGTATATTTACATGAATCGCGGAAACGTACGGGAGTAAACTACTGTTGCTTGGAAAGTCCAGCTGGCCAAGAAACTGAGGATATTTTATAAGCATTAATAATGAAACTACTGAAATCGGGAATGAGAACGAATATGAGACATTTTTTATGACCAATACTGACCTAAGTCTTGTCTTGGTCTTGACCCACAAGACCACGACCAAAATTAGGCAAATCAAAATATAAGAGTTTTAACCCCACTACACCACAACTTGTTACGTTCTGGACGTGCGTTTGGCTAACCAAGTTAGCATCATCAGCAGATGATATAAACCAAAGTAACTTATCCTATATATATATATATATATATATATATATATATATATATATATATATATATATATATATATATCAATGTCACACTTGGTTGCACCCGACTGTAGGGAATAGGCTCTCTGTCTTTACTTAGTACTTTCTTACCACATTTAACTATTTCTATACTCTCAAATGCATCCAACAGTCTATTATTAGATACATTTTTAATTAACTTAAGATTATTTCTGTTCTTCCTTATCTTAAATGTGCCATGTGTTCTTTAAGACGAATGTTTATGGAGCGTTTAGTTTGCCTAACATATTTTACTCTCCGTTTTGTAGGCTACTCTAAAACCTACGTTTTAAAATACTTTTTCTAGACCTCTCGTATATCTGGGATTACTATGAACTTATTAGGAGCCTCCGGTGCTTGAAGAGTAGTGGCATTTTAACCATTTTCTTATGCTTATGTCTATTTACTAATTTATGTACAAAATTATCATCATTCCATTACTTTTAGATATATTTTTAATCCGATATAAATATCAAATTCTAATTTATCGTTATTTCTAATAACTAACTTGCCGAAAAAAGGTAATTGCCCATTGTCCTCCTTTTCGAACATAAAATTAATGGAAGGATATTTATTCAATTTTGCTGTTTTAGCATCAATATATCGTCTACGTATCTATAACACACCCTTGGGAAATACTTGAGTTCTTTTTTGAATTGGATTTCTGATCTACCCATAAACAAATTTGCAAGTAACGGAGATAAGTAATTGCCCAGCGCAGTTCTCTCAAGTTGTTTATAATATTTATTGTTGAACTGAAAAAAATTTTGATTCATACATAATTTTGTGAGAAGCAAATATTCATCAATAGTTTCTCTCTTCAAATTATTGAATTCAAGTAGTTCCTTTAAGTACGCCAAAGCTAGTGGTATGGGTACACTAGGAAACAAAGAGCTTACCTCAAAATATATTAAAATTTCACCTTGTTTTAAGTGAACGTTCTTAATTTTATCTAAGAATTCTAACGAGTTAGTAACCTCAAAGTTGTCGTACGATGTATTTAATTTGCTGAATTCTTCTATTAATCATTTTGAAATGTTGTACGTTGGTTATCCAACAGCTGAAACAATAGGTCTCCTGGACTTCCCAGGTTTATGGATTTTGGGAAGGCAATACAATTTAGATAACTGTGGGTTACTATGTGTTTGAATTTTAGTTTAACGGACACAAGGTTTTTACACTGTTTTAAGGTACTTTTTACTTCTTTTTTCATTTTTGATAACGGGTTTTTCTCAATTAATTCGTAAGCACTAGTTTGAATCAAATTGTCTACTCAAACTTCAAAATAATCTGTTTTGTCTAGTATAACAACTTTATTTCCTTTGTCAGCTTTTAAATAAAAACATTCTTTTTTCTTCAGTCCTTGGATAACTTCAGTATTTTTACGAGAAACATATTTTGACTTGTTGTTAACAACGTTTTTTGAGATTTGATTTCTGCAAGCCTCTCTAATGAATCACTTAGTTGACTCTGGCACGTATAGAATGGAACTTTCGATATTCGCTATAATAGTTGGTAAACTATATTTTACTGGACGCTCTGGAAAATTCAAACTTTTATTCAAAAGGGCGATTTCTCTATTATCAAAGGACTGAGAAGAAGTATTAGGACCCAAGATTAGGCAATTCAATTAAAAATTGTATACGCTTAAGCGCAAATTCTTAACCTATAAAAGTTTTAAAATTGGGAGCATATCTGAATTTCTCGTGCCCAGAAACCCCCAAATTCCAATTATCGTAAGGTTACGTTGAGAACTACCAAACTTATGGGAGAAAAATAAAATTTAAAAATTTATTTTGACTCCCCGTATCTCCATTAATATCAAATTTAGTACTAAGGTAAGTTGGGTTAGACTGTCATATTTTAGCTTCAGGAATTTGTAGTAGTATTTTGGACAGATATTTTTTAAGACACCCTTTAGAGTTGCATTTTGAAACAGTGTTTATATTTACTTTGATTTTTCTCAAGACAGGCAGAGTGTTTGTATATATTCTAAATTTATATAATAAAAACAGGGAGTGCCAAATAGTTCTTCCAGATTATTCAGTGTTTCATTAAAAGACTTGTTTTTTCATTCGTTTTATTAATTCTTCCATATAAATATTTACAATTTTAGCTGGGCTAATATGATTCCCTTTTATGGAATATTTCTGTTCAGCTTTTTATAGGCCTCTGCATAACAACATACATAAAAACAAATTAGTGAATTTATTTAAAGAGCAATTAACAAAACGCAAAAATAATAAAGAAAAATTAATTATAATTATTAAGACCTCCTAAAGAAATTGATTTCCAAATAACCGGTTGACAACTTTTAAGCTTAATTGACAGCGACCGTTTGTATATTTTGTTTAATTCATAGCATACTGTGATTATTTCTTTAAACACGTTTTTGATGCGGATATATTTATTCAGCAGACGAAAATTAGCACCAGAAACGCAGAGTGGACCATTTTTTCCCCAAATAGGGACTTGTAGGGAAAAACTCAATGCACAACTTATATGTGATTTTTAATTACTAACGATTTACAAAATAACAAATTAAGAAAACAGTGGCGTATTATGTTTTTCTATAAACATGAGATTATTGTGGGTATCAGGTGCAAACCTGATAACGGTACGGTCAAAGAGGTATAATTATATAGAATTTCGTTCCTATTAACATATACCAATTATAAGGCCACTTTATTTATTATTAGGATAATAAATGAATTAAGTACTTTTATCAAATACAAATAGTTTAAATATCTTTTTTCTATTTTGCAATCATAAAGATGTTTTTTCGGTACGCAAACTAGTGTCATCCTGGCTCTATCCTCGGCACTATTTTTTTCCTATAAAAGTGGCAATGCTAATTATGGTCGCAGTTTGAATATGATACTGGTCAAGTCTGAAAATTGACAAACAAAAGTGGCGTGTATTTAATTGTTTCTTTGACAAGCATTGCCACCAACATGACAATGTTCAACAGTAAATATTCTTTAAAGATAATATTTTCTTAAAATATAGTGCTCAAAATAGAAAAAATATTATAAAATGCTGGTTTGATAAGTCATTTAATCGCACTCGCCTTTTAGAAAAGCGGGGAAAACCCACCTCCTTCCTAACCTAGGGCTTGTGCTATAAACTCATGCGAATATATGAATAAAAGAATACATATGATACTTTCTGCGATTATACATGTTAAATATTTTCTCATTATTTAAGTATGGAGTAATATGCTGTCTATAAGGAATGTTGTAAAAGAATCCCATGCAGGATTTTTGAAATTTCTGTATCATATTTTTAGTATGAGATGATAAAGAATCGCCGTACACAACATCTTCGTAGCCAAACAATGATAATACCAGAGTTTCACAAAAAAAATATTTTTGTTTGGATAGAAGTACTTTTTTAAATTTATATAATTATCTAAGACGTAGAAATGCTGCTTTTACTTTGATTTTTACATGCGAATCGAAGGAAATTGCGCTGTCAAAAGTTACGCCTACATTTTTTGCATAATCGACAATTGGAATTATGCTGTTATTTAAACGTATATTTAAATTATTCTCGATATTTTTTCTGGTATTGTTGTTAGCGTTAAAAATAAGAATTTGTGATTTTAAAGCATTTAGTTTTAAGTTGTGATCTTTTGCGTAGTTTTGTGTTTTTTAGATTAAAGATTAGACGATTACGCTTTCTGTCGATATTATTGCTGTTAATTGGTAAATATAGTTGAGAATCGTCCGCATATTGTTGAAGCTTTACATATCTCACAGTTTTGTCCATATCTGCCACATATATTGAGAATAAGAGGAGAGATAAAACGGAGCCTTGTGGCACTCTGCAAGTGACTGGTTGAAAATCTGAATTTAGGTTACGCGATTCTTTACTAACCAATACGTAGTTTTCTCGGTTATTGAGATAGTTTTTGAGAAACCCAAGAGCGTTTTTTGATAGACCAAAGTAATGTAGCTTAGGCAATAACATACTATGATTTATGGTATCAAAGGCTTTGCTGAAGTCTAAAAGAGCGTAAGTATGCTTACTAAACTAGTAGAAGTACTAAATTTTTTTTCAAAACCGGATTAGCACTCAGGAACTATATTTTGGATTTCTGCAAAACAAGAAAGTTGAATCGAAATGTGCTTTTCAATTATTTTAGAGATAGCTGGCAGAATGCTGATGGGCCTTAGATCTTTAAGGTCCTTAGGGTTTTCAACTTTAGCAGTTGGCTTGATTATAACTTTTTTTCCATAATGAAGGGTACTTGTTCTCAAGAATAGAATAGAATCAGCATTAGAGAATATGGAAGAGATAATTTTGTGCAGTGTCCTTTCGTCTGTGAGTTGAAATTCTAATATTCTATCGGAAAGCCGATTGTGCTAGTAAAATCTAATCAATTCTTCAGAGGTCGAATCCGGTAGGTTATTGCTGGTTTGAAGACATCATGTATATCTGAAGGATTATGTAGCTGTTCCGGTAGTTCACTAAATTTTTTGTTACGCATTAGATTAGGTTTATCAACAGTAGACCAAAATTCTCTTCCATTTTTTTAAAGCCATTTGATTAAAGTTTATTATTTTTTCTCTAAAAATTGCATGCTTAGTAAAATTCCTAAGATGTCTGTAACATAGAAGTTGTTTTATTTTTTTGATATTTCCGATGTGCTTTATCTCTTATTTTAATCAGTGTTCTTATGTTATTAGTGATTCACTAACTAGACCTAAACTCCTGTTCATTACTATTCTTGTAATCACGATATGTTACATACTTTATTGCATCACCAATGACGGCCTCCTGAAAGATTGTGTAAACAACACTATGATCTGTAATGACTCAGAGACTGGTAGAGACCTTAATTCAAGCGACAGCAAGTTTTTGTTTGCAATAATCGATTAGACTAGATATATAATTATGTAAATTTATTTAGTTCAGTAATACGTTGAGATAGATTAAATGTTTCGAAAATAGTTTATTTATTAGAATAGATAGTATGGGATAAAAAATTTTTTAGGGTTCCTATTATTAATATATAGACAAAATCAGGAACTTTCAAAGATAAAATGTCTTCTAAGATATCCAGAAAGAGAGGGATATTGTCAGAAGGCGAACGATACATACTGAGAAGCAAAAAAGACTTAGTTTTTAATTTAAAAGAAAGCCCGATAATTTCTAAACCATTATAAATAGAATTTAGACAAGCATTTGTAACTGATAGACTTTTCCTAACATATATCGCTACTTCACCACTCCTGCCCTCTCTGTCTCAAACTAATATTGTAGTAAATAATTGAAAAATTCATCAAAACCATTTCTTAAGAACCTAACATTTAAATGTTCAAGCAAAAAGTTATGTTTTTTGTTAATATCGTTACCGATACTAACCTCGATGTCCTGCATCCTATTAGGGGTTAAATCAGCCATAATTCCTAATTACAGATAACTAAACTCATTAATCAACCATAGGTTCAAGATGAAAATCTATTCTCGACTTCTTTTTCTGTGTTTTAAATTAGTCTCCTAAGTGATTATTCTTTTCAAGATAAATTTAACTGAATAAGAAATAATGCTGAAATATTCTGCTCTCAATGATTATCAAAGTTGAAGTTAAATTCTTATATTTTCATTTTCCTCATTAAGTAACATATTATATTTACGAACATTCATAAATAATATTTTTTAAAACGTACTTTTCAGATTCGCAATGTTCTAAAAAACATGTTTTTCCATCTGTATCGGCTTAACTATAGCTCTGATGTTTAATCTGTACAGTACATAACTAAAAATCGATTTTAATGCATATCAGAAAAACTGAATACAAAATGGCGATTCAATAAGATCCGATGCAAGGATCCGTTGACCCATTTGAAAATTATTTTAAAAGTTTCAGATTTGAAAAAAAAAATTAGAGGTGTTGAGATTTGAAACAATCGTAAATTTGCTTGAAAGGTGTGTTAAAAGAATGTATATAATCCCGAAACCGACCCAAGAACTTTGGATTCTTTTACATTTATGACATGTCTAATGCAATGTTGGTATTTAGATACAGCATATTGAACAATTTGTCTCTTTATAATACATAGTTCCTGTTCCTTAAGCCTAGTGGATATAGATCGTCCAATTTTTCCAATACAGACATCACCACAGGAACACGGAATTGCATAAACTCCTTCCGTTTGGAAAAAAATAACTTTTTGGCGATCGCAAACATTGTCGACTTTTTTTTTGGGGGTGTTGAAGATTGTACGTATGTTTAATCGGCGAAGTATCTTTGCAGTCTTGTCTGTGGTTCCGTGCATGGGCGTGCGGTGAAATATTAAGAAAGGGAAGCAATTTTTAGAAACTTACCTGTTCGTAATGTAATTCGATTCTTCGATCATTTTTTGCAAATTCGTCAATGACGTCATCATAAAAACGTCGATATATTTAGGAGAAGTTTATTTTCAACGGACAACAGCGATGTATGCGAAAGTCTCTCCTGCCCCGTTGAATTTCTCACGAAATTTTTTATACGTTTAAGTGTTGAAAAATTGCGTTCTACTGATGAACTTGCGGCAGGTATTGTCAATACTAATTTACCCAATTTCGACACTTCGGTTTAGGCATCTTCCAGCTCCACGTCTTTTAAAAATTGCATTAGTTCCTTAGCGTTATTTTTTGCGCTAATGTCATCAGTTTCGTAAATCACTTTTAGTTCAAATTGCAGTAACACTCGGTTGAAGAACTGGCCATAATGAAGAAGAAGAGATTTAAATCTCTCATCTTCTGGAAAAGTTTTTCCTTTAAATGCATCAAAATTGCTGAGCTCGAGTAATTTGAAATCATTTAAACCGTTAAATCTATAGTTTATTTGTTACTGAATTTGATGGATTATTTCATAAAAGAGGCGTCTGTATGATGTTTCAAAATCCCACACCTTGTCTGTTCGAAGACGCTTGTGGCTCTACTTTTAACGTCATCTTTTTCTCCCAAAATAGGTCAAAGTCGTCTCTTTTTTGGCTTAACATGGACTTAAAATCATCCACTTTTTTTAGGCAAAAAGCAATATAATTTGTTTTAGTTTGTACTATATTAAAAACATTGTCCGAGAATGGAAATATTTCTGAAAATATGTCAACAAATAATTAAAATTAAAATCTCGTTTCAAACAGTCCAAAATCCCCCTCGAACTATTTATTGCTTCTAAGTCCCACGTTTTGATTATTTTCTATTATATTCTCAAATATTTCAATCAGTGATTCACGATTTTCAGATACTGTTAACACAAGTCTTTCATTATAGTTCCACCTAGTAGGAGCTACTTTGGGCAATCGTTTGTGGACAATGGAGTCCAAAGCTTGTGTACGCTTTGTTGACTTGGAAAAAAATGCAGCCATGCCACTTAAAGTAACCAAAAATACTTTACACTCTTTAATGTGATTGATGGACTGGGATAAAACTAAATTTAATTTATGAGCAAAACAATGGGCAAACACAGCACTTGGTAAAGTTTCTAGAACTTTAGCTTGCAGACCCCCTAATTGTCCTGCCATCCCTGCAGCTCCATCATAGGTTTGAGGAACTAATTTTTTCTTTCCTACTGAAAAGAATTTTGGTCACAAATCGCGGGGGCTTTATAAATCAAGGAATAAATAATTGATTGCTTCTGTGTCGGATGATGATGTGAATTTGCACTTAGGTATTTATTCGTATTTGCTGGTTTCCTATATACAGAGTGCCCTAAGAAACCATCCCCTTGTTTATACAAGAACATCTAGAAAGGGAATCTATATATATAATTTCCATTGTGCATTTTCTGTTAGGGTGTTTTAGACGATCCCTGTAGATGCATTGTGCAATAGAAGGTGAAACGTCGGAAATTGATTCCGTTTTGACCCAGAATCAATTCCAAGATCCATGATATCTTAACAATTCTTGTTTATCTAAAAATCTCTTCATGGAAAAGTCTATACATGGGATGGGGTTAAAAGTTTTTGTTATTGGGATACATATAACAGGTAACATCTAGCGAGATAGTGAATTTTTTCTTCATATAACATCATTAATGTTAGTCCCGGAGTATTCTGGCTTAGATGTTGATTTTCTTAAATAAGTTCCTCAAAATATGTAAAAAGTTAAATTTAAATCGATTGGTTTTATTGTAGAGATGAATTTTTTTTCTTTTTGACGTAATTTAGGGTTTCCTGATTAATTACTACACTCTATATAGATTTCTAGTAATGAAGTAAAGAAATCTAAAAATCTGGAAGTTCGAAAGATAACTAAGCTATAAATATGTAAATAGATAAATTAATTTTCTATTATAAAAGAAACGTACGCACGAATCTCGGGGTAGAAGACATTTATCCATAGTTGGCAAGTTCTAAAGAAGTTTAATTTTTTATTCAATTATCACAACTGTTAAAATACAAAATTTACCAAAAAGAGTACTAAGTAGTGATACTGAGTAAAACTTGTGATCAGCTTCGAGATATATAATCATTTTAAACTCTTTAAATCATGGAAATCTAAACGAAATCAATAGATACAAAATATATTAATTACAACAGAGAATCTTAAATATATTATGTGACATGTATTATAAAGCGGTTTGACCTAAATTTATGTGCCTCCACATCGATATATCAAACCGAGCAGAAACGAAACTAAAACTAATTCCGTTCTGGAGTTCGCATTCACCCTCTCCAAGCCACCCCTTGTGCACTTTTTGCTGCCCCCGCTGCCGCCGCCGTCGCTTTTTGCGCCGCCAGTTTTTGCTGCCGGTCCGCCGCTTGTCGGATCCACAGTTAGCTAGTTTGTCATTCGCTTGGCACCACTGCTTTCCTTCTTTTACTCTTTGTTGTTCCTATTCGATGCGGCTTGAATTCTTTCGAACGAGCTCCTCCGTAATTAAAAGCTGCTGTTTCGAGATGTCCTAGAATTGATAATGAAAATAATATAAAAATTAATTTTTATTGCAAAATTAGAGAAAACAAATTGATAATTAATATAAGGGCGAAGTTTAGCTATATCATGGATAACGATTCAACTACTCCTACACTTAAACCTTGAATACTAATATTAACTTATTAAATAGGCGCAAGAATATGTATACTACTTAAAAATATTAACATATATAATAGTAATTTACAGAGCTTCTACCAAATGATAACAAAATTGGTTTTTTTAATAAATAATTAAATATTACAAGGGGGGGGGGTGGTTTAAAGCATGGCCTGTTTTTAATTGTTTTTCAACGATATTCATATTCATGTTTTAGGGCGAAAATGATATTTTTTATATTGTGTTTTGATGGTGTCAAAGGCCTTAGAAAACTTCTGTTACACAACAGCCGTCACCTTTTTGTTCTCCATGTTTCCAGTCATATCGTCAGTTCCAGCTATATTAGAGCAGTCGCAGCGTTGTACCCCTCCCAAAAACCTGATTGACAATATGATAATACATTATTTTTGTTGGGATATTCATTAATCTGCTTAAAAAGTACTTAAGTAACGCAGAAATAATGCTAATGGGCCTGAGATCAGAAACTTCCTAATGGTGTTTTTTTTGGTACAGGTATAATTATAATATTTTCCAGTAATTAAAGAATTTTTTTTTGGCCTTGAGCAGAGCCCATTTAGTCACGAACATTCAAGATATAAGTAGAAAAAATGCAGTCGTAAGAGAAACCAAATCCTAATCTAACAACTCAAGATCCCAAATCTCAGAATAGAACGACAGGAAATTTTACACAAGGTCACACACTTCTCGCCCTGGGGTCAATTCAGGACTTTTTTATTATGTAAATATAAACACACAATACAGGAAGGCCCGGATAGTTAGGTTGAAGGTTACAATAGGAAAAAAACAGAGGATTCACAGCTGATAATCACAGTGATTAAGGAATTAAGATGCGTAGAATTATATGTAAACATAAGCGACATTTAAGTAGTTTATATTCAAAATCAGAAAGAAATTATTCTTAATTAAAATGTTTATAAATAATGGACGTTCTGCGATTTTTTTACGTTTGATGTTACAATCTGCATTTTTTTACTTGTGTACCAAGTGTTTCGAAATAAACAAGAATCTTTTTGAAATTGTGGGAAAGAAAATCCATATTCAAAAATGTTTAATAAATTTCTCAACGCGTTTCGACAAAACTTTGTCATTATTAAGAGAATCTGAAAGAAAAAGGGAGCATTCTAAGATTAAATAGTATTGTTTTTATATGTTTTGGTCTAGTTATAAAATAGCAAAATAAATTTTCAAATAATTAATTGTTATTTAAACAGATTACTTACAGTCATATACAACCAAAACAAGGTGCAAGCACATCACATTACAAACAACAGATAAAACTTGTTCTTTACATAACACAACAATTAATTATAAATAAATTAGTATATGGTTCGATAGGACGTCAGTTGACATATTATTTGACATTATGGGTCTAAGAGATGTTGTCGATTATCGATATCACTTATATAAATTTACGATACATACTGCCTCTCGGTAATGACTAGAAATTGGATCGATACTCACAATAAACTTGTATATAAGTCAGTTACAAGTTTAGGGAAACTTTTTACAAAAATCAAAGATAAAATCCTACCAACTATTGACAAGAATGGAGTATATTTGTTATCTTGCGGAGAATGTACCGCACAATATATTGGCCAAACAGGTCGGTCTTATAAAGTCAGGATTAAAGAACACTTAAACCCAGTTTGCTCTTCAAATGATCGAAGATCGGCATTTGGCCTTCATCTTAAAGAAACTTTACATGATTTTAACTCCTTACAAAATTTTAAAATGTTGCATAACGAAACGAAGGGTTTCAGGATGAATGCTCTGGAGTCCCTAGAGATAGCTAAGGTTGCTCAAGACGCATCAATCAAATCCCTAAACGATTCAATTTTTAGTCATTACCCAGAGGCATATCTATAATCGACAACATCTCTTAGACCCATAATGTCAAATAATATGTCAACTGACGTCCTGTTGAACCATATACTAATTTATTTATAATTAACGTTTTTGAAGTGAATATGGATTTTCTTTCCCACAATTTCTATGATAACACACCTCAACCTGGAAACCTTCTTCGAAGTATCTCTTTTACGTGTTGTATTGTTTGGGGTAAATTTTGTTTGTTAATAAATATTTTAAATAGCGGTTTGCGGGTGATAGATTATGTCAAATATATATTTTTTAAAATCGGTATATTTCCTTTAACCGGAACTTCCCCTTTGAACTTTTGAATCTTTTCTTTTATTAGGATCAGTGCAGTGTGGCCCAATTTAGTACGGCACATAGCCATTTAGTAACATGTATACATATACTGTCTCTTCAAACGAGGGGCGTGCAGTCCATGGAAGCAAGGGAAGCAATGCTTCCCCAAACAAAATTACAAAACATCATCTAAAATGTAATTTTTCAAATACGAAATTTCATATTAAAAATGCTGAAATTTTATCTTAATTATCAAGTCCATAATAAATGCGGTCTTGACTCCGACCGAGCGACAATAGAAAATGGAATAGAACCTATGCGGGCCGCTAGCTTCTCTGCAGCCAAGTCCTGTATGCTTGATTTCCTGTGAATCGAGCCAGAGGTTATTGAACTTTCCACCAGCTGTTTGCAATTTTTGCATTTCAGTCGCGTGCTTTAAGTGGGGGCGGAAGCTATCGTTGGAGTAGGTTCTTTGTTTGAACGCGTCCTTCCGTGCTATCCGTGTGTTGTGTGATACGTACGTCGCGTCGTGCATGGTGCAATATGGAAGACAATAATACGGACGTGGATATGCAAATACCGTCAACTTCGGCTGTCGGTAATAACGTTGAAAATGGTGGAGAATTTAGTAAGAAGAGTGTGCGTGAATGTGTGGTGTGTGTTTTAATAATAAAGGGATTTTCAACATTAAACTTCGTTGATAAGCTTCAAATAATTTCCAAAGGAAGGACAAAACCGCCTATGAAAAATTTAACCACAAAAATGAAAAACTGTATTAGACATTTTTATCCGGAAAACAATACGAATAATTTAAATGATTAACAGGGTGTGAAAATATAAGTAAATTATTTTGTTGGCCATTTTTACTTTTTGAAAATGAAAAAGGTCTCTGGAATAAAATTGGTTTTTCCGATTTAAACAATTTCCATAAAGCTGAAAAAAGGCACATTATGTCCAGAGCGCATTTGCAGGCCGTCATAAAAGAAAAAGTCTTCGGCAAAACCAGAATTGAGCACGCCCTTAATAAACAGTTGGAAATTAGTCACCGCCAACATAATAAACTAGTCGATAAAAATAGGCAAATATTAAGAAGACTTCTCGATGTTGTTTTCTGCAAGATAAACGTTTTAACCGTGTATTCAAAAAACGAACCGAAACTTCGAAAACCGCCCCGCAAACTGCTTCTATTGCAGTAAAGAGTGCTAGATTAGGATATTTTTCAAATATACTGATATAAAATTTAATGGTAATCCTTTTGAAATATCTTCTTACCTGGAAACTAGTAATGAATTAATTAATACATGTTGAAACAGTGAAAATAATAATTGTCCAAAATCTTACTGTAATTTATGGTATTTATTCAAAGCTAGAAAAGTATACAATATATGTGTTTCCAAAGATTGAAAAACTATTATAGCCGCGCTTATTGCACGTTTTGGGGATCAACGTGATGAAAACGGATTATTGTTTGATTTAGATAATTAAGGCAGCATGCCAATGAATCTCCGTTACAATTTTATACAAGATGAATTATCAGCCGCGGCTCGTCAGATGAGGCAACTGAGGCGCCACCTCACTCGCTTTCCTATAAATATACATATTTTTATTTTCAAAATTAATTCTTTCCAAGTTGATACGTTATTCTCTGAAAATTGTCTCAAACACTACGAAAATTTCATCAAATATGCGTAAATCATAAATAAACACTTTACTAACCAACAGTACAATGCCCAATAACTGCAATATCATTTCTTTTTTATTCGACTTTACGCCTTTTGCCCGAATTGCGCCTCGGACACTTGAATGGTATTTGGATTCCTAACACTGGAACCTGTGGTGGAAGATAGATCAAAATACAAGAGTTCTAACCACACTACACCACAACTTGTTACGTTCTGGACGCGCGTTTCGCTAACCAAGTTAGCATCATCAGCAGATGATATAAACTACGATATAAACTAAGTTTATATCATCTGCTGATGATGCTAACTTGGTTAGCGAAACGCGCGTCCAGAACGTAACAAGTTGTGGTGTAGTGTGGTTAGAACTCTTGTATTTTGATCTGGTATTTGGATTTTTAATAAATCTGAGAAAGAGGGAAAAGGGTCGTGTTGCATATGTAGATTCATTCCATCTCTTTTTATTGCATTTGAGGCGATGAAAACTTTGCTTAATGATTGAGACGTTGCCATTTAATGTTAGCACAGATTGAATATAAATGGAAATAATTATTATTTATCGGTAAATGACAATCGCGCATCCGGCTGCCAAATGCAAGCCGTTTTTGTTTTTGTTGATATTTGCGTGGGCGTGTGGGGTATTCGTATTTGACTGTTACCGGTAACGGTTTGAGATTGAGCGGGAAGTGGGTGGATATTGAGATTATTCGGCAATAATTTGGTGTTTGTTTTACAGTATTATTTCGTGAATGTCGCGCGTTTAGTCTGTGTCGAGTGTTACTCTATCTAAAGTATTTTTGACGTTGCGTTAGTTTAATTATTGAGTAGATAGACTGATAGAGTAGAAACAGTGATTAAAATTTAAAATAAACGAAACGTGTGAACTATGAATCCAAAAGAAATTCTTCGCGGAGATAGACCCATGCCGAAGATAAGATTTGTGGAAGTGTTTTTAAGCAGCGTTTATATTGTTGGCCTTGCTTAATACTGGGAAAAACAAAAACAGTATGGACGTCTGATGAATACGTTGATTTTAAAAATTTTTCTAGAGCGGTTAAAATGCATGAAGGGTCTAAAGACCATATTTAAAATACCTTAGGTTTTGTACGTTTGTCTCAAAATATGACTACAATTAAAGATGCACTAATCGAAAATGCTCGTTTATCTAAATTATTGTACAATGAAGATGTTAGGAAAAACCGCTTGCTTTTGACATACCTTATAGATACGACTATATTACTGGGAAACAAGAACTGGCTTTTAGGGGGCATGACGAATCCGAATCTTCTTTTAACAGAGGGAATTTTAAGGAAGTTTTTAATTGTTTAATAAAAGTATATTTACGGGACGATCGAAAACTATTCAAAATGAATTAATATTTTGTATTGACGAACATATGAGAGACTTTATAAAACAAGAAATATCGGAGGTTACATTTTTCTCATTAATTGTAGATGATACGACAGAAAAAGTTGCAAAAACCCAATTTTGTGTAACTGTTAGGTATGTAAATAAATTAGCCGAAATAAAAGAACGTTTTTTAGGCTTTTTTGATATAAGTGAGGATTCTAGAGCTAATGCACTCTATAACTTAATTGTAAGAATCTTGGAACCTTTAAATTTTAAACGGAAATTAGTAGCACAATGTTATAATGGAGCTGCGGTTATGGCCGGAGAATTGAGCGGTCTACAAACACGAATATGATCAGATGCCCCACAAGCAATGTACACTCATTGTGCTGCTCATCGTCTCAATTTAATTTTACAACAGGGTTCAAATTATATTAAGGAAAGCAGAATCTTTTTCGGAACTTTGAAAAGTTTGCCTGCTTTTTTCCATAAATCGTACAAACGCACATCTATATTGGACAAAATAATAAAAAACGAGTTCCGCAAGCAAGTGATAAAAGGTGGTATTCTCGATCAAAAATTCTAATTTTTGTTGCAAATAATTGGGAAGGCTAACCTTAGTTTTTCAGGACATGATTGAAAATCCAGAATGAGACTCAGATACTATACACATGGCCAAGGAGTATCTAAAAGACCTTTCCGATTTTGAATTTTTTAACTTTTGCATTTAAAGAAATTTTTTTTGTTACTGATATCCTGTTTCAAGTTTTCCAGTTAAGTAACCTAGAAATTGATTTCTGCATTTCACAATTGAACGTTGCCGTCAAACGATTAAATGAGCTGCGCGCTGAAAATTTCCTTAAAACTATTTTTGAAAAAGCAAAATCACTTTCCGGATTGCCATGTAGTAGACAAACCCGTAGCATGTTTATGAAATTTTAGACTGTATAATTTTTCAAATTAACATCAGGTTTGAAGATTTACACAAATTGGAATTTGTGAAACTTCTTAATACATCAAAATACAAAGACTTTGCCACAGAATTCCCTATTAGTCTATTAAATTCGTTAGAAAAAACGTATCCAAAAATGTTTGACAAAGACCGCCTCAAAAATGAGCTAAGCATAATTTACCGAGATGACCAATTTTATAAAGTCAATATTCAAGAACTCCTTAAACAAATTAATAGTTTAGAATCAATTTCAGTATTTTGTGAAGTATATCGACTTGCGACATTAATTTTGACAATCCCCTTAACAAGTGTACAGGCCGAAAGAGAGTTTTCGTGCTTAAAGCGAATAAAGACCTACTTACGAAATAGTATATCTCAAGATAGGCTCTCAGCCCTGTCGATCATGGCAATAGAAAAAGAGTTATTAGTTAAACTTTCTGAATGTAATGGTGACTTTTATGACAAAATCATTGAGAAATTTGCTTCTTTAAAAGACAGGCGCATTAATTTAATTTACAAAAAGTGACTTAACTGTACCATCCACATACCTATTTGCCTAAACAGTTTTGGTTTTTTATAAAAAAATTACTGTCCACACCATATTAGATTATTACAGGTTTATTACACTTTAAACTCGATTCTGACTATTTTGATTAAGTATTTTAAATATTTTTTATAAAAAAATCCAATGATGAAAAATGTGTATATTATATATCTTTGAGAAGAGTATATATGTACATATATCTGAGGATAAAACGAACTACATGAAAATTGACTGAATGTCTTAAAGATTATTATATGATTTTTATATCTATGTAATAATTTTTATTTTAAAAATTACTTAATGAAAAATTGGGCATATATCTTGGTATTGGTATGTAAAAGACAAAAACAAATCATAAAAATGAGTCAATTTGGGCGTGGCAGCCCAAAAATTTTTCGTCTACGGAGCTGCCTGCGGCGCCATCTACCTATTATAAGTAACAAACCTTTTCTCGCCTCACCAGTTTTAGACACCACGAGCCGCAGGTTTAATAGAGCCCTCTTGGTTCTACCATGCGTTCTATGAAACCCACAAATTTAGCAGAAGCTAGACAGCTCTGAAACAAATATTAGGCATTTGCAAAAACCGCAGCAATTTGAAAATTCTAATACATATATAAGTTTTCTAACTCTCAACCTAGATATAAAAAATTAAATCAAAATAACTTCTTACCTAATTATCAATATACTCCTAATTTTAGCAGTTTTCAGTCAAATAACATGCAGCAGGCAATAAACGCAAATCAACCTTTCCCCATGGCCCAGTTACTATTCAACCAAGGCCCATGCCTAATCAAAATATTTGACAAATAGACAAGTATTTGGTCCTCCCAGAAATTCAACGAATGCTTGGAAACCAAATTCACGAATTGCTTAAAATTTACCAAAACCTGTACCCATTAGTGGTATATCACACGATACAAATAAATCTTACAGACCTTAAAATTTTTCTCAACTACATAATATAGAAGAACCATATTTTGACTATAATAATATTCAAAATCAAACAACCAGAGAATATTCGTATGATTCTGAAAATTATGATTATTCATATGACGACTATACAAACTTTATCTATTAAAATGGAATGTACCCAGAACAAAATTATTGTCCAAATTCTAATGACCAAAATTTTCACGATACCGATCCGCACGAAAAGATCACGTAGAAATACATTCAATTTATGACAGAAAAGATCTCTCGTACTTCTATTGGGAAGAGTGAAATGTGATCCAAGTTAGTTCAGTACATAGTCACAGTATATATGAGTTACACATACTGTCCCTTCGTTTTTATTGGGCGTCATTTTATTCCATAATATCGGATTCCTACCAATATGTTTACCATTTCCTTTCTACCTATGCCACATTTGACTTTTGGGCATAATTTAAAATAAATGCAATAAGTATCCCATATTCGCATTTAATTTTTCTCAATTCATTTTTCTTAATGATCAATTGAACAAGATTTTTTTAAGTCGATTGATTGATTATAAAAATTTTATTTGGCCGTTATTTTGATTCGCCATCTTAAATTCAAACCCATATTATCAGTCTTTACCTACTCCGCAGATATCCCAGAGTTTCTGAATGGTTTTCATTAACGATCCTCTTGTTATTATGTTAGAGTAGTATATTATTTGGGGTTAGGGTCCAGTAAACAAAACAAAGGCCCGACGTTTCGTCAATTCACTGTTACACCCTCAGAACACCGATTTTATATCCTACATGAAACCCATATTAGTCTTTACCTACTTTATTGGTCCGCAGATATTTCTTAACCCTCAATAATACACCACTCTAACATAACAACAAGAACATCGTTAACGAAAACATTTAGAAATTTAATATCCGGGAAATGTCATGAAATGTCTTTACCATACCAACCAAGCAAAATGTATGTGTCCTAAGGATGCAAGAATAAAGTTGCAAAACGTCGACAATAAAAAAAAATTCATTTTTTTATTGGATTTTAACCCCAAATAATACATCAGTCTAAATAAAAACAAGATGATCGTTAACAAAAACCATTTAGAAACCTAATATTTGGAAATATCTGTGGACCAACGTAGTAGGTGAAGACTGATAAAATGGGTTTCACGCAGGATATACAGATATCCAATCTATATATATATATATATATATATATATATATATATATATATATATATATATATATATATATATATATATATATATATGTATGTATCCTGAAGATGCAATAATAGAGTAGCGAAACTTCAACAATTTAAAAAAAAGACATTTGTTTTTTTTACTGGATCCTAACCCCAAATAATATACCACTCTAACATAAAAAACAAGAGGATCGTTAACGAAAACCATTTAGAAACTTAATGTCAGGGAAATATCTGCGGTCCAACGTAGTAGGTAAAGACTGAAAATATGTGTTTCATGCAGAATATAGAATCTATATATGTGTCCTGAGGATGCAACGATAAAATCTCCAACAATTTAAAATTTTTTTATCGGATCCTAACCCCAAATAATACACCACCACTCTAACATAAAAACAAGAGAATCGTTAACGAAAACTATTTAGAAATTTAATATCTGGGAAATATCTGTGGCAAACGGAATATGTAAAGACTGTCAATATGGGTTTCATGCTGGATATAGAATCTACATATGTGTTCTGAAGATGCAACAATAAAGTTGCTAAACGTTGACTATTTAAAAATAGTCTTTTTATACTGGATCCTAACCAGAAATAATACACCACTCCCACAAAAAAACAAAAGGATTGTTTGTTGAACGAAAACCATTTAGAAAATTAATATCTGATTAATATATGCGGAAGAACGGAGTAAAAGTACTGATAATATAGGTTTCGTGCAGGATATAAGATCTATATATGTGTCCTGAGGATGCAACAATTAAGTTGCGAAACGTCGACAATTTAAAAAAATACTTGTTTTTTAATTGGATCTTAACTCCAAATAATACACCACTCTCAGAAACATTTTTTAACATTGTTCCGCCATATTGGATTTTTACCAAAATATTATCAGGCCATCGCCATATGACCCTTAATTTTTAGTCAAAATTTGAAGTTAATCTGGTAAGACGTATTTAAGCTATGTCGCGAACTGACACACAGACGGACAGACCGATGGAATTGATAAAACATGTTTTTTAGCATCTAGGGATGCTAATTTGGATTCGTACCAAAATATTACCAGTTGATTCCAATATAATACCTGATGTTTTTTGCAAAATTTGGGATAAGTTGCATCAGTAATTTTTTAATAATATTTTTTTAAGACTTTACTAAGCCGCCATTTTGTTTCGCCGTATTGGATTTTTACCAAAATGTTATCAGGTTATATAATCTTTAGTTTTTGACTAAAATTTGAAGTAAGTCGGTTAAGTATTCTTTAAGCTATGCCGCGAACTGAGAGACAGACAGACAGACAGATAGACCGATAGACGGACCGGCCGAATTGATAAAACATATTTTTTGGCATCTAGCGACGCTAAAACGTAAAGATGTTAACCTGAGAGGGTGATTTTTTCACGACTGGAAACATTTTATTTGGCCTCTATTTTGTTGGGCCATCTTGAATTAGTACCATTATTTTACTAGTTAATCCCTATACCACAATTAGGGATAACACACAATTTGAAATCAAACCATTAAGCAGTTTTTTAGGCTGAATTTATAAATATTTTATTATGCCGCCATTTTGTTCCGCTATCTTGGGTTCGTACCAAAATTTGACCACTTAATTTCAACGTAATACTTGATGTTTTTGCAAAACTTGAGATAAATTAGATGAGTAGTTTTTTAATAATAGTTTTTTAACACTTCACTAGGGCGCTATTTTGTTTCGCCATAATGGATTTTTACCAAAATGTTACCAGCTCATCATATATAACCCTTAACTTTTTACTAAAATTTGAGGTCAATGCGATAAGTAGTTTTTTAGCCCCGAACAGACAGGAAGACAGACAGACAGAGAGACAGACCGACGGAATTGAGAAAACATGTTTTTCGTCATCTAGGAACCCTGAAACGTGAAGATCTGAAAAAATCTCGGAGAGAGATTTTTTCGCGATTACAATACTTCCCTTTTACTTTTACAATATCATCTATTTTCCAAACCACTAATAAACATTTTTGTGCAGAAATACCTGCTCTTAGCGAGCTTAATTCTGAAAAACAAATTAAATTTCATCATTTCTTCGATGGCCTTATTGGCTACGAAACACTAAAAGATCTGAATGCTCAATTAGATCTACAAAGATATAAATTAAAAACACCCAACGCAGAAATACCTTGTGACGGTGAGATTATAATTAATGACACTAAAATGTCAAAATGTCGTATCCCTGCATGCATCACAATAGCCTATCAAGGTTACGCCCGTGTCGAGATAAATGTAAACGATATGCTACATTATAACAACAATCGTATATTAGACTATCCAATTCCAAGTACTCGTCGTGAAGCTGACCGGTCTCTTACAGAAAATCAATCAATAAATGATCCCCCGACCGATAATCAATTAATAATTAGACAAATTGATCCTGACGAAAATAACGATAATGAAACTATACATACGAGTGCTGAAGACCCTATTTTAAGAATTAATATTATCGAAAAACCGCTTAATTACTTTTTATGCCAAAGTATAATTATTAAAGTATGATGACAATCAAACTTTATATAAACAAATGTGTAATTTTATACCTCAAACCTTTATACATGCATCATACAAATTATTAAAGTTTAATAAACTACTTTGCGATGTTGCAAAGCAAAAAGAGAAACAAGTCTTATAAAAAATCAACAATCGTAGAGGTATTCATGAAACCATCGATCAACTTAAAATAAAATATTATTGGCTCAAATTAAACGATCACGTAGGAAAATTTGTAAATAATGGTTCTATTTGTCAATAAGTGAAATGTGAACCTCACCTGCTATTAATAAAACTACATCGTAATATAATATCTCCAAACGAATTACAGGTTGTAGTAAAACAATTATATACAAAATATTACAGTGTAGTATATACAAACGTTTTTGCAATAGAAAATAAAATCGTTTTTCGCTAGAATTTCCGCTGGTGCATCCAGATGTATTTGAGTATTATCATTATTATTTTCCATTCCTAATAAAAATTGATCCATTATTATTCCACACTCAACTTACCTTGTCCTAAATATGGACCAGTACCGGTACCAAAATGAAGAGTGCCTTGACCTCCAGCCGAATTGCCTTTCCAAAAACAATCGCCTCCTACCAACACATGAAAATCCTTATTGTGTTTCGTAATTGCTATCTCTTAAAAACAACTTGGGCCAATACCAGCAAGTACCAATTCATGTTACGCCCACTACATAGGAGTTTTTCCCGAAAATCAGAAAATCCCAACCAGCTGTGTTGAAAACGAAATTACATCTTTAAAAGGGATCTTTTTTGTTGTGCCTCCCAAATATTAAACTATAATTTATACTTCTAAAAACTTAAAGGACATTTTTAACGTTCACCCTGTAACTTTGCAAGACATTAAAATAATTAATATGCCATTATCTCAAGTTAAGGAGCTTAAACTCGAAAAAATACCATTAGAGAAGCCTAATGAACTTCAGTTTCAAGCATAACTAAAAGAACCCTTATAATTTCCAAAAAATAATTTCTTTTATTCCGAATAGTCGTTTTGGATTATAACTATTTTATTAATCATTATTGCCTTAGGGTTTCTGTTTAGGAAGAAAGAAACATTTATCAAGATTTTAAGAAGACAGAAGAATTGACCTGTTGACGTAATTTAAGTAGTTCCACCCTTGAGTTCCTTCTAGAGAAGGAGGAGTTATGTGTGTCCCAAAGTGTCCTTCAACACGTTCCCATGGGAACCAAGCGAAGTCGACAGTTGCAAGCTAAGCAGTTCCGCCGGTGTACCCAACGACCTTGAGAAGTGACATTCAGAATCGACATATATATACAGTAAACTTGTACCTTTGATTATTGATTTCAAGTTATAATTTCTATTTAAATAAAACTGATATTTAAAATTATGGCTAAAGACATAAAGCTTGCTGGTTACTCTATTCACTATACGTTTATTTTATTTTATATAAGTACCCTTAAATTGAATAAACTAGAGAAATATAAATAAATAAATTACAAAATTAACAAAAATATTGTCGTAAAACTAACAAAGTTTTTCTACGTTTATATACATCATTAATACTATAGACCCACTATTCAGCCCACAACTGACATCAAAGAACAATATACAATTACCCTTGTATTACCGCGCTACTTTCTCGTGAAACAATTAGCCTTGTCGAGTATTTAAGGAATTTCTCGGAACTTATTCAAGTTCGATGACAATTGTTACCGGCAATAATAGCTCATCGGCAGGCTGAGACAAATAGATTTGTTACAACTTCACGCATGCACCTCGAATTACAACTAAAATGGAACTGTTACAATTAGGAATGTTAAGGAAATACCCCGGAACAATGCCGTCTTTTTTTATTTGTCCAATTATAAGGATATTACAGCTCCAACTTGTAGCCAGGTGTTTTTATATGATTTCGCGAATATTAACACGTGATTGGAGATAGGTGACGATTTTGTTTTCTTTTGAATTTTTCATACTTTTACTTGCTCCATATTCTTTTTACATTCCTGCCATAACGGTAATACATTTTATTAAAAGATGATTCAATTAAGACGGTTACCTGTTTTTATGAGCCGTCAGACGATAACTTTGAAACAATGTATCACGCCGACCAAATTGGTTATTTAATATCCATTTATATATGAAGGACTGAAAGCCGTAATCGTATAAGTCATCTTTTTTATGTTGTGCTAAATAAAATGGTTTATTAAAACTGTTATAATAAATTCGAGAAAAGCATATAGATACAAATCTATGTTGTAGTAAAAGTTGCAATGATATCTTTGTAAGTACTTTATAAAAATGATGTATTTTTTGTTTTGGTTTTGATTTAGAATACTAAGATGACTTACAACACTCTATATTTGTTCGAAAGGTATTTGATAGAATGCCTGAAAAAAAACTCATCGTTAAGGGTTTATTTAAGTCTGTTGTTAAATTTGAAAAAAGTGATGATGAACTGAGGTTGATAGGGCACTTTTGTTTTGTTACCGGTCTTGGTACCTGGCAAAAAACTCTTTCTATATCTGAGGGCCTTCCTGTTCCAGATGCTTTTCAATTTAAAATCTTGGGAAAGCGTTTTCGATGTTTTGATGCACCGCACAGCCTTATGCTACTTAGTGGCCAAAACCTCCAAAATATTGTCCAAGTAAAACTCTTTACAGATATTTTTTATTTAAAGCTGTAATATCTACTGTTCAAAAAAACGCTCCAGCCCCAAAATGAAGTGTAATTACGTTGTATATAAATGTAAGGCCAATTCAGGAAAAATGGAATCCGGAACCGACTCTGAAATCGAAATAATTGGACCGATATCTTTGTAAATTTCATGAAAATAGGTTTCAGACAATAACTTTTTTTTTTGAATTTTATGTAAAATTAACTATTGCACTTCTTTAGAGATAACATAAAGTAATAACAACATTTCCATTATTATTTAAAACACTGTAAGTTATTAAAATATTTGCTTCTACACTAATCTTCAGTACTTCAAGTTCAGTAACGAAAAAAATCACTAGCGAAGTGAGGTGAAGTTTTGCGTTAAGGCCTAGAGGTAAGGCAATGCTATGCTTATTCGAAAGAAATAAAATCTAGCTGCCCAAAGTTGCCCGTTTACTTGCAATAGAAATTTTGTAAGTAGGCTGTGCCTGACGACAAAAAAAATCGTTACAAGGCGCGCCATATTGTTGTGATCATTGTCAAAGTAGTATTGTTGTGCGTGATTTTGTGTTGAAAATATGTTTGCGATAAGTCTAAAGTATCTTTCCGACAGTTTTATTACTAGTTGTAGTGAGCAAAAGTTTTTTTTTTTTCGTTTAAAAGAAGACTTTGAGTTTATCTCAGATGGACTTTACAATTGTGAAGCGTACCATACAGAAAACATTTTTGTGTCAATTTAGGCAAAAATGGAAACAGGCTAATGGAATTTTTTTATAAAACAATTGAAAATAGGTTGACAGGCGAGATGATATTTAAAGAAATTGTGAATGTCTTAAAAGACAACATCCCACTGGAGGAAGAACTATAAAAGATCTTGACGGAAGGTCGGAAAGAAGTAAAAGAAGGAAGTTACCTAAATTGGAAAAAAACATGTGATATGATACTCTCAGAGTTACAAAGCCTTTTAGTTTGAAAGTTAAGGTCAGAAGGGAAAAAAGGGAGGCAGCCGTGTTGAAATTCTGCTTAATCAATAAACTTGTTTTTCACCTCTTTTTAAGTCAATGAAAGTAGATTTTTAGTTTTGGCTTTTCACTGCATGAAAAATTTGTCGTTAATTAACTAACATTTTATTTTATATTAATTACATCTGTTACCTATATTAATAGTACTCGAGAGTAATCTTCTTAGATTATGATATTTAGTGTCGTATCTAATATAAGGATATTAACTTGTTTACTGTTTTTACTACACGGAATTTTAGAAATTAGTGCTTTTCAAAATAAGTTGTACAACTAATATTTCTCCTGAAGTGATAATTTTACAAAAATTTGTTCATTCACAATGTTTAAATTTAAATAGCCACCATTTTGATCCGCCATACTGGATTTTTTAAAAATTGTTATTAAATTTTCACTTTGGTTGGGTAGTGCCTCTACCAATTTTTGTTAAGATCAAAATAAAATTTTTTGGATAATGGCCGTTTTTATGTTCTATATGTATAGCCGCCATTTTGTTTTGTCATTTTTGATTTTTCTAAAGGATTAATTAGTTTTTTCTCTCCACGTAGGGAATCTTTCCGACAAATTTCATCATAATCAGATTGATAGTTTTCGAGCTATTATGTTCACAAAACAATGGACACACCCATACACATCCACCAACACCCACATTAGCAGACGGACAAACAGGATTTTTTTGGTTAAGGACTTCTTGACCTAAAACATCGATATTTGACCAAAAAAGTGGGAGTTAAATTTTTCGACGCTTTCTTAATAAAACACCATTAAATCAAAATACTAATTTTTTGCACTGTATATAAGAAGGTTTGAATAAAGAAACATCTTACGATGGTCCGTCAATGGTGTTCCTTTAATCTATGTTCTAAAAATTGGAAAAAATTCAGAAAAATATAATTATACAGGTGCTCAACAGTTATGGCCTGATAGTTACATAAGACCTCACCGCTGTGCACCGCTCTGGATGTTTTGACTCTTTTTTACCAAGATTTTAGATCGACCGGGATCATCACTTAAATTACTTTCATAGTAATTTATATTGCTCATTCCTACTTTTTTCAATTTTTTTAAAATATACATTTGTATTATCAGGGAATATTTGTTATGATATTTTAAGTAAAACGATTTGAAAGTTCTGGATGTCTCACGCGAAATCTATATATCCAGTCTTTACCAGGGTTGTTTTATTTAAAACGACATTCTCGTCTGTCACAATTCTCAAGACAGGAATGAATTATACTCCGTAGATCCTAAATTTTTAGAAGGAATCAGCTGCCACATACAACCCTTCCAAAATCAGATTTTCTTCTGGTTCCGTGAGAACTGTTAGGCGACCATCCTTATTCACGTTCTGGTTTCCTAATTTTCTGCATAAAGTGCCCACAGAAATATTATATTTTTTTGGAAACTTGACGTAGTGACATATGTTTGGCTTGTATTTCTCCTAATGCTTTATTAAGAGTTTCTTATGGAAAACTTACCTCTCTTTTATTTCTGAAGTTTGAAAAAAAATTTCCAAACAAAATTTGTTTTATTCAAGCGGTTTTTTCGTAAGCTTATATTTTAATATATACAGGGTGTCTAAAATAGCAAGGCAAGTATCAACTTTGTTTTTTAATACATAATACTACATTTTTTAATGTTTTTGAATTTTATATTAAATTCTACATATGTTTTGTATAACATACCATGTATAAAAAATAACGGTTTTTGAAATATGGAAGCTTTTAGAATTGGGAAATACTATGATGTTTCGGATGTAATTGCTTACCTATTTAAATACCTGCTGTTACCTGGAGACAGAAATTTATTTTTCGAATGTTGATGTTTGAAGTCTAATTTACTGCTTGACTTATTTTTGTTTTGTGCCAATATTCTACAAAATATTTACGAAATAAGTTAAAACATTTTACAGAGTCTATAAATTCTTTTTACTAAATTTGGAAATAAAATGGTATTAATTCAAACTTATGATCAAGCATAAACAAGAAAATAAATAAAACCAAAAAAATGTGGCATATTATATTTAAAAAAACAAATCTGGTATTTGTCTTGCTTTTTTGAGATACCCTGCAAACCGGATTTTTAGGGAATTTCAAAGTTTTCCGGCAAAACTTGTACGATTGCGTCGCAAACAAAACACATTCCTGACCTAAATCTATACTAATATATATATAAAAGACTTAGTTGACTGACAGTGACAAAAACATTTTGAAAAAATCACGCGTTTCCAGCTCAGAATATACGTCGACTTGATTCTTTTTAAACTTTTGGTAAAAGGCAATCACAAATAGTTTTGGCTTTTTTTCAATTGGAAATACAGCTAAAAATGGAATCCTTCCGCAAACTGATAATATTTGAACGAGCTTCAAATGCAACAAAACTTAGCCATACAACAATCATAAATATTAAGAAAAGAGGAATAACGAGCGATGTGAATGTCTCAAAAGCAAAAACAGGTAAAAACAAAAATTACAGATTACTTAAAGAACAAAAAAGGATTTTTGCGAAAAATGAATCAAATTTAAAAAACTAAAAGAGATAAATGAATATATTATTTTTCCATCATCGCTAAGAAAATACGTAAAAATTTTTTATTTAAAAAACAAATAATAGAAAAGACCTGATGGTTTTCGTCCACAAGAGAATCAAAAACATGTCAAAAATCAAAATCTAGGACAAGTGTTTTATTTATTGATTTATTTTTTAAAGGATTTTTAAAATCTCATAAAAAACAGGGTGTTCAAAGGGATTTATTAAGGGGGCCAGTTTAATATTTAAAAGTGACTAAAAACTATCATAACAATATACAAAATTTTGAAAAGTAATACAATATTTTTTTTTAAAAACCGGTTAGCTTTTCGAAAAAACGCTTGAACACGTGTTTTGGGGTAGAACCATCCCTTAAATATTATAATATATTTTATTTAAAAAACCTTTAGTTATTCGTAAAACACTTGAACATCTGCTTTATATTTTATTTTTTTACCTATTTTAAATTTTTTTAAAAACCGAGACCGGGTGTCCAAGGTGCGGAAACCACCCCTTTAATATTATTTTTTTTTTAAAAAAACCAATTAGTTATTGGAAAAAGAATAAGACTAAGATGAAAGAATTGAACACAAAATAATTTTGCTTTTTATTTTATTTTATTACATATTTTAAGATTTTTTATAAATTCATTTGAAAAAATCAGTCATTGATTAATTTTTGCGATTTTTCTCAAACCGTTTGCCATAGAAAGCTGAGCTTGCGCAAACAGCTTGATTTTAGAGTGCAGAGATTCGATTTAAGGGGGGAAATATTACAATATTTTTTATTTAAAAAACGATCAGTTTTTCGGAAAAACACTTAAGCACGTGTTTTTTAATTTATTTTAGGATTTTTAAAATCTCATACAGGGTGTTCAAAGGGGTGAAACTACTACTTAAGTAATACAATATTTTTTTTTTTTAAAATGTTTATAGTTTTGGTAGAACCATCCCTTAAATATTATAATATATTTTATTTAAAAAACCTTTAGTTATTCGTAAAACACTTGAACATCTGCTTTATATTTTATTTTTTTACCTATTTTAAATTTTTTTAAAAACCGAGACCGGGTGTCCAAGGTGCGGAAACCACCCCTTTAATATTATTTTTTTTTAAAAACCAATTAGTTATTCGGAAAAACACTTGAACACGTGCTTTTTATTTTATTTTATTAAATATTTTAAGATTTTTTATAAATTCATTTGAAAAAATCTCCAAAAAATAGCAAACAGCAGATGAAATAAATCTAGCTTAAATGTTTATTGGACTCGAAAGTTGAAAAAATTAAACGGTTTCTTGGTTTAAAAAACGAGCTATATTAACTCCAAAAAATAGCACAGCAGCTATTGCTGCTCCACAATTAACGTACTACTCAATAGATGTAGTTATAGAAAATGCGGTTAATTATCCTGTCGAGTTCCTACATTCTCTAAACCCTTCAGGAATCCCTCCCCATGAGTTAATTTTAAAAGTGGGGGTACCAGTGATGCATATTCGAAAATTGTGTAGTGGAACTCGGCTACAGGTTAAAACATTTCAAAACAATGTAATAGAGTCTATTATTATTTCTGGCTCTGGTCTGGGAGAAACAGTTTTTATACCACGTATCCCTTTAATTCCGTCAGATTATCGTTTTCAGTTTAAACGTGTACAGTTTCCTTTAAAGCTTTGTTTAGCCATGACAATTAACAAAACTCAAGGACAATCCTTAAGTAGAGCTGGAGTAGACTTGCGCTACTATTGTTTTTCTCATGGTCATCTCTATGTTGCATGCCCTAGAGCAGCCATGTCAAACTCAAAGTCACTGGTGGGCCAAAAGATGAAGACCATCGACTAGGTGGGCCGCAAAACCTTATCGTAAAGAAGACAAACTACTGAAAATCTTGAGAAAAAGTACTATTATAGGACAAGTCGGTTTATTAAATTTCCAATAAAAAGGACATTACAAAAAACTGCAAACATTAAATTCTTTTGCCAGATATTTGACATCTTTTGTCTTTAATTAAGTTGTCTCTTTGTAGCGCGAATTTATCGGCGGACATAACTTTTAAAACTGCGTACAAGTGTGCGTCCGTCAATCGCGATCTTGCGGGAGATTTGTTTCCTTTCATCAAAGAAAATAGTTGTTCACACTTATAGGTACTTCCAAATATTGGCAGGATTTTACAGGCAAATTTTCTCATTTCTTGGTATTGAACAGGCAAGTACTTATAAAATTCGAATGTACCAACACTATAAAATTTTTGTTTTAAATGGGTCTGACACTGAATCTCAATTACTTCCATTTGCAAGTGAGGGGGAACTTTATCAAAAAACCAGTAAATAAAGAAAAATTGTTTTCTTGGGGTCTTAAAATCCTGCAAACGCCTCTCAAATTCTGCCAGAAGGCTTCTCATTTTCTCTGAATATATTTTGTATGATATTGGAACACTTGTGCTTTCCTGATATGCCTTACAAGTCAGAAAATGTGACAGAGTATCCTCTGCTAACTGTTTTTCCCACAACATCATCTTACACTTGAAAACTTTCACATGATCATGCATATCTGTAATAACTTGACGTGGTCCTTGCAATTTCGTATTTGAGTCCGACAAGTGTTTTGAGATATCTACCATAAATGAAAGATCTTGTAAAAAAGGTACATCGCATAATAAGCGGACATCTTCTCCTTTTGTTTCCATGAAAACGCGTATTTCTTCTTTGAGTTTCCAAAACCGATCGAGTACCATGGAACACGAAAGCCAAGCATAATATGGTAAACCAGTGTACTCACTTTCTAAATCACGTAAAAATGCAGAAAACTGGCGCTGATTAAGGCCTCGTGACCTAATGAAGTTTATAATTTTTTTCATTGACTTTAAAACACTTTTCAACTTGATCAGTTTTGAGCATAAAACTTCCTCTTTGTCTGTAATATTTCAACGAAGTCATTTGTTAGTCCAGTCGTTGAAGGAGCTCCGTCTGTTGCAACGGAACACAGTTTTGACAAATCTAAATTATACTTTTGCAGAAGTCCATAAACAGCATTGAAAATATCCTTCCAAGTTGTTGTATTATGCAATGGTACTAATTCCAGTAATTCTTCATACACGTTGATATCTGTATCAACCGCACGAAGAAAAACAGCGAGTTGCGCCACACCACACACATCCGTACTTTCGTCACAGGCAATAGAAAATGCCATGAAAGAGTCTGGTTTTGTTTTTATCTGATCACTTATATTGGCAGCCAACTCAGTAACTCTTTCAGCGACACTATTCCGGGACAAGGATATATTTTGAAATGCCTTCACGCTCCCGGGACTTTACAAGGCACTCTTTTATACATTCATCTTCAACAAATGGTTTAAGCTTGAAGGACAGATTCATTTCCTTGCTTTGGACGTGTAAACATAAGCTGCTGATCTTTCAACCGTGATTTTAACTTATTTAACTTTTCGTTTCTGACCATGCCTGTATACTTGTCAAACATAGTTTTATGAATATCATAGTGACATTTTATATTATATAATTTTGGGACACCGACTATACTATTACAAATCAAACAAATAATTTTTTCTTTCACTTCACACCAAAAAAACTCTAATTCCCACTTTTCTTGAAAGATACGATGCTCATTTACAAGTTTCCTCTTACTTCCACTTGGTTTTGAAAGAGACATGTTAAAAACTGTATCCGAAATAAATTATAATAAGTACCGTTAAGTGTTGTAATAATAAGTGCGCAACTCAACTCGAAACTCTATCGCAACTGACTCATAACTGACTAAACACTGAATGACTGAACTCAATCGAACACGGCTTATATACGGATTGTGATTCCTCGAGTTCTTTCCAGAATGTTCAGATAGCGTCATCTATGTTTTTGCGCGATAGAATTTTATGGAACAAGCCAGATAACGTTTGGATTTAGATTTAAGGTTGAGTATATGTAGTTCATCCTCCTAAACATAGATGGCACTATGTACAATTGTACATTTTATTATACCAATCGTTGTTGCAGCGGCGCGCGCTTTCAAAAACGGTTTTCAACTTGTTCGCGGGCCGCATTATCTGGCTGTTTACAAAGCTGATTTGGCCTGCAGAAAAATGCCTTCTGGGCCGCATGTTTGACATGGCTGCTCTAGATGAAGTTCCCGTAGTAGCTTGGCTATTTTAGAACCAGAGAATGCAACAACTAGCGTGCTTTATAAACAGGTACTCAAATGAGGCAATTTAAGTACCTCTTTACATCAATTTCATTATAGTCATATATGCGAACGTCACGGGTACCCGCTAGTTAACTTATAAAATTTGGCGGACATTGCAAAAATGTAGGTACACGTTTCAGGAAAAATTATTTTATCATATCTGCTAATGACGCATTGATTAAAAGAACACAATAACAACTTTTAGTTTGATTTTATTTGCTCATTGGAAATGCAAATGGTGCAGTAACGGGCGAATGTTGCCAGTTTTCTAATGGTAATCTGAAAATTAAAGTTTTGTTCTAAATTACCTCACTCTACGATACCAATATTTTCACTAGTTTCTATCTGTCACACTTGAATTTTAGTCAGAATTTAAAATCAATTGATTAAGTAGGTTTTTTCAATGGTTTTTTAAAAATTGATTAAATCGTCATTGTACTCCGACATCTTAAATTTATACTAAAATATTATCAATTTCTCTCAATATTACCTACTATTTTGTTTCGTCATTCGTACAAACATTTTGCCAGCTTATTTCTAAGTCACACTGGATTTTTTTGTAAAACTTGAGGCAAATTGCATAAGCAGTTTTTTAGTAATCATTTTTTAACATTTTCTCTCACTTTTTACCAAAATTTTACCATTTCATCCCCATATAAGCCTTAATTGTTTAACAAAACTTGAAGTCAATCGAGTAAGTTGTTTGCCTCTATCAGAAAAAGGGAAAACAAATAGAACGCCCGAATTGAGAAAACATGTTTTTGGCGTCTAGGGACCCTAAAATGAGAAGATCTGTAAATAGGTGTTTTTTTCACGGTTACAATACTTCCCTCTTACGAGGGAAATAAACATTATTTTGTGTGTCCATTCTAGGACAGATACTGTTTTTGTTTCAAAATAAGAATAAAAACCATTACAATCGTCAAAATAATTTAAACGTATTTAAGAGAAATTTTAATTTTTTGACATATGTTTTCCCTTCGCTTACTCTGCGTGAATAAAAAGGATATATAACTTTTAGGGTAACCTTAATACACTTGGCAAATGGGTAGCATATCACAT
This sequence comes from Kuschelorhynchus macadamiae, assembly GCA_030620095.1. Classification (NCBI taxonomy): domain Eukaryota; kingdom Metazoa; phylum Arthropoda; class Insecta; order Coleoptera; family Curculionidae; genus Kuschelorhynchus; species Kuschelorhynchus macadamiae. Next base: position 1,710,546 of record JAUTXW010000325.1, read on the forward strand.
ATAGTGATCAAAATCATGACCACTGATACTATATATGGCAAACAAATATTCCTATTTTATATAGGGAAAATTACCAGTTTAGTAAAATAAACATTTTTTTAAACATGATAGGTAAATAATTACAAGTGATCAATATTGTTTGTTTTTCGCAATTTTTTATTGGAATTTTGGCCTAACAAGAAAGCATATTGTCACCGTGTAAGCTACAGCTTCCAGATATAAAATGTGAATAATAAGTTGGTTGATGTTGATATGTTTTACTTTTCACAATTTTGACACAAACATCATTACCTCGCTGTGAAAAAAATTTATTCGCATTCATATCATAACACGTGTGTATTTTCAAAAGCAGGCAATTCTTAAGAGTACTAGTCACTTTCCCCTTAGAATTAGGCCATTTACCAATATAATGAGGCCTAGTTGTCCTGCATTCTAACGCGCTCGTCCGCCCAGTTCTACATAGAATATTAGCGAAATGGCCGTTATAAGGCGAGAGTAACAGGGGTAAGAGGTTAGCTTGAAAGAAAAGGTCATCTCATGATACCAGTAGTTCCCAAGGGGCATCTAGTGGAAGCCAAGATGCATTTTTGAAAAAAGGAAAAAATTATAAAGATTTTTGAAATATACGGGGGGTACCAGGAGCTTAGAGCTCGCCATCCGGACATCCTATCGAAAACGTCTCCAAACTGGAATAAGGTGTAAATCATCTGGAAGGGTCGTTCCAGCTCTGACTAAGCTCCAGACGGAGAGCAATCTAGCAAGTTGCGAAGTGCAGTGCCAAAAACATAGAAGGGAATTGGAATTGGATATAATGATAAAACAGTACAAAGGTAGAAGCAGCTCTCATCCACAAATTTCTGCTTCTTCTTAAAAATTATTCAGTGTTATAGTAGCTTGACTTAATAGTTTTTAAAATGTTCATCAAACTGCTCTCATCGGGCAATTAAGCAGAAGACATTAACAGGTTCAGCCATACATCACTCTATCCTGCATATGTAACTAAGTAGCAAACCAATTAATTGGTGCCACTTTTTCAGTTACATTAAATCTGTTCATATTCTGATACACTATGAGTTTTCAAAATCATTTTTTAAGGGCATTCGTTAAATAGCGACAACCACCAAAAACTATATTATTTTTTTGTCTTTATTCATACTCTTTTAAAAATATTGCCAAAACTTGTTTTTTTCTGGCTATGATCTGGCTTTATGTCATAAGCGTTCCATTTTTATTTTTCTCACTGATGTTTTGCTGTTCTAACTTATTTTTCATTTTGACTTCGCTCGTAAAGGAAGGTATTGTAATCATGAAAAAATTACCAATACATTTTTTCAGGTCTTTACGTGACTCCGAAAAACATGTTTTTTCAATTCCATCGGTTTGTCTGTTTGTCGGTCAGTTTTTCGCGACATAGCTAAAAAAGTACTAATTCAATTGACTTCAAATTTTGGTCAAAAATTGAGGGTCATATGGGTATGACCTGGTCACATTTTGGTAAAAATCCAATGTGACGAAACAAAATGGCAACCTAGTGAAATGTTAAAAAAATTATTACTGAAAAACTACGTATCCAGTTTACCTCAAATTTTGCACAAAAATCAAGTACTACGAAAAAATTAAATTTTGGTACTAATCCCAGAAGGTGAAACATAATAACGGCTTAGTTAAATATTTAAAAATTCAGCCTGAAAAACTACAAAATGGATTAATTTCAAATTTTGTGCAATAATTAGTTATGGCATAAAGATGAACTAGTAACATTGTGGTGCGAATTCAACATGGACGGAACAAAATGGCGGCCAAATAAAATTTTTGTAATCCTGAAAAAATCACTAGGTTTACATTTGTCACGTTTTAGCGTCGCTAGATGTCAAAGAATATACGTTTTATCAATTCTGCTTGCTGTCTGTCGGTCTGTCAGTTCAGCATAGCTTAGAAACTACTCGATTGACTTAAAATTTTGGTCAAAAATTAAGGATTATATGGGGATTATTTTGCATCATTTTGGTAAAAATCTAATATGGCGGAACCAATTGGCGGCCTAATAAAACGTTAAAATAATACAAAAAGTATATTTTTTACTCTAGTATATTTCTGGATTTTCTTGTATTTGTACTGAGTACTGATCGATTGATTTGATTCCTTTCTATAAAAACTGTTTCTATAAACTTTCGTTTTCATCAGTGCTGCTCTCTATACATAATTTTAGCCTCCGACCACTGCATCTGGTGATGGTTTGACCAGACGGGTTCCGCTATACCCGATTTTGCCTTGATTGATTCATTTGAGTATGAGCTGACTTTTATACTAGGAAGGCGTTTTGTCTCTTCAATGTTCGAGTGACCACATTCTCACTGGATTTGGTAAATGTATTATTTTTTCTTATCGATGTCCTTTGGCTTCATTTTTAAAAGAAGGCTTTTTAACGCATTTCCCGATGTAAAAGCGGTTTGGATGTTGAAAGCCCTGGAATTTCAGAGGTTCTCTTAATATAGGGTATTGTGAGAAATGGTGTTGTTTCTTGTAGATCAGAATGTGTCGTAGTATGATGAACATTTTGTAATTTTGATATTGTATTACTTATTAATCTTTCAGAGTAACCATGTTGTAAAGTGTTCTTATGATGCGCTCTTTTGTTGCTGCAGAATGGCTGAGATATTGCCGAGTATGTGTGGGTTTTCGGTACATTGTAGTTCTGATGTCCTCTGCAGATCGCTTAACGAGTAATTAACTGGTAACATTTTGGTATCAATCCAAGATAGCAAAACAAGATGGCGGCCTAATGAAATATTTAAAAAATCAGCCTGAGAAAACTACTTATCAGATTAATTTCAAATTTTGTAGAAGCATTTAGTGGGATACAGAGATAAACTCGCAAAGTTGTAGTACGAATTTTAGATGGCGAAACCAAATGGCGGCAAAATAAACGTAAACAAATCATCTTATTCAATTGACTTTAAATTTTATAGAAACAAGAAATGTGAGTACTGGTACAAATTCAACATGACGAAATAAAATGGCGGAGTGTGTCAATGTAAAAATTACTTACTCATTTTATTTCAATTTATACCACCCAAAAATCATGTGTGGCATAAGTAAAAACTGGTACAATATTGGTAGAAATCCATATCCAATATGGTAGAACAAAACGGTGCCCAATATAAATGTTTGAAAAGACAGTGTATGTATTTATTACCGTAGAACTAAATTTGGACACACTTCATTATTCCTAATAAATGAAAATATTCATAACGAGGGAAGTGCCGGGTAAAGAAAATTTACCGATTTTTCTTAGTTTCGATCAACTAATAAAAATAAATTTAAACTTTTAATTTTATTGTGGCGGGCAACTTTTTTGTTCTCTTAAAAATTTTTCAGCAGTCATGTATTTAGAGCAGTGGGCAACTTCTTTACGTCTTATGAGGTAAGTTAGACCCAAATGTAATAAATAATTTAGATTTTAGTAAAACAATGACGTTTAAGCTGTAATGATAAGCAGAAGACAAATTCTCTAGAATTTTTTCTTTATTCACTGAATCTAAAAAAATCTGTATATAGGTCTGCATACTGTTTTGGCAATTGGCAATTATTATTTTTGTCGTATACTGCTTTGACTTTTGCTTGTAAAAATAAGAAAGTATTAAACGTAAGTTTCTCTAGTAAGTAATAAGAAAAATAATTTTCTTAATAAATCGATAAAAAGATCAAACATTACAAAATTAAATTAAAGACAATTCAACAGGCTTTCTAAAGCTGTAAATTCAGTCAAGACTAGCTTTGAAGACTAACAATTGTTTATTTTTAAATGATATGTTTTCTAGCTCTTATATAGTCATATTCTGTTGGGCTGTGTAATGTGTGGGAGTATAATTTTTAAATTAGCAAGCGAACATGCTAGAGATGGTTAGTGTAAATCCATGAAAGGTTATCAATTAATGTCAAGGTTAGTTAGGTTTAGATAAAATTAAGAGTGTTTGTATTTTAGCCTATATTTTAAAATCTTTGACTTGTTTGGCTCAGTTTATATTAAGTTTACCCTACAAAAGACAAAAATATAAAAAACAACTTTTCAGACCTGTTTCGTCTGTGTATCTTATAACCCATGTTATCTTATGACCATCCTGTCGCCGTCGCTCGAACTATAATCACATCACGCATAGATACAAAATGTCAAATACATTTTAGTTTTACAGAAAGTTTTCATCAAATTACCGATTTTCCATTGGCCAAGATCTACCTTACAAATGGCTCCACTCCCCACCCATGCACCGGTAGGTGTGTAAGTTTAAATAATGAGTCCGTCACAGAATACTTTTTGAAACTATTTAATTTGGCAAAAAAATACGTGTTCGGTGATTACTGTGGAACTACGTTAATTTGAAAGATTACGTATCTTTATTACTTTCCAGACGGCCTTTACATTTTTACAAAAATTAATTACAGTACAATTCTCATTTGTATGTCATATAGAAATTTATTAAAATTTGATGGCTATATTATATGCTAGCTGCGTAATTGGCAATTAAAATTCAAACATGTGTCTTCGAAAATTAGGTGCAGTAGCAATAATCTTTATGATTTTGTATAGGGTGGTCTACGTTATATGAACTATAAGAGTTATTAAAAAACCAAATTGCAAGTTTTGTTCAAGTTTTTTGAAGAAAATAAAGTGAACCATGACGTTGCCACCAAATTTATATAAGAAACGGTGTAAAATTTAAAATTTAATTATTCTCTTTAATATTCTATAAAGAACTGCTGAACACGCGTTCTCATTAATATATAATTTTGTTTGAAAAAAAAGCGTTATACCATTGCACCACTGTCTATTGCCGTATGTACTGATAAAATTCGAGCAGGATTTAACGAAAACAGAACATTTACAAAGGTAAAGGGTTTTAACCTTCTAATATATATATATATATATATATATATATATATATATATATATATATATATATACATATATATATATATATATATATATATATATATATATATATATATATATATATATATATATATATATATATATATATATATATATATATATATATATATATATATATATATATATATATATATATATATATATATATATATATATATATATATATATATATATATATATATATATATATATATATATATATATATATATATATATATATATATATATATATATATATATATATATATATATATATATATATATATATATATATATATATATATATATATATATATATATATATATATATATATATATATATATATATATATATATATATATATATATATATATATATATATATATATATATATATATATATATATATATATATATATATATGCTGTTTAATATATCTATATACTAACTGTTTAACTCTAGTTGAATTTAATATAATATACAGGCGTTGCATTAAAATAAATTATTATTTCCCTTAATTTCAAATGTAAGGTTATATGTAAGTGCAAAACTGTCAAAAATTTGATTAATTCTATTAAAAGGACACATACAGATGCTACTTAAAGGTATAGAGTGTTCGAAATTGTATCCTATGGACTGCATACCGTTTCGGATTCTCTGTAACCAGCATAAAGCGAGCATTATATGGGTTTTTTTTAATATTGGACCTCAATAAAATTTGAATTAGCAGAACATTTTTGCATGAAAAATAATGAAAAAAGAGAATACAAATCTACTTACCTCTTGAATCTGATACTATTTCAGAAAATGGTAGAAAATTGACCTTTTTCCCGAAATTTTGAAAAATGGTAAATAGCATATTTGTTTCTATATTTTGATCTTATACCTAAGTTTCAACTCGGTTGCCTTCAAATTTTTTTCGTTTTTTCGTTTTATGCATTTTCACTTAGTTAACGGAATATGCGCAAGTCTTAAACAAACTATCGTTGCATTTTGATTAATAAAATCGTTGGACGAAGAATTATTCAATTGTTTTGGATAGGCTACATTAAAAATTGGGCTGCATTTAATTATTTCGATACATATATCTCATTTAAGTTTTCATCAACATAATGGTGGTTAATATACAAAAATATAATTAAGAAAATGCCTGCCATGAATTTATCAAAAATAGATAGTTTAATTCAGGTTGCCTATATTTGGTTAGGTGAAACTAGGTTAAAGAAAAATTTGATGCTAACCTTTTGCATTGAAATTTGGTATACTTATAACCTAAAAATGAAAAAGATGTAACTTTTTCATACACTATTTTTTAAAATATTTAGAAAAAATGCGATTTACTGCCATTTTTTGAAAAAAATCTCAAATTTGGAGGTAATATAAATTACTTGACTAACATTTTATTGTCATTTTGCATTAATTTTCAATAAAAAACTTTTTGCCAAATCAAATTTACCTAAGGCCAGATATTAAAAAAAAATCTATGAAATGCAGACTTTACTGGTCACATTATATTTTATTCGAGACTCTATGGAATCATATAATTAAGGACACTCTGTACCTTCAATAGAATTACTTAAATGTCTCGTTGTTTTAAACTTACACCTGATCTTATCAACATCGAACCCGACTTCGGGATACATTGTATAACTTAAAAGGTGGCTTTCAAATATTATTTTCTTAAAATAAACCAAAGTTATCATTGATAATATAAATGTGTTATTAACAATTATAAATTTGCGCGTTTCATCATTTTTGCCGAATCTCAGCTGTTTTGCAGAAAAAATATTGTCATTTTTATTATACGGCAGTAAAAAAACCTGAAAAAAAGATACCGAGATATTGAGGCTTAAAAATATCAATACATAATAACGAAGACAACCTTTCTTTAACAAAATACACCTTGTTACAAATTTTGATTTTTTCCATTAACTTCTTTACCACCCTGTACAACGCTAAAAACTAATTACGCTGACCTTATTTAAATCAGTTGAGAAATGTCCAAACTGTCATTTAAATATCGTGTCAACAAAAGTAAAAACCTTTGCCGTTTTGCTCATCAAAGTTTATATAGCTAATTCAGAATATACAATATATATATATATATATATATATATATATATATATATATATATATATATATATATATATGTTGATTTTTACTCCTTCACGGATGGAAAAATACAATGTGTTTTCATTCCGGGTGTACATCTGTTCACTACTGTCGTTCTGAAAAACAGAGACTGAGTCTCTATTCGGACGCGAGAAAGAAAGCTTCGAAAATGCCAAATGTGATTTTGGCGAAACGTTAGCAAAACTGTTCTTTTCAGAACGACAGTAGTGAACGGATGTACACCCGGAATGAAAACACATTATATATATATATATATATATATATATATATATATATATATATATACTGTAGCTACGATAATAGACGACGGAGGCAGCAAGAGGTTTGCGATAGTGGCGTATTGCGGCTTAAACCCCCCCAGAGCAATTTTATCTACAATTAAAATAAAGTAAAACTTCAAAAAAACCTATTCTTAGCAAAATTTTGAGCAAATTCATTGAAGATTTGAAGAAACGGAACATGTGAAGAACATTTTACACATTGTTGAAATAATATTTTAATATTTTACTCAGCATAGAATAAAATCTCCATTTATCGACCATAAAAATTGGTCAAGATCATATGTCTGTTAAGCTAGGACATGGACAATCGCACATGGCCCCACGTTTCAAGCTACACCGGCCTCACGTGTTGACCTGGTATATCGAATCATTGATAAAAGATTTCTAAATATAGTGAAATCTCCCTTCGCGGACACCTCCAATAACCGGACACCTCCATTAGGCGGACACATTTTTACAGTCCGGAACTTCGTTATATAAAATACTATATAACCCAATCTCTCTTGAGCGGACTCTCCCTTGTGCGGACGCGGACACGAGATTTTTATACAAAATAAGCCAAAATTCTCTCTTGAACGAATATTATAAAAATTGCGGCAACATCACACAATCTAGTTAGGGACTTCCCCCAGCTGCGAGTAGTTCGCCGTCGCCTGCAATCCTAAATAACTAGTGTTGTTTGGCGATTTTAGTAGTTTTGGTAGTTCAGAATTGATAGTTTGCATACAGTATCGATAAAAAATGTCCCAAAAACGACGTTTATTAAGTCTGAAAGAGAAAATCGACATAGTGGGGTTATACAATAAGGAGAAACTTAGTGTGAGAAATGTATCAAAACGTTTTAACATAGGAAAGACGCAAGCAGCGGGAATTTTAAAAAGCTGAAATGATTTGTTAAAAAAGTGGCACTCTCATGTTAATACGAATATAAAACGAAGTTTTTTAAAGCCAGTGGGTTTAAATATTGACAAATGTTGCTATGATTGGTTCGTAAAAGCAAGAAACAAAGGCATTCCGTTATCAGCTAAAATTAGAAAAATACGCCGGCAATTTTTTTCCCAAAAATTTATTTTTTAAATTTTTAGGACCTCTAATTCGAGCTAAAGTGAATGAAATTGCAGAGAGCTTGGGATACGAGAATTTCAGTGCGTCATCTGGGTGGCTCGAAAAATTCCGTAATAGGCATAACATAGCTTTCAAAGCCATATCCTGAGAAGCCGGAAGTGTCAATCCAGAAGATGTCGAAAGTTTTCTAAAGAAAATGCCCCCATTGCTGAGAGACTATTCGCCAAGAGATACCTTCAATGCGGACGAAAAAGGTCTTTCTTTTTCTCGAGCTTTACCTGACAAAACTTAAACACTTAAACGTGAAAAATGTATCGGTGGAAAATTATCTAAAGAAAGACTTACGATAATGCAGTGCATAAATATGGCCGGAGAGAACGAAAAATGTGGTGATTGGTGAGTCACAAAATCCAAGAACATTTAAAATATCAGTAAGAATGAATTGTCTGTCATGTGGAAAAGCAATAAAAAAGCTTGAATGGCATCTGCTATATTTGAAGAATGGTTGGAAGATTTTGACAAAAGAATGGGGAGAGAGAAAAGAAAAATGTTACTATTTTTGGACAATGCATGCTCCCATCCTAAAGACATTCAGCTACCAAACATTCGTATATTTCTTTTTGCCGCCAAATTGCACATCTGTTGTTCAACCTCTAGACCAGGGGATTATTTAAAATTTTAAAGGATTCTATAGAGCAATTATCGTTAAAAATTTATTATCGAAAATGGAATCTGTTCTAAGTGTTCAAGATCTTACCAAAGCTATGAATGTGCTAGATGCTGTTTATTTTATTAAAACTGCCTGGCAGAAGGTTACAGGAGAGACAATTACAAATTGCTTTCGTAAAGCGGGATTCACTCAGGAAAATAATAAGGTAAATATCGAAAACGATGATTATTCGGCAGAAGATGATCTGCCCTTATCTGTCTTATCTAAAATGTGGCGAAACACTGAAGCAATAGGCATTAACAATGATTTGGACAACCTTATTAACATCGACAAAGATTTAATAGTCGAAAATGATAATGAAACGTTTCCTGTCGATTTAGTAGCACAAGCTGATGAAACTGTGCACATTTCTGATGACTCGGACGAAGAACTAGAAAACACTAATCAAACAAATATCACAAGTTATTAACAATCCATTGGTTTGGTGAAAGACTTACAATAATTTTCGAAAAATAAAGGAGACGCTACAGCAATGGGGATGTTATCTGATTTAAAGTTACATTTTCAACACAACAACTTTAAAACAAAAACTCGCCAAACTACGTTATTAGATTTTTTCAGTGTTCCATAATTACTGTTCTTCAAGATTTTATTTAGTTACAACTACAAATATTTATTTAATATTATATACTGCTGTTTAATTATATATCTTTTGCTAATAAACGCATACTTTAAATAAATATATAGTTTTTGCTTAAATTTTTCCTATAGGCGCACATCTTCATTGGGCGGACACATTTTAACAGTCCCGAAGGTGTCCGCTCTAGAGAGATTTCACTGTACATTATTATACATAAGGCATGATTTTTTTTCTTTTTTAGTAATCCGTTTACGGTAGTTGCTATTGTCATTGTTTTATTGTTATTTATAGAGGATGTTGCATTTGTCATGGGCTAATATGAACTTTCTTATTTTAAATACTACACCCTATATTTTCTGCAGATTATGACACGTGTTAATATAAGTTTTACGATATATTTGATTATGGGTGTGTAATGTAACATTCCGGATTTTTCTTCAGTTTTATCTATTTTTAAATTAATAGAATTAAAGTAGTTCTAAACTTTTATAAATTTTACTAGAGCCAAAAAAGTTAGAATTTCATTATTTATAAATTGCAATACTTAAAATTTAAAACTTAAAAAAAATCGTTGACATGTTTCGCCTGTAGTAATTTATTTTTTTAATGCAATTCCATGTATAAAATATTAAAAAGAGCATAGACAACATAATATTTATGTAATATACCACATTTGCATTATCCAGAGCTCTTGCCCCTCTCCGGGCGCCCATGTTTAAGTGTAGTTTTATTTAACGTTTTTGCTACAGAACCGCTCTGAGTGAGTAACTTTATTTTGGGACAATCTTATAAGTTAAAAGATCCCTTTTAACAATTATTCTCTTAAAATGGACCAAAGTTATTATTAGCCATGGAAATGTAGCATTAGCTAATTATAAATTTGCACATTTTATCATTTTTTGCCTAAAACCAGTTGTTTTTCAGAAGTAATACCAACATTCTTGTTACAAGGCAGTAAACAAAAAACGTTTAAACATGTTCCGGGATATTGACTTAGAATTCAAAATATCAATAAGTAATAACTTGTCTTTTAAGAAAATACACCTTGTTGAAAATTGAAATTTTTTACATTACAAACAAACTTTTAGAGAAAAGTTTATTCAAACGAATTAAGAAATGTCGGAATGACTGACATTTAAAAATCAAGTCAAATAAATCTTTGGCCATACTTTTTGACGAGCGTTTTATACACTGTACCATAGCCAGTAACTGAATTTGTATTCATCAGGATTGTGTTAAAAAATCATATTGTTTACTACGTGTTCTAGTCAAAAATGACTGGTAACTGATCTCGACACAAGCCATCGATTAGGTGAAACAAATATATTTCATTGTTAAAATAATAATTTTTGACCTTAAACATCCTAAAATTATAAAGTTTAGATTTGAATTTTAATAATGAGCATTAAAAGTTTGTTGTATATTCTAAATATTAAATAAAAGATAAGAAGTTCCATAAAAATGTCTACACATTTCTAAAAATCGTTAGATTTGGCAACATAACGGATATAACCAGCAGATCCGTCATATCTTCAAACCTAAGTGTGGCAAATTTGGTGAAAATCGAAAAGCCGGTTTTCGAGATATTTATAGCGTTCCAGACTTTTGTTACAGCTTGTAGATATTTGATAATAACTTGATAAATAAATACGATATGAACTGAAATATTTATAATTTTTCTTAATATAACGAAAGTATGATTACTAGAAAAAGTCTGTAAAAAAAACCATGTTTGACTAAAGTACACGCAGCTTCCCTTCTTTCCTTTTATTAGTAAATGTGAAATTATAGTTTATATATAATATATACAGTTATTGGCAAATAACGGCATAAATATGTGTCTAATATTTTCTTTTAGTTTTTTTATACACCTTATACATTTCTAGAGATTTATAAATCAAATTTGGTATGCTATGTCTAATAGCAGTTAAACTATTAAATAAACATTAGACAAATCTACAGGATGTGGTTTTTTCCTAGTTGCGACACATTTACTAACTAAACTAAAGAATATTAATATTTTAACATCCTGTATCTATTAGGAAGTCGGACAATTTTTTTTCATATTTCATCAACATCAAACTACAGTAAAATTTAGGGTACTTATCAACGTACTTAAAACATTCGTATATGAAATTATTATTGTCGACATAACCTCCCTAGAAGAAAAAAAAGTGAAAAAAATCAATATTTTCACACACTGTTATAGTAACTAGTACTTGATTTCGATGTTACATTATAACTGAAGAAATAGTTTCGGGGCTATTCAAGATTATACTAAATCATTTTAAATTGCAAGATATTTTTTGCCAGAAAATAATTATTTTTTTGGACTCTTGCACAAGTAACCCATTGGCACATGTGATACATAAAAATGCATTGCCTAAAAAGCAATTTACCTAAATTTTAAGATAATTTAAAAATAATTCTTGAAAAAGTTTATTTTTGCAACAATTTTTTAAGAGTATTTCAATGTACTAATTCTTCATTTCATGCATGTTTATGGATAATATGAACAATTAATTGATATTTCTGTATAAGGTAAAAAAATACTAATATTACCTCATCCGTTGACTATGGTTTTTAAATGAGGTTGGATTTTCTTTCTTTTTGAAATTCATCAGCTAAAAAAGCTGTTATTATAATCGTTATTAGTAACGAATACATATTTTGGGAAAAGCAGAATATTTAATTAATTTTTATACTTTTATTTAACAGAATTTCTTCCGAGCATTGGTTTTATAGCTTATAGCTAATGCTTTGAGGGTCTGATTTCGTAATAGTTCCACGGAATAGGTTTATCTTGTACATCCCCCATTTTGTTTTTATATGTGTTACATTCCATTGCCAACATTTTTAATCTATTTGCATTGTTACTTGAACCGTCTAATTATGAATCCTAAGACCTCGAGTAAAACTTTCAAATGGATACTTTCTTATACGATTATGCCAGCCGATACTTAGTGGAAATACATAATAATATTATGTAAAATGTAAAAATTAAAACTTTGACACACACCTTAACTATATTTGTGTGACGTTTCGTTACGTAGTAGCTTAACCGCATTTTTTCAGTAATATAAAAGTTTGAAAATTTCCAGTACTTATAATTATAAATTAACTATTGTCATGAAAATATACAGGGTGTCCCATAATTATGGGTCAATATTTTTACAGAATTATCTTTTTTGACTCTTTCACAAGTAACCCATACGTCGTAAAAGAAGACTAAAATGTCATTAAATAAATATATCGAAAATTGCTTCGTTAGGGGGCTACAGCCACGAGAAAAAACCCTTCTGAAGATGGTTTTCCTAAATATTTTTAAAACGTTTATAATTAATGAAAATGTTATTTAAAAGCTTAGTTTTTTAAATGAATGAAAATATTAAAGATTGGAGCAATTTGATTATTTCGTTAAACTGCATTCTTAACACAGAATTTAATTTTTTAAAACTGATCAATTCTAGGCACTTCTAAAGAAACAGTGTACTTATTACACTATACAAAGGTATATAAAAATATTTTGCGATTATAGTATGGTCCAAGAAATTGTGAAAAAATATACTTTTTTTATCAAACCCTGTATATTATTATTTTTTAAATACAGAACTGCCTTTTTTGCATAATTTATCCCGTAATGTTTTGAATAAAATTTTACGTATTGTAATTATACATTGGTATCTTCAGTCTTCATAGCCCATAGCCATTTATACAAATCTGATATATTATTGGTATCAGTACCATCAATTACATGAATTTAGTTGTGACTGAAAAATGCCATTTTGTAAAGGACAAAACTTGCAATGAGTGTTGGCCTTAAATATAGTCAGTAAAAAATTTAGGTGTTTTTGTTCTCGACAATCTTAAAAACCAAGTAAAATTTTCTCGACTAGTAGCTTGCAGTAATAAACAGGGATTTAAGTTTTTTTAATACATTTTTCCTTTTGAACCATTCTGCATATTTCAAAATATTTTTTTGAATGAGTGACCTTGTAATATGTTACTGCTATCACATATCAACAACAAGAAATGAACTTTATTTTCCTAAATGTATTTATTGAAGGATCAATGATATGAAAAACTACAGAGAAAAAAGATGCTCTTAATTAGGTTTAATTTCTCTTAAGACAAGCTCAGAAATGATAATTTAAAAAAAAAAGCGTTAAAAAAATTCAGTTTAATAAAACACACAAAATTATTCCGTTTATTTAACATCATTCAATTAAAAAACAGTTTAGAGCTTTAGCATTACGTTTTTAACAGGGACGTACCGAATTGGGGAGGGGGGGGAGTAAGAAAAATCCAACTGAGAACTAAAACAAAAAATGGTCCGCATTAGCTTGCAGATATCATTCATATTTTGTATTCTAAGTCTCTATCATACGGCTTTGAACAAAATTATTTAAATTTAAATTTATTGACAAATGAAGTAATTCCAACAAAATATAAGATTTTGCCAATAGAGTAGAATATTTGGGGAGGTGGAGGCTGTTTTAGGAAATATAAACTAACCAAAAAGCTACGTCGTAAAAATTGCCTACAAGGAAATATGTCACAAAAAATTCAGACTATCCATGCATCTCGTTATCTTTGTGTTTGTTTTTTTAACTCCTAAAGATTGTTTCTGTAAACATTCAAATATGATTTTTTAAAATTTTTGCTCTCTTATTCTTGAGTTTCATTATAATAACTATGGCATATTAGTTATTTTCCATGCCCTAATTTCGATGCTTTTCACCAATAAACCCACTATTATGATAATTGATTTGGCATGAAATTGGCAAGATATTAATTTATTATTATTTCATCTTTAACTTTGAGCTTTTTTACTTAACATGATCATATTGTCATGAGCTCATATTTTCATTGTCTAGCAAATAACTCCCAACAAATTGGCTTAAATATTCTGCACCTCTTTAACAGAAACAGGCTTATAATTCCTTTGTGACTGCGTCTTAAATGAAGCTCGTAAATAATTAAAAGAGATTTTAATCTTGTATGGTTAGTTTAATCGGATTATAGGTTTAAAACAAGGCAGGGACCTCAGTTCTGTGTACGTGTTTTGATGTAAATATGTTAAAAGAGCATATTAGGAGAATTATGTTTTTGTTATCATACTATTCACTACATCAATAATTAATTTAAATTCAAAAGGTAGAGGCTGCTACATTTATGAACTAACTATAAATTTTCATTATCTTAATATAATATAGCACGAAACGAAATTGTCTTCTTAAATTACCTTAGACTTAAATTCGAATTATCTTTTGCCTTTGATTCCATCCACCACATAGGAATATCTACTATTTGAGATCAATGCACTGAGACAAGGAAATTATTTAAAAATGCTACAATTTAAAAATTAATGATATTATTATATTGTTGTTATTATTTTGTGTGGTGAAAACCCCATAATAATTTTCTTTTTAAATCGTGTATCCGCCACTAGAATTTCGTAATTATTTTGATTTTAATGCAAAAAGCTTGTTTCATCATTTTTCGTATATTATTCTCCGTTTTACTTGCCTCTTTTACCAAGAAAATTGAATTAATATATTTTAATCCTGTACACAATTATTTCAAAATATGCAGTGAAATGCAGAAACAAGGAAATTATTTAAAAATACCACAATTTAAAAAATAAAGATATTATTATATTGTTGTTATTATTTTGTGTGGCGAAAATCCCATAATAATTTTCTTTTTAAATCATGATTCCGCCACTACAATTTCATAATTATTTTGATTTTATTGCAAAAGCTTGTTTTATGATTTTTAATACGTTATTCTGCTTTTTACTTGCCTTTTTTACCAAGAAAATTGAATGAATATATTTTAATCCTGTACACAATTATTTGAAAATATGTAAAGCAGCCATGTCAAACATGCGGCCCAGTGAGCATTTTTCTGCTGGCCAAATCAGAAAACAGCCGGATAATGCGGCCCGCGAACAAGTTGAAAACCATTTTTGAAAACGCGCGCCGCTACAACAACGATTGGTATAATAAAATGTACAATTGTACATAGTGCCATCTATGTTTAGGAGGATGAGCTACACATACTCAACCTAAAACCTAAAACCAAACGTTATCTAGCTTGTTCCATGAAATTATATCGCGCAAAAACACAGATTAGCGTCATCTGAACTCGAGAAATCACAATCCGTATATAAGCCGTGTTCGATTGAGTTCAGTCGTTCAGTGTTTAGTCAGTTATGAGTCAGTTGCGATAGAGTTTCGAGTTGAGTTGCGCATTTATTGTTACAACACTTAACAGTACTTATTATAATTTATATCGGATACAGTTTTTAACATGTCTCTTTCAAAACCAAGTGGAAGTAAGAGGAAACTTGTAATCGTATCTTTCAAAAAAAGTGGAAATTAGATTTTTTTGCTGTGAAGTGAAAGAAAAAATTATTTGTTTGATTTGTAATAGTACAGTCGGTGTCCCAAAATTATATAATATAAAAAGTCACTATGATATTCATAAAACTATGTTTGATAAGTATACAGGCATGGTCAGAAACGAGAAGTTAAATAAGTTAAAATCACGGTTGAAAGATCAGCAGCTTATGTTTACACGTCAAAAGCAAGAAAATGAATCTGTCCTTTAAGCGAGCTACGTACTGTCGGAGTTGATCGCGAAACACTCAAAACCATTTGTTGAAGGTGAATTTATAAAAGAGTGCCTTGTAAATTGTAAGTCCCGGGAGCGTGAAAGAGCGTGTCCCGGAATACTGTCGCTGAAAGAGTTACTGAGTGAGTTGGCTGCCAATATAAGTGATCAGATAAAAACAAAATCAGACTCTTTCGTTGCATTTTCTATTACCTATGACGAAAGTACGGATGTGTGTGGTGTAGCGCAACTGGCTGATTTTCTTCGTGCGGTTGATATCAACAGATATCACTGTGTATGAAGAATTACTGGAATTAGTACTATTGCATGATACAACAACTGGGAAGGACATTTTCAATGCTGTTTATGGACTTCTGCAAAAGTACAATTTAGATTTGTCAAAACTGTGTTCCGTTGCAACAGACGGAGCTCCTTCAATGACTGGAGTAAAAATTGGCTTCGTTAAAATATTACAGACAAAGATCAGAGAAACGGGCAGTGACAAACCAGATTTTCATCATATTCATTGTGTAATCTACCAAGAAGTTTTATGCTCGAAAGTGATCAAGTTGGAAAGTGTTTTAAAGTCAGTGAAAAAAATTATAAACTTCATAAGGTCACGAGGACTTAATCAGCGACAGTTTTCTGCCTTTTTACGTGATTTAGATAGTGAGTTTACCATATTATGCAGAGGTACGATGGCTTTCTTGTTCTATGGTACTCGACTGGTTTTGGAAAATCAAAGAAGAAATACGCGTTTTCATGGAAACAAAAGGAGAAGATGTCAGCTTATTATGCAATGTACCTTTTTTACAAAATCTTTCATTTATGGTAGACATCACAAAATACTTGTCGGACTTAAATACGAAATTGCAAGGACCACGTCAAGTTATTACAGATATGCGTGATCATGTGAAAGCTTTCAAGTGTAAGATGATGTTGTGGGAAAAACCAGTTAGCACAGGATAATCTGTCACATTTTCTGACTTGTAAGGCATATCAGGAAAGCACAACTGTCCCAATATCATACAAAATATAATCAGAGAAAATAAGAAGCCTTCTGGCAGAATTTGAGAAGCGTTTTCGGGATTTTAAGACCCAAGAAAACAATTTTTCTCTATTTACTGGTCTTTTCACTATCGATATTGATAGTTTCCCCTCACTTGCAAAGGAAGTAATTGAGATTCAGTGTCAGACCCATTTTAAATAAAAATTTGGTACATTCGAATTTTATAAGTACTTGCCTGTTCAATACCAAGAAATGAGAAAATTTGCCTGTAAAATCCTGTCAAAGTTTGGAAGTAGCTATAAGTGTGAACAACTATTTTCTTTGATGAAAGGAAACAAATCTCCCACAAAATCGCGATTGACGGACGCACACTTGGACGCAGTTCTAAAAGTTATTTCCGCCTATAAATTCGCGCCACAAGTAGACAACTTAATTAAAGACAAAAAATGTCAAATATCTGGCAAAAGAATTTAATGTTTGTAGTTTTTTGTAATGTCCTTTTTATTGGAAATTTAATAAATAGACTTGTCCTATAATAGTACTTTTTCTCAAGATTTTCAGTAGTTTGTCTTCTTTAAGATAAGGTTTTGCGGCCCACGTAGTCGATGGTCTTCATGCTTTTGGCCCACCAGTGACTTTGAGTTTGACATGGCTGATGTAAAGGATGATTCACTAGAAATGAAATCCTTTTTTAATTTATTTAGATATATAAGCAAAGGCAGAATATTCTTGATTTGAACGTTTTTTCGATTTTTTTACCCTCAGTACAATCCCTAACCTAAAATCGAATTCCGCCCCAGATGCGACGACCGCAACATAGCGTAGCAGATAAACCAATTTTGGCCGCTGTCAAAAAATGTGACACCTGTCAAAAAATTTTTTCCGCCATCTTCGCACCTTACCGATCCGATGCCGCGCTCGGTTCGCGCCCAACTTGTCTTCTTGTCAAAAAAAAGTGACAGCTCTCAAAATTTTTGACAGGCGACCCGTCAGATTTTTTATTCATTTGCCACGCCTCCTATCCGATTCTCCGCTCGAAATTTCGCAACAAAACAAATGACACCTGTCAAAAAACGATGGTTCGACGGTTGAGAGGTCAGATTTTTTGCATTTTTTTATACCCCGGCTCTCTGTACTCTTTTTGCATTGATTTTTATACACTCCGTACAATATATCTGATTATTCAAAAATCAAACTTTAAATATTACCTTAAATTTATGTGTATAATGAATATTTTTGGATTACTTTTAAAACACTTTTGATTGATTTGATTATTGAATTGTTTTTTTATTAATCACTGGCCGACAAGATTTTTCTAACACAGGCCAGCTCATTATTTTCACAATGGAAATACCCTCCCAACAACAAAAAAAATATTCGGAAAGCCCTAATACGTACCATTTTTTAATAGCCTAACTAGAACCTTTTATATTGACAGGTAAACAATTTTATTGTGGGGCGGCTAAAATGGGTCCATTTTACAACGGGAAAATTACCTAGACTGGGTTGTTTACAACATTAGACATAAAATAAACGCTAAACATCAGTCTTCTGTTGAGTTTCGATTGAGTGGTTCTCTGCGTATCGATAAGCAAGTGTATGTGAAGACGAGAATGTCGAGTCAGTTGCAATATTTCTCCTGACAAATTTTGTTATATTTGTAGAGAATTTCTGGTGAAATCACAAGCCAGGCCATTTTCCGAAAATGTAAAAAAGCCTACTTTAAATATTTTGGTGTGTTAATTGGGGAAAAAGTTAAGCTGTGGGCTACCCATGTGTGCTGTGTTAGTTGTAGTGTATCATTGGTGCAGTGGATGAAGGGAAAGAGAAAAAGTATGCCTTTTGCAGTTCCAATGGTATGGCCAGAACACACCAATCATTCTGACGATTGTTATTTTTGCCTGACAAAGACTGAAGGTTATTCCAAAAAGGGAAAGCTCAATATAGAATATTCAAATTTGCAATCTGCCATACGACCTGTTCCTCATAATGCAAATTTGCCAGTGCAGATTGCGCCTTTAAATTGGCAAGCTATTGATTTGGGAGATAATGGAGATAACACATCATCAGGCAGCTCAGAAGAACAGTGCACCGATCCCACTTTTACCACAGGTCCGGCGAGCCACATTTGACTGTTCAAAGTGAATTAAATGATTTAGTACGTGATTTGGGGTTATCCAAGTAACAGTCAGAACTTCTGGGTTCTCGTCTTAAGGAATGGAACCTATTGGCCAAAGAAACAAAAATTACGAATTTCAGAAAAAGAAATGCTATGTTTTCTGAATTCTACAGTATGGAAAATTCGTTGTGCGGGTGTAATGATATAGACAGTTTAATGCAGGAACTTGATATTGAACATTCTCCCTGTGAGTGGCGCTTATTCATAGACTCATCTAAATATAGCTTAAAAGCTGTGTTATTGCATAATGGAAATTTAAAACCCTATATACCAGTTGCCTATTCAGTTGCAATGAAAGAAAATTATAAAAATATGCGCACGATTTTGGATAAAATAAACTACAATAGGCATAAATGGCAAATATTTGGGGACTTAAAAGTTATAGCGATTTTAGTGGGACTTCAGGGGAGATTTACAAAATATTGCTGTTTTCTTTTATTATAGAACAGTCGTGCAATAAATCAGCATTATATAACAAGAATTTGGCCAGAAAGAAGCTAATTTCAACCGGGATCTGTTAAATTTATACCTCTTGTTAATCCCAAAAATGTCCTTTTGCCTCCTTTTCACATTAAACTTGGGCTGAGGAAAAACTTTGTGAAGGCTTTGAGTAAAGATAGTGATGGATTTAAATACCTAAGGCAAGTTTTTCCCCAGTTAAGTGATGCCAATTGGGCCACAAATCAGAAAATTGCTGGACGATGTCAATTTTACGGAAAAGCTTACCAGGCAGGAACTCAGAGCATGGAATTCATTTGTTAATGTAATAAGAGGATTTTTAGGCAACAATATGGGTGAAAATTATGAACAATTAGTTAATGAACTCCTAGATGCCTATAAAGCGCTTGGTGCCAGAATGTCATTAAAAATTCACTTCCTCCATTCCCATCTGTCATTTTTTCCTAAAAATTTGGAAGCTGTTAGTGACGAGCAGGGTGAAAGGTTTCACCAAGATATCAGGACAACGGAAATTCGGTACTAAGGATGATGGGATCCAGCCATGATGGGTGACAACTATTGGTTTTGGAAGAGAGAAGAAGGACACCTTATAAACGGAAAAAGTAAAGTTCAATTAGCGTTTTAAGTTAATATTTTTCTCGTTTGCTTTTCTCTTAGACGTATGGTATGTTTAATAGGCGAAAACTGTAAACATAGTCAATAAGCAGAAGGTTAAGGGTTAAGAATTTTCTGAAATCATTTTTTCTATAGGTATTAAGTATCATAACATTCGATATGACTCTACAACTCTAACAAGAAAACCCTACGTGCTGCAACTTTCTATTTGTCATTTGCGTATTTGGATAGGTCCATTCTATTAGATTATGCTATTCTGATTTGTGTTACAACAAAAAAATTTTTTTTTGTCGGCCAGTGAATTATTATATTGTTATGCACCCTGTAAAATATATCTGAATATAAACCTTTGCATTTTACTTTAAAAGAAAAATCGTATCTATACGCAAATAAATAATAAAATACTATTTTGCGCCTATATAGTAAGTATCACACTGTCTGTTTTATTCACCTTTTTGCATTGCTATTAACAGCAACTACCATACTTCTATTTTAACTTCACCGAAATAAGTAATGTTCTTTTTTAATTTCTTGGTTGTCTTGACGGGTCTTTAGCACTAAAGTTTATAACTTTTTATTTAGTAGTTGTGTCGACATGTTTTTTATAATGGAACATAGGGGGTTGAACTTTTGAAATTTAAATGGAACGAATTTTATCTTATTTTGGAGACATTTAACACACAAAAATATCTGCTGAAACCGGATATATCGATGTGGACCTGTATTTGTATAGGGAAGTAATGATAAAGAAGTAGGAGATACTGTAAGAAAAAAATGAAATCTCCTGTATTGTAATTTTTTTTTAACATCTCGTTACTGTGCTTTGGAAAGAATTCAACAACACATCATGTCAGTTTGGGGTTCGGTGTGCATTAACGGTTAAGTCTTTTGCCTTTGTGCTATTTCTGTTTAATTCTTCTAATTTTTTGTCATTTTAATTTTAGTTCGTGATAATGAAAATAGGTAGACCAGTTTCTTCAAGTTACGTGAGAAGGGTTGTTTCCAAATTCCTAACAACTTTTTGCATTTAAGGTGCTTCCCAATCTCATCGACTTTCTGTTAAATGTGAAGATCTTGCAATTCTAGTTCTAGGAACATTTTTCTGTTAAATGTGAAGATCTTGCAATTCAAGTTCTAGGAACATTTGCTGTTCAATTGACGCAATCACTTCGAGTAGTAGTTGCTGATATGACTGTTGGTAGGGCTTCGCGAGATCACAAGACCTGCAAATCGCCTCAAGACCAAGACCAAGACTGCATCTCAAGACTCTTGTCTTGGTCTTGGTCTTGAAACTAAAATAGTTAAGTAGGTATATTAAAAAAGAGTCTGTCTATTTTTACTTGAACGTCCAGATTAAATATACAGGCGGTCTTTTCGGTGACTCGTTGAAGACGGACGCCGCTTGTTAGCGCGTTGCATCAGCTTGTCGGCAAAATTATATTTTTTGTTCCTACTTTATTTTCTGTTTATTCATATAAGATTAGGACCTTTTTACAGGCACTTTTTTATGAGCGGTTATTATATCGCTGAACGCAACCCACGCACTTGTTAGTATCGGTATATTAAATCTGGTAAATGAATTGTTTGAAATTGTTATAAGAATATTAACATAATTAGATTTTTTCATTAAAAATCTTTTTTAGTTGGTTAAAACTTGAAATATACCTACAAACCTACCTACATGTTATTATAGGCAAAAGCTAAATAAGAGACTTTTTTCATGCTGAATTCTTCACATTTATCAACTAGGTACATCTACCAGAACTTTATGATTTAAATCATAATTATGTTGACTGAGTTGTACTAAAGTACATAAGGGATACCTCACTAAAATATCTAAAAAAATGCGATGTTGTCGCTTAGACGTTATATTGGCAATTTTGGGATTTTTTTAAAACTTGATTGTTGATTTTTCTTAAAACTTAAGAAAGCATAAAATTAAACACCGATTTTCTCTATGCCAGTTAATTTTCGCACATTAAATTTTAAATGTTGATAGATAGATGTATGATTTGTAACTGCTAATATTTTTAAAATAAGTAAATAAAAGAATTCAGCACAATACATCTAACTTCCTTTAAAAATAAATATATATGTTATATTGACAAAATGATGTTCAGTTTTTTGTAGAAAAGTCAACATCGCATTTCTGAATTTTAGTCATATGCCCTCACTATGCAAATCAAATTTTCTAAAAATTTTAAACTATGATTTTGTAATGTTTTTTTAGGAAGTCGTTGATTGGTTTTGTGCTTGGTTAAAAAAAAACGTCTTGTTGGTTAAACATTTTTAATATATTTTTACTATTACAGTTTACAACAAAGGAGTAAATAAATGTGTGTAATACTAACTAACAAGATAATAATACATATAGCCTAAAATAAATATTAACAGTTTTTTATACTTTTTCTTAATTAAATTTTAATCGACATTGCCCATAATATCATTTTTTAAATCACTTTTACACCATGAGCTTAAACAAAGCAAACACTTATTTGATTCCTCGTTTAACGAATTTCGTAGTTTGGTATTTATGAGACCTGCTTGTGAAAAAAGGCGCTCTGCGGACACAGAAGTATAATCGATAAAAAATCTTTTGCCATTCTGGCTAATGTTGGAAATTGCATCTTATGCTCCTTCCACCACTCTAATATATCGATATTTTTTGGAGCACGTTTAGATCCCAAATACTCATTTATTTCAGTTTTTTGTTGTTTATCGGTATTTTTTTCAAATAAAAACGTATATTCGATTTCGTCATTACTACCAGAACTACCTGAATCTCCCTCGACCTCAACTTCAGCCTCACCCGAACTCTTATACTTTTGAAATATAGCTTCAAAAGATCTTATTGCTTCCTCCTTCATTTCCCCTCCCCATGAGGTTAATGAAAAAGTTTCCACTTTATGCCTAGGGTCGAGAATAAGAATAGAGCAATAGATCCAATTGGTTTTTAAATAATGCTTCATTAGTTTTTTTTTACAATTTACAAAAGATTCTAAGAGTAATGTTTCGATTTCTGTTTTATTTTCCTTATATTGATATTCATTAATTTGATTATCAATTTTGTCCAATAGCATATTAAATGATAATACTACTATGGGAAGAGTGGGATACTTTTCTCCGCACAAAATTGTCGAAAGATTATTAAAAGGTTTTAAAAAAGCTGCAACCTTTTCCAATAATTCCCAGTCGTCGCCAGTTAACTGATAACATTTAATTTTTTCTAGATTTAGGATTAAAATATTTAGAGCTGGTTTTAAATCTATGGCTATTTTTATCATTTTATAGGTGCTATTCCACCTGGTGCGAACATCAATTTGTGGTTTTATATAATTAATATTAGTGGTATGGCAACAACTTTGTAATTTTCTTTGGAGTTGCTCAGAATTTTTTATAATTTTAAATGTTTTTCTAATTTTTAAAACAGAATTTAAATTCATATTATCAAAATCAGAGTCAGAACTGTCAGAGTCATCATCGTCTGAAATAAAGTTGGTATTTGAAGCCTCAATATTTAAACATTTTAGCGCATCTTGAACACCCAAGTTTAAAATATGAGAAAAACAACGAAAATGTTGATTTTCTTTATCAAAATGTATGTTTTCTTTTCCCAGTAAATCGCTTAGGTTGCAAATAAAAGTAGTGTTGGAAGCAGCATTATCAAGTGTAATACCTTTAACTTTATGTTTTAAGTTATATTCTCTTAAAGTTTTCATAAAAATATTTGCCATATCAAGACCTGTATGTTTTCCATGAGAAGGTACAAAGTCAAGAGCTAATGAATGCAATTTCCAAAGGTTGTCGATAAAGTGAATAGTAATTCCGTAATAAGACTTACAAGAATTTGATGTCCAAGCATCAATTGTGAAGGAGACAGCATGTATATCTTCAAGAAGAGTTTTTAGATTTGTTTTAATTCTATAAAATTCGTCAAATACGCGCCTCCGAAATGCGTCTCTCTTAGGGTATACAAAATCTGGATTAATTGCCTTAAAAAACTTCTGGGTTTCTTCGTCGTCAAAAAAGTTAAATGGAAGCCTCTTGACTGCTAGCCAATGAACCATTTGGCATTCAACTGATATATTTTCCTGCTGGTTTTTCGCTGACTTCAAAGTTATCTGAAATTAAAAAAATATAGGATAAATAAAATATTCTTTAGAAATATTAATGCTATACAAAAGCGAGTCCAAAATAAAATGGAATTTTACTACAATCTAAAAAAAAGGGAAAATCCCTGAAAAGAAAGTTCTTATTTTTGTTTGAAAGCGGCAGAGTAATAACTTCACCATTATATTTTTGTTTGATGGACCTTTAACAAAAATAATATCAAACTATTATGATAAAGGGAAAAGTATACATAATGAATAAATGGCAAAAAAAATAAACTAGCCTTTATAAAATCTTTTAGTATTTTTTTATATTTTTATATTGTATTATTGCAAAATTTTTCCCCGCGCTTGATTTTATATTTAATAAATTTGTTCACACTGAGTGGAAAATTAATAATGACTTTAACTTAATCGTTTAACCGTTTCTCAGTTTTTGCAGGAAATTATTTGCCCTATTTTAATAAAACATATTTGTTCTATGTGCAATATTTTGGAAGGTATTTGGCTTTTTTTTTGCTTTTTTTGGCAATTTTTTTGTGATGCGATCGGCTTACGTGAGAGCACATTCCTAAACAGCTCCTCGAAAGGTCCACAATTGTATTATTCACGTGACAGCCTCTTAAACTTTTAAACATTATAAAGTAATACTGATTTTAAATAGGATTGAAACTGTTTAAGTAATGTCATTATTTAAGACCTTTACGGTTAAAAATAGACAATAAAAATGAAATTTTTGATATTGACAGCAAATTTGATTTTTAGGTCTTATCTTTTTTTACTTACACATCTTGTTAATTTTGAAATAAAAAGAATCTTTGAAATATGAAAAATAATCGTACAAGTATTAACGTACTTATTACAAATTTAAAAATAGCCAAATATATAATTTTTAGTTATTATTTGCAAGTTTTAAATAGTTTAAAAAATGATGATTTGATAAAAAATTATATAGGGTGTTTCAAAGAAAATTCTCTAGGGAAAAACTGTAATTTTTAAGGGATTACGCTATATTGATTCACTTTAATTACAAATTTTGTGTTCGAAATGGTTAGCCTAATTCATTAAAATTTAATCAACTTTGAACAAGTCCAAAATAAACAAATACGGGTGTCTACAAGAACACTTTCGCGCTGCCATTTTTGGTTTTGATCGAATGGAATTTTAGTATAGGATGTAGGTTTAAAAAATAACATATTTGGACCCATTAGTAAAAGTTTGACAATTTCTGTTTTAATCGGAATTTTACATAACATTCTGATATTTTTATTTAAAATGTGTTTTTGAATTCGAAGTGCCTGACTTGGCTTAAAACTATTTGATTTTACCTAAATAATGTCGAAAAAATAGGATTATGTTATTTTCATTAATAATTTAAGTTATACAAGTTAGAAAAAAATAATTTATATAAGGTGATAACCTAATAAAATTAAATGAACCCGCCCATTTGTTTACCTTTGTTAAAATTAATGTCAAATTTTGAATATTTCTCTTTTTTAATTTAATATTACCCAATGATGATCAGCAAATGTATTAACAATTTCCGGTATTTACATAAGGCAAGTTGATCCATATAGAGGCCGGCGCTAAATTTGATGATGTTTATTAGGACATGTTAGTTGTTAAACAGACCGTCAAAATATGTCATTTCGCAAACTTACAGCCCATTCCAAAATTATTTCGATCAAACCAGAAATACACAAATGTCGGCGCGAAAGCTATGCGGTAGACACCTAGCATAATTTTTGGTTTTGAATAAAAGTTGAGATTTAAGAGTTTTTTAGTTTAAAAATCTGACAATATTTGCAAAATAATGAAATTCAGATAAATGGCAAAAAAATAATACCAAATGGCCCATAAAAGGTTGGTAATTTTTAAAGCAGTTCGCCATATTCATTTTTATATCAACAATTTTGTGCAAAACTTTTCATTAATAAAGCTGTAGCAGAGGGCTTTCGGCTTTCGCCATTATCAGGGCTACCTTCTTACAAAAATATTTTTAATTGTAACTTGTAACTGCAAGCTTAGAAAATTTAATTTAATTAAATTATAGCATCATAAGCAAAAAAACTTGCTATCTTTAACATTTTTTTCTCATAGTAAAATAAAATACTTATGGTAAAAAGAACCTTTTTACTGAAAAAAATAAAATACTTAATAAAAATGTAAAATTTTAGCCTTTGTAATATTTCCTGTTTTTTAATACACCCTGTATAGAACAAAATAATTGCGATTTGCAAATCATCCAAAAGTAATCTAAATCAAAGTGACTGTTTTTTTCTTAATTAGTTGCTCTTTGAAAAAAAAATAGTAAAAGTATAATAACAATTACGATTATTTACATACCTGTTTTGATTCAACAAAACTTTTCAATGTTGCTTGGTTCTTCGGAATCTCACTGCCAAACATTTCTCGAAATTGATTGATATGTGCTGCCAACAGATGTCTTTTTAATCCGGATGTGTTAGAATTCTTCATTTTTAAAATTTTGTTTATTTTCTTTTCTTCACAGATTTTACATTTGGCTGTTAATTCGTTTTGCTCTTTAATATAATTAAAATATTTGGAGTAGCCAGTTTTTTTCTGAGTTTCTGCAGAAGAACCTGCACCTTCGTCGTCCACCAAATCCTTTTCAAGAGTATCAACGGTACTACCCGAACTAATTACATTTGGTTTTTTTACTTTACTCTTGGTACTACTTTCAGCTAAATTAGGTCTTTTCGACATTTTAAAAAATAGCAACACGCACGATACAACAGTCGATAATGAATACTGAACACTTAATGAGAAGTAGTACAAGCACAATTTAGGGAAATACCTAATAATCATAATCTGCCAAGGGATCTAGGCCTGCAAAAAGAATGCGGACAAAAAATAGGCATCGGAATTCAATTTTACCAAACTATTTTGGTTTTTCTAAATTGTAATATCTTATACAAGTAAAATTCTATGTAAAAAAAGCCCTTTTCGGCATAAGTTACAACGCGGCGCCCAACGAAAGTGTAGTAGGTAGATAATTATTTTATGAATGGCTATCGCGTACCATTCGCCTCCCTCTGAGCTTAGACTGATAGGTTCAAAGGGTAGGCAGTAGCGTAGCAAGTGCTTTTATGTTTATTATGAACTATTTGCATATAATACGACTGAATGATTATACATATTTTAGTTTCAAAATGTACTTCTACACACGGGGAACACTCTTTACAGTCAGGCTAGCGAGGCAATAACTAATGTTTATGGAGTTTATAAAAATCATGTTTTCTCAGTTTCGTCGATCTGTCTGTCTCTCTATTAGTTAGAGGCATAGTTAAAACTCTACTTATTTGATTGACTTCCAATTTTAGTCGCAAATTAAGAAATAAGAATTACCTTATCTGCCTTAAATACGAAATTGTAAAATATTGCCATTTAATAAATATGGACTTATTTTAATTAGTTGTTCATTCGCTAAATATTTTTAACATTTTTCAACATCTTAGTTGCTAAAACCTCATAGTACAAATTATTATATCTGTATAATTATTCTAAAATTCGGCATTTCAGTAAGAACATAATATGCTGTCAGACTATAATCCCGCCAAAAATGAATCAAATTGGTGAAGAAGGCCAAATGATATAGCTGACTGAAAAATGTACTCCTTTAATTTGGTCCAGAGTGTACCTTCACAGTTAAAACTATTCAAACTTATTGACTTTTGGATCAAAGCAAATAATGAATATTTTATTCTTTATAATTTTTAAATATTTAAATTTGAACGAGTCTTAAAAACGTATTGCGAACGCCTATGATTTCATCTTAAAGTGGACGCAAATGCGCATGCTTTTGCATATTGCAAGAAGAATTACGGCATGTAAAACTTATGTCATGCATTCTGCATGAAGTTTAAACTCAATTATTCTGTAGAATTAAAATCAATATTTTTTCTCAATTATTATTCAGCTTAAAACAGGATTTGATGGTGGATTGTATGTATTTTAAATAAGTTTTTGGTCCCCAGTTTTAAAACTTCCTACATACCTACAAAAAAAAGGTATACAAGGTCTGCTGCAACGCCAGGGTGGAGACCGTCGCATCGGTTTGAAGAACTGAACCATAAAATAAAATTTATAAACCATGTTGATGTCCAAGATTGGTGACTTCAGCAAGTACAATGTTAACATCTTTTTTTGTAAAATCTCTTTGCGAAATACGTATTTACTTTCTAAACGCAACCGAACAGAAAATGTTTGTTAATGAAGCCAAAAAATTATCGGTGGGGGGGGGGGGGGCGAGTCGGTAAAAGGGGTATTTTCAGCTCATGCGAAAGAGAGTGTTTGTATCTTAAGAGATATGAAAATCTACACCGAATAAAGAATTCTTAAAGGTACGTACCGGGTGTTTCAAACTCGATTCTTACCATTAAATTAAAATATGCCGTTTAAAAGCTTTTAAGATCCCTGTAGTAGGGGACATCCGAAAAAAGCCGAAAATTGAAGATTTATATTTTATTTCTCTGGCGCTGTTTGATATCCAAAATTAAAAACACATTCTTATTGTCACTTTTTTCCAGCTATACAACGGTATTTTCAGATTTGCCATCCGACGTTTGATCTTTCGTCCATCATCATTACTATATTTTTTCTCAATATTAGATAATCACGTTTTATATAGCATCTTCAATTGACATTTACACTTGCCTTGTCATTAAGAACCTAAATACTTAATGGTAAGGGACTATTTAAAAAAGTAATAAAACAATAAGAGAAAACAAAATTGATGATGGTGACTAAAAGGTGAAACGGCGGGTGGCAAATTTGAGAGCATTGTTGTGTTGTAAAAACCACTGTTGCTTGGGAAGTCTAGCTGGCAAGAACCTGAGAATATCCTTTAGGAATTTATAATGAAACTACTGAAATCCGGAATAAGAACGAATATAAAACATTTTTATGAACAAGACTTCAAGACCAAGACCAAGATTTCAAGACCAAGACCAAGATTGAGCTAAGTCTTGTCTTGGTCTTGATTCACAAGACCAAGACAAAGACCAAGACCGTCTTTATGCTTCAAGACCAAGACCAAGATTAGGCAAGTCTTGTCTTGGTCTTGGTCTCGCGAAGCCCTAACTGTTGGTAACTCAACAGTTTACGAAATTATAAAAAAACATAATCCATCCACATCACAGATTACAGTTTTGTAAAGAAATGTTACAGTTAATGAAAACGCAATCTTTTTCCCTGAACAGCACAGTCAATAGACATATTTATCGTTACCGGACTGATGAAAATCCTCACTTATTTGGGGAGGCTCATAAACAGCATCCTCAGAAATTTAACTTATGTGCTCGAAGTATGGCAAATAAAGTAATTGGTCCATCTTTTATTAATGAAACTCTTACCGGACCCTTGCACTTGTATCAGTGAGAAGTAACTAGTATCCCTACAATTGTAGCAGCTATTGAATACGACGATATATTGTTTTAGATCTATGAACATACCACGAAATCTTAAAGTATATGTACTAAGGACTGTGAATGCTTTAAGTAAAGACAGAGAATGTTTATTCATGCGAGAGTTGCAGATTAGGAGAAGGGGGTAAGGCACTTGCTGTTAACACATTCCTGACTATAGCCCAGGTTTTGATCAGACTGGAGCATCCTCGCACTTTTATTTAACCGTCAGAGAGTATTTTAATAATCAATTTCCTGGCGCCGGATTGGATTTCGAGGAGCTGTTGAATGGCGAGCACAATCGCCAGACTTTGCTCCACTTAATTTATTTCTTTAGGGCGAGTGTTTCTCACAAAACCGAATCATTTACAAGAACTGCAACACAAAATGACTGTTTTCCTTAGTGTGACGTCTTAATTGCTCCAAAACGTTAGAAGGGAATTGAAAAATAGACTACATTATTGCCAAGGATTTAACGGTGGTCATTTTTAACATGTTATAAAATAAAATTAAAAATAACAGTTTTTACTCAACGAATGGAACTCTTATTTCTATACCTTACTATTCGAAAATAGGTCGAGATAAAGACCTTCGTTTTGCACAGACATTTTTATCTTTCAAATGGTTCCAAAATAAGGCAAAACACGATATAAAGTTCCATTTTAAATTCAAAAGTCTCAACCTCATTGTCACATACAGGTTTATAACGAAATTGGAGATTTTTTGATATCCATTGCAATTTTAAAGAAATTTTATTACAAAAATGAGCTATAAATGGATACAATACATACAGTATTATATTAAAAGTACATCTCAATTTTTCTAATTTTTGTCGACGTACACAAAAACGTGTATATGTAAATTTCAATTAGTTTATATTTTTTCCCGCAACTAATAAGCCACTTACCCTATAAATTTTGTAACAATTCTGAAATATATATTTTTTCCTTGCATTTCGAATAAATACGAGCCAGATAGAAGCTGCTGTTTTCCGTTAAAATGCCTAGAGTAACTATAATATTTAGAAAACTGAAAACTCTCAAACCTATTACTTTCGGTTAAAAATTTCGTCTGGTTTTTTCTATAATCAAAAAAATATCCTTGCTATGAAATGGCGACAAATGAAGCCAAATTTGCTAAAAAACGAATTGAAATTTCCCTTATATCCTTTTATATTTATTCCTTCCCTTGTAAAAAAGAAGTATTATTGTATCGTGAAAAATCACCCCTCCAAGCCTTTACAGATCTTTAGGTTTAAGGGTTCCCAGACACCAAAAAACAGGTTTTCTCAATTTTGTCGGTTCGCCTGTCTGTTGGTCTGTGTGTCAGTCCGTTGTCGGCCTGTTCGCGGCATAGCTAAAAAAACTACCTACCCGATTGAGTTCAATTGATCAAAAGGACATATAGAAAACAGTTGGTAAAAATCCAATATGGCGAAACCAAATGGCGTTCTAGTGAAAGGTAAAAAAAATATTACTGAAAAACTGCTTATCCAATTTACCTGGACTTGTGCACAAAAATCAAGTAATATCTAGGAATCAAATGGTAAAATTTTGGTACCAAATCCAAGGTGGTGAAACAAAATAGAGGCTTAATACAATATTTAAAAAGTCAGTCTGAAAAAACTACTCACTAGATTGATGAATTCAAATGTTGTGCAAGAATTAGGTATAAAATAGAGATAAACTGGTAAAACTATGGTACAAATTCAAAATGACGAAACAAAATGGCGGCCTAATAAAATGTTTGTAATCATAAAAAAAATCAACATTTTTTCAGTTCGGTCGACTTGTCTGTCTGTCTGTTCGTCACTTAACGGCATAACTAAAAAACTGCTTATCCGATTGACTTCAAGTTTGGGTAAAAAATGTGGGGTTTTAAGGGGATGACCTGGTAACATTTTGGCCAATATCCAATACTGTGGAACAAAATGGCAGACTGGTGAAATGTTTAAAAAAAATATTACTAGAAAACTAATGACCCGATTTACCTCAAATTTTGTACGAATGTAGAAATAAACTGCTAACATTTTGGTACGAATCCAAGATGGCGGCCTAATAAAATATTTAAAAAATTAGCCTGAAAAAACTACTTATTAGAATAATTTAAACTTTTGTGCAAGTGTGGTATAGAGATAAACTAGTAAAATTGTGGTACGACTTCAAAGTGGCGGAACAAAATGACGGCCAACAAAAATCAACGTAAAAAATGTTCTTATTCAGTTGACTTCAAATTTTGCACAAAAATTAAATAAAATTGGCGGTGTTAAATAAATCAGCGTAAAACAACTTATTGAATTTGTTTTAAATTATGCCCAAGTGTGGCATAGGTAGAAACTGGTAAAATGTTGGTACGAATCGAATATGGTGGAACAAAATGGCACACGATAGAAATGTTTTTAATGGCAATGTATGTTAATGTATTATTTGCAGAACTAAACTAGGTCACACTTCACTATTATTAATAGAAGGAAGTATTCATAGCGATGGAAGTTTCAGGTAAAGGTTTATCATTTTTGGTATTAGGGGTATTTTAGTAAATGAGCATCAACGAGGGCCTCTAACAAGTAAATGAGATGCTATTCGATTGCCCTTATTTTATTTTTATTTTTTAGTTCCAACAAAATATAAACCTGATATCATTTTTTTTATTTAAAAAGTTTTACTTAATTGGTTATTATAGCAGATGCAATAAAATGCACTAAACATGTAGACTAAAATAATTTAGCAATATAACAATCAGGACCACAATCACTCAAAACCATCAGCAAAGCAATCGATCTAAATGCAACTCGGTCTCGGAATCCTGCGAAAATACAAGCTGTCCCGTTCGCCCATCATTTATAATAGTAGATTAGCCTGTTCCAAATGAGCAGGATAAAAACCTTTTGAAGGATTTGCGCTTTCAGACACTTCGCTAACTGTCTTCTAATTCCCTGTTGTCTATCTCGGCACAAATCTACCTAACCATCGATTATGTGGGATTACCAGTCCAGGCAGCATCCACTCTAGCTGATTTCCATCATAGCTGGCGCTGAGTAGATATACACAATGTCCTTTTGAAAATTAATGGATTTATTGATTATTTAAAATGGGTTAGAGTTTGTCTAGAGAAAGAGTAATAAGTATAATCGAAAGGATACGAAATAGGTTAAATTGAAGAAACAAGGGGTTATTTGTAGTTTTGTAAACTTTATAGGAGGCAAAAAAAATTAATTAAATTTTTTTAATTTTAAAAAGAACTTTCTAAACATTGCATCATTATTTCATTTTATTTAATGAAATATTCTATGTAATGTTGATCTAAGTATAATTATTATGGTTAAATCATATTTATTAAAAACATATACATTATTTTTGCCTACAATGGACAAAAATTTTTTATTTTTACCAAAAAACAAATAAACTATTGAGAAACATGTAAGGAAATATTTTTTAAAATGAGCATAGAATTTCTTTAAACAGAAAAGTTTACCATTATTGACATCAATAAATATGTTAATTGCTATTTCATCTGATACAAGTAAAGTCTAATAAGTAATACTTACCTTTCTGATTTGGGGACGTACTTTTAGACAAGGTGAGTACTTTAAATGTGTTCAGATTATTTGTTGCGTTTAGATTGACAAACTTTTTTGGCTTTTTCACAACTGAATAAAAATATTTAACTTTAAATTATTTGAAGCAAATATTTAATAAAATTACATATCTCAACATGTAGACTAGTCTGTCTACATGTTGGACAATCTAAACGCAACAAATAATCTGAACACATTATAAAAAACATTATAAATGGCTGCAAACTTTTTTTCATATCTAGGTTACATGTCAAACAAATTGACAAATTTAAAAATTTTGAAATCAAATCTTTTCTATTATTTAATTTAGTGTTTCTCTCTTACGATCGGCGCACTGATGAGTCCCGATAGGATGAAAGTATTTATACAACTACTATGTGTCTATAAAAAATTAATGTAAATCACATAATTTCTTATGCATGGTTAAATACTATTGTTTATTATTATGTATCGAAACATTCCGTAGACATTCCGTCTACATGTTGAGTTATGTAATTGCATTAAATATTTGCTTCAATTAATTTAATAAGTTAAATATTTTTATTCAGTTGCGAAAAAGCCAAAAAAGATTTTTGTTTGTCAATCTAAACGCAACAAATAATCTGAACACATTTAAAAATAACTTTATAGGTATTTAGAAGGTAGATTATAGATGGCTGCAAACTATCATTTTTTCATATCTAGGTTACATGTCAAACAAATTGACAAATTTTAAAATTTTGATATTAATTCTTTTCTATTATTTAATATTTCTCTCCTACGATCGGCGCACTGAGTCCGGATGGGATGAAAGTATTTATACAACTACTATGTGTCTATAAAAACTTAAGGTAAATTACAAAATTTCTTATGCTTGCTTAAATACTATTGTTTATTATTATGTATCGAAACACTCCGTAGACAGACTAGTCTATATGTTGAATTATGTAATTTTATTAAATATTTGCTTCAATTAATTTAGAGTTAAATATTTTTATTCAGTTGCGAAATAGCCGAAAAAGATTTTTGTTTGTCAATTTAAACGCAACAAATAATCTGAACACATTTAAAAGGTGAGTACTATTATATTTTTGTTTTTGAAGTGATGTGATCGCTTAGATTAACTAATTTTGGTCAAAAGTACAGATACATCCTTGTTGTAAAAAGCTTTTCAGTTATTCTCAAAATATATTAAAACGGTTTAAGGGATTAATAGTATCTAAAATACCTTGCATTATTTATTGTTGAATCATAGTTGTATATAGAAATTGGTATAGTCAATTTGAATATTACTATGAGTTCCTTTAAATTTTTTTTGGCTAATTTAGATGATTTTAGTTAAGATTTTGAAGTAATGTATCGTAGATTGAAAATATTTCGGTTTTGGAAACATTAACTTACAAATAAAAATAAAACAGACCTCAACAGTAAAAATTTCGGATTTTGCATTTGAATCAAAGAATAGATAAAATACTTGATATACATTATTTACTGACATAACAAAACCTTTTGTATTTTTCACATTCGCCAACTGCGACATAAAAATTTTCGGATTGAAAATATTTTCTTTGTTAGGAGTTTAATCATATAAACGAGAAACACAATGGTAATGATCTTGCCGTTGTTTTCATTGAGATTCAGAGCTAGTTTCTGACTCGCCGACGTACGACGTCTTTAACTCAAAAAAAAATTGACTAACTCTCCTTTACCTTCATCTACAGCTTAATTTTATCGATATTTTATTGACATTCTTAATAAAAACCTTATCAACAAAATATACCCATTTTTGCTATTTAAGTTCAAAGAAGTCAAATTAGAAAATGGAATCAAAAAAAAGATCGAAATCGCGATCATCGTTTCACTTATATGTATCATTGCGTCTGTGGTATGGCAGGTCATGTTCCAGACAGGAAATCATAGCGTGCTTGCATTGATGTTGCCAAAAAATCAAATAAAAGGATAACAACCATGTTATGCTCTGTATTAGCCCGAGTCGTAATATTATATTATGATCAGCGCCCTCTCTAGTAATTTTGCCGCCCCGGACAAAAAGGCAAACTGCCGCCCTTTAAATTTATAATAAATATTATTTCAAATAAAATAAATTAACAAAATATTACGGGTGCAAAAAACAACGTTTCAGAAAAACTCGAAGAGTAAATCCCGTCTTGAACAGACCACTCGGTAAAAAATTGTTTAGCTCTGTTCTATAAATTCTGATCGTTTAAAAAGTATGCTGAATTTGGTAATTAATTTTAAATTTATAATAATTAAAAAAATATATCTATCAAATTAAGCAGCTTTGTTGTTCAAAAGAAACGCACACAATTCATGTCCTGTCTGAGTAATTTTTCACAAAAACGTTGGAACACGTGAAGTAGTTTAAATGTGTTGTTCAATGAAAATGGTCAAGTCTGAATAGAATATTTCACAAATTTGAAGAGCATGGGACAGTTAGACAAAAAACTCGATATACTCCTATGAGTACAAGAAAGTCCACATTCTTTCAGCGCTAAATAACGATGCCAGTAGAGCTTCTGTACAGCGAGTATTGAGGAGACCGCAGCATCACCTGTATAAAATGCATGTTGTACAGGAATTCCTTGAAGATAACCTCGATAGGGGATTACAATTCGGTGAAGAAATGATGGAAAGATAAAAATAACATATTTCATATAAATGGAATGATCAATAGACATACGATTCTGGTCTCATTAAAATTCACAGGGGATACGTGAAAGACATACACGACATCCCAAAAAAGTCAATGTGATGGCTGGCATAATAAATAACCTTATTTTAAGACCATATTGTTTTGAGGAAAATCTTACTGCTGAGCGTTACTTAGTTTTCCTCTCATTCGATTTAATACCGCCATTAGCAGTAATGTTTCCTAACGAGGGTGATCCAGATATTCCCCATGAAAGAATATGGTTTCAACAAGATGACACACCATTGCATTTTGGAACATATATTCGAAGGTACCATCCTGGCGACAAAAATTCTGGGACAAAGAAGTATCTTTTTAGCACCTAGACTTTTAGGAAAAAGTTCTTGGTTTCAGGTGCCGAAAAAAAACTGGAACAGCAAATCTGTCAAAAAATATGTATATATATTTAAATGCCCGCGTTAACCACTGAGCAAAAAGCGATTATTTACACGCGATTGAGAGATGGTCTTCAAATAAGAAACATCGCAGATTGGCTAAGCACAAAATTGCAGAATATGGAAGTATTGTTAGAAAAGTCGGTTCCGATCGCCCCAAAATTTCGAATAACGTTCAAGATATAGAGTTAATTAATTTTCTAAGAAATCATCCCTTTGAAACAGCAATAAAAGCTAAAGAAGAGACAGATTTTCCTGGTTCAGCTAATACAGCTCGTAGTAGAATTCGTAGTTCGGATATAAAAAGTTGCTGTCCTGCAAATAAAATATTTTTGACTGAAGCAAATAAACGTAGAAGAGTAGAATTTGCTAATGAATACATAAATGAAAATAATATGTGGGAAAACGTAATATTTTCCAATTAAAAAACCTTTCAATCGTGTAACAACGGGAAAATCCGCGTTTACAGGCCTTCCGGTACAAGATACGATGAAAAATATACTCATAAGACAAATCAAAGTGGACGCTTTTCTATAAACGTTTAGGCCAGAGTTAGTGCAAAGGGCCCAGGCGTTTGCCAAATAGTACAGGGAAGACTCAATGTACAACTATATTGCAGTATACTAAACCAAGTTATGATACCATCAGTCGGTGCAGTATATGGCCAAGATTTTATATTCCAACACGATAATGCTTCTATACATAAGGCCTATAGTTCAACAGTATTTAGAAGAAAATCATATTTGTGTTCTGCCGTGGCCTTGGAAAGGCCCGATATCAACCCGATAGAAAACGTTTGGGGTGAAATGGTAAAGTTTATGTATAAACACAATTTCCAACCTAGAAATCAGGACGAATTGCGCCAAAGGATTACGGAAGCATGGGATCAAATAACGCAAGAGTATACGAGAAATCTAGTATTAAGCATGCCACGACGTTTGCGAGCATTAATCGATAATAACGGTGCAGCTACCAAATATTAAAAAGTCTTATTTTTGTTTTTGTTATATTTTAATACAATAAACGTTATTTTCATTTCTCCTCGTATTTTTAAAAAAGGTAGCATTATTATTTTGGTGTTTAACCTTTTCACTTTCATGACAACAACAATAACCTATCCTTAATAGATTCTACGTACTCTTTATAGTCTAGTAGCTACTCAACAACGAGAATTTTCATGTCCCAAAATTTTTTCGGCAGGATGGTACTTGGAGGAAATTTTTCCAAATCGGTGGATAGATCGACGGGGTCTCATTGAATGACCACCAAGGTCTCCTGGCGTTACACTATTCGTTTTCTTTCTATGAGGGTATTTGAAGGAGGGAGTGTTTAAAAATAGATTAAAAAAAATTGTGGACCTACAAGATAGAATGAG
Source organism: Kuschelorhynchus macadamiae (assembly GCA_030620095.1). NCBI lineage: Eukaryota > Metazoa > Arthropoda > Insecta > Coleoptera > Curculionidae > Kuschelorhynchus > Kuschelorhynchus macadamiae. The sequence goes on from JAUTXW010000325.1 coordinate 1,748,717, forward strand.
GATGGAGATTACTAATTTACCAGCCCAAAGTATTCGATGTGCGGTTGATAGTATTTACCATAGATTTGGTGCATGTCAAGTAGAAGATTTTACGTATTTGTTACATTAGGTGAGTGTTGAGAATCCACCTCGAATATTAATTATAATTAAAAAACTTATGTGGGCTCGTTGTACTGTAACGCAGACCCCTAATTTGTTGCTAGTATCGGATTCAGCGTTAGAAGACCTTCTCATAGAGCGTCTACATGACCTATGTTGCCATTTAAAAAAAAGGGGTGCCGACAAATTAAGGGGTTGCAAGGTTGCAGGGAGGTTGTGAAAATATAACATATCCACTATCGAGGTTTTCATTGAACAACACACAAACTTCATCCTGGCTCCGTACTTTGTCTCCACAACCCTACAATATCAAAATTTCACTGTTCCAAAATATTAACACTTTTTTACAATTCAATGATCAAACTGAAACTGCCAAACAAACAACCAAATGTGGGAAAAAAACTGTCCTAGAATTTCAAAAATTTGGGTACCATTTTACCTGCATTTTACAATGTAAAAATTTGTGATGTTAGGACAATGTCTCTTAACGTATGGGGAAATAAAAATACCACTATCGTTTAATCAATTCTCTCAAGATAATTCAATAATTTTCCCAGGTCACTGAATAGGTTGATGGGGTCTAATAAATTGATGGTAACTAAGGTCGTTGCGTATTACACCATAGGGATCTACTTTGATAGTAAATCGATTTTAATTAAAAACTTAAGTGGAATCGTTTTACTGTAACGAAATTTAGAAGATATAAATTTTATGCATTTCTTTTGAACAACCCTGTATTTATAGGGGTAGTTACCTTTAAAAATCACATTGAATTTTAAACCTAACAAATATTATATATTTGTATTTTTATATAAACCCAAAAAGCTTATCAGATACATATTATGTACCTAGCTTTTTTTCTATTTAATTAAACCTGTCACTCTTTTATAGTTGCGTTTTAGACAAAAATAGTAAATACGACAAATAAATTGAATAGAAGTTGTGGTTCGCATTCACAGCCAAAATGCCGCCCATAGAGCTGGCGCTCATTAGGATTTATGATAATATTAAATATATTTTTGTATAATGAAAATCTAAGGGTACTCTTTATTATATAGTTAATGTGTGGTAAAAACACCAGACTCTTAAAACAAAGCTTTAGAAGAAAACAGTCTCTTCTTAAACAACATAGTATTTAAAATATATTTTTGTGCAATGGCATATTATTTAAAAAACATTTTCTATCTAAACCAAATAGTACCAGTTGACAAGACTCAGCAAATGCCTAGTATACTTTAACAACAGCTTCTTTATCTAATATGCTCCGTAATTTTACAAAATCGGGGTGAGAAGGGGTGCAAGTACTGTACCCTGTGAAACTCCATATTACAATATACTATTTCAGCTAAAAACAAAATTTAATTTTTTAAAATTTATGTTCAAAAAGTTCAAGTGCAGTACCTCTGATCCCAATACTATTCAATTTATTTAACAGTATGCGGTAATCCACAGTATCAAATCTCAGGCAAATGCAATGAAAATGTGACACCTTGTTTCATAAAGTTAGGTCAATTTATTATTTTTGTTTCAACTTTTGAAAATAAGAATGTGTACAATTGGCAATAAAAATATATGTATCTTCCCATTTAGTCAAGAATTAATTTTAAAACAAGCTGTCTCGTACTCGTGAATGACCGAAACTACTGCTAAAGCTTTTAACGCATGTTTTGACCCTTTATCCGCAGCATTTTTCTCCTGCAAACAGATCGTCATCAACGCGAAAGCCTCGCAGGACAAAGGCTGTATTAGTCAGGATTAGGCGGCCCAGCACAACTGACGAGTTACAGGTTTTAAGCTAACTGGGTACTAATGGACCAATTTGTCAACTTTTTCATCCCAGCGTTGTGCAAATATGTCTCCAGATTCCCATTTTTTCGGGTAATCTCGAGTCTAATTTGACCGTGTTTAACTTGATAAATATTCCACAGTTAGTTTTATTTCGTGCAGCTTTTCTTTTGTTTTGTCAGATGCTAACTAACTAAAATTACATATCTCATTAAATGCGGTTATCTGTTGCGGCTTATTAGAAGCAATATATATTGTGTGCTTAGTACAGACTTTTAAAAAGCTTATTGAAATAAAAATATTTAGCTGCTGAGGATTGTAGACAATAGGCTATTTTCAATAAACTTCACTTGTCCGGCTTATATTTTGCATTATCTTCGGCCTTGCGCTCCAACTCGCATCGACGTCGACGTTTCACTTCGCTTAATCGAATCATCATGAATAAAAGATTAATCACTAATACATTATTGTATTACAAAAGGCATGTTTTTTTTTGTTATTCGTAGGTTAGGTTAGGTTACTCTAAAACCACGAATCATGTGCAAGGATGCGTGAGAGTAGGTACCAAAGCGTAAAATGTTCGTACCAGAAGGTCAAAGATATCGGATACTATGATTCAGTCATCTCATAAATCACACAATTGAGTAAACAAGAGCTACCGCTCTTCGTTCAATTTGGTTCTCCCATAAATTTATTCTGAATATTATATTCGTGCGTTTTGCATTTCTTAAAATAAGTTTGTTTGAAATTATGGTTATGATTGCATATTTAAAAAAGAAGATAGAAAAAGAAAAATTCTACTTTAATCCAACTTCACTTCTCCCTACCATCAGTACCGGCTTTGCCAAACAACATGAACAAAATTACCTTCAAGCTTAAAGATGTACTATGTATTCTCGAAACAGTTATTACCAAAAGTCCTAAAACAGTGCGGTTCTATCCCCTATCCTTACCAGGTTTTTCCAAATGACCTATGATGGGCATGGGCATTTTCTGTAAAAGCTGGAAATCTGGTAGTGTTCCCAAAAAGGGATCCAAAACTCTTCCCTTTAACTACAGAGTCATATCCCAGTTAAGATGGAGAAGTATATTAATAATAATCTTTAAATTACTTTGAAAGGTATAAACTTATCCATGACAGGTAATACGGTTTCCGCCACCAAAGATCCACATCAGATCTTTTTAACTTTGTAACCCACAATTGGAATAAGTCTATCGAATTCCACGAAGAAGTCCAAATGTTTACCCTCGACAAATCCAAAGCATTTGATCAAGTCATGACGCATCAACGTTCACCAAATCAGCTCAGGCAGTGTTGGCCCTACCCTATTATTCCTGCACATCAATAATCGGCTTTCTTCTATCAGAAACCCTATTCACAACTATGCTGACCATAATACACTTTATCCATTGTTTAATTTCTCAAACCTGTCCCCAAGACTAGAATTGGTAAATAGGCGTAAAGTAATGACTTTGTCCCTAACAGCCACTAAGACCCAATCATGTTTACTATTTCATAAATTACCCAAACCATTCAAATGAAAAATTAAAGTCTTGAAACCAAAGATTCTTCTACCCTAGTTGGTTAAATACCAAAAAGATCTTCGCTGGCACGATCATATCACCTCAATTGCCACCACAGCCACGAAGAAATTGGGTTTCCTTTTCTGAGATCGAAAACACTTTTCTTCTGCCAAATTTCATATAATTTGCACTTGGCCAATTAGATCCAGCCTTGCGTACCTATTGCTTGCACATATGGGAAGCATCAACTCCTTCAATCTTCATATCCTTGGCTCTGCCTAAAGAAGAACTATTCACCTGATTAATGATCCAAAAATCAAAAGGAAGCTTGCGTGACTAGAGTATCGTCGAATTGTGGGAGATCTGCCTCTATTTTACAGATACTACCATGATTTCTGTTCTGACGAATTATCTTCCTCCTTTCTCATTCCTGCCAGCATCGACCACATGCATTCCTTCACAGTCCAACTGCGAAGGCCTAGGACCTTCCACTTTGTTTGCTCCTTTATACCCCGAATGCCCCGATTATGGAATGTTCTACCAGCAAATGCCTTTCCTGCTTGTCCTAATATGCAAGTCTTTAAATCCCATGGTCTGCTCATGGATAAAAAAATACAAAAAGTATTATTGATATTTAAAAAATATCCGGAAGATTGTTTTGATTCAGTATTGCGATGAGTACTTTTATGCGTAGGAATCTGCCACAGGTTACCTATCAGTTGGCCTTTTATTATATAACAGTTTTAACGAAAAATCAGCAGTAAAATATAACATTAGAGCACCTACCAACCAATATTGTGTTAAAAAGCCAAAATCTGAAACCGAGTTGAAAACTCAGATCCAGGAAAGGCTCGTGTAGGTATATTCTTCAAAATATTGATCACAACAGTAAGAATCAAACAGAAATAATTTTTCAGGGGGCTATGAAATTTTTCAAAATATATTTTTGAAAAAAATCGGGAAATTTCCTTTACCCGGAACTTCCCTCGTTATCTCCTTTCATTTAGAATAGTACAGTGTAATCTAATTTAGTTCCGCACATAGAAATTTAGTACACTCTTTTCAAACATTTTTATATCGAAATCGTATCAATATTTTACCAGTTTCTACTTATGCCACACTTATTTTTTGGACATGATTTAAAATAAATTAAATTTTTTTACACTGATTTTTTAAGATCGCCATTTGGTATCGTCATTTTGAATTCATTCCAGTTAATCCCTGTATCACATTAAATTTTGCCGCAAGATTGATATAGAAGATTTTTTGCATTGATTTTTTAAACATTTTATTTGGCCGCCATTTTGTTTCTCCGTCTTGAAATCGAACAATTTCACCAGTTTATTTTAGTCTATATTACATTTAATGGATGCCCAAAATTTAAAATTAATCTAATAAGAAGTTTTTCAGACTTCAGCAAACCTACAAATAAAAAAATAAAAGCAGAATATTTCTTATGTTTAGTATCAGCAATATAAAAAAAAATACCCCTCTGAACATCAATATACAATGAAATACATTTTAAGCCAAAAAGTAATTGATTCCGTTTAGATCGATATTTTCAAGCTGGCTTTAAAGTGAAGTTGTTTATATCGTGGGTTTGAACCCGGCTTGAAGTTGGCTTCAAGCCGAGATAAATATGCATACGCTAGGTCATGCACTAACTGCATTCCAATTCGAATGGCGTGGCGTCATTCGACAATAGACATTTGTCATTTATTGTTTGTTTGAGCTTGTGAGTGTTGTATTTTTTGATAATCATTAATTCTTATGATGGAATCTAAAAAAAGAAACATATGGAGTGATGAAGAAGTTAGTTTTTTCATTAATCTTATTATTTGCAGTTGAGTAGGTAGAGAGTTTTTAAAAAAATCCCTGCTTTTTAAGAGATCTTAATAAACAAATGCAACAGAATGTGATTTGATTTTAATTGTATTTTTTCTTTAATTTAGCTTTTCCTGCGTCTTAGTGTTAGAAACAGTTTTATAGAAATGTATCAAGAAACATGTGTGCATAGGTTTTCATGAACAAACTTGTTTCTCATAGACAGATGTTTTTTACAATTTGTTTTTAGTTTGTCCATGCATATTTATTGTACTCCATTCCACTCTCTTCAAAATCTGGCGATTTTAGTCTTATGATGATTCATTTTGTTATAGGAGAGTACTAAAAAGTGAAACGGCACAATGAAAGGAGCGGAGTTGCACCAAAGACTTTCCCATTCTTCACGGGTATGGATGATCTGTTAGGGGACAGGCCCGCAGAAGGTTTGGGGTTCGATTCTTCCCAGGCTTCTTCATCCCAGGCTTCACCTCCGAGGCAAGAATCAGAACTTTTGGAGGTAATGCCAGAAATGGATATCTTAGATATTGATGATGAAGACCATGTTTCTGAGCAGCCAGCATGGGGATTGAGGGAGCAGATGGCTACTTCAATCCAGGATGTAAGGCCATCTTCACTGGCACCGGCCTTACCAAAAGGAGTGGCCTCTACTTTGCGGGATGTTGGGTCATCTCGATCTGGGTCTACGACTCCAACCCGAGAAAGGCCGCCACCAACCAGAAAGTCTACACAGATAAATATTTCTCTGCAAAAACTCAGCGACTCCATTGAGAAGTCTGAGAGAGTACTACAGAGTGAGGAGGACAAAGATGCAGCTTTTCTAAATAAACTGCTAGAGGGACAAGAGCAAATTATGACAAGATGTACAAACCAGTTTATTGAAGGACTGAAATCAATTAAAAAAAAAAAAAGGAGGAGGTCTACAACTTCATCTTCGGCGGAGGATGAGCCACCAAAAAAAATAAGTCATTTTTTAATAGTATCTTGTTTTATTAATATCAATATTTAGTTGTAATAATTCTTTATAGTAAATATTTTTAATTTAGATTAGTTTATTAGTTTATTGTATGTTATTTTTTGTGTCCCAATAACAAATGTATAACTATATACTTTAAAAATGTATCATTTCCATCGTTTCATATAAAGTTATCTAAAGCAGCTCATCAACAGTTTAAGTGTTCAGGTAAACCAAAGCATGTATGTGACAAAACTGTCAGGTATCCCTGCTTTTTTTGTCAGGTACAAGGTCTAGTATACCTGTCAAGTAAACCGTTACATGAATGGCCGGTGTAAATTTTGGATTCATAGATAGGGTATAACCTCAACTGAAAGTAAATAATTTTTTTGACACTTTATAATTGAATATATTCAGAAAGTTGTTTTGAATGGTAGACAACAAATAAATTAAAATGAAAATACATCTATACATAATCCTAATAGAATATTATACAGTGTGTTTCAAGGAGTGTGTAATGGGAATGTTGTTTGTTTTTGATTTCGAAAAAAAAATATTCTTTATAAAAGTAATACTGTATTAGCAGTAATCAGTTTTAGGGTTACGGGGTAAGCAAAAAATGTGACAACTGATCAAAAGTAAAGTACTCTTAATTTTGAAAATCTGCTAAAAAAACAATTTAGAATAAAAAACTTTTAAAGTTAAGGAAACTTTCTTCTTGATCAGTTTTCACAATATTTTATCTCCTCCGAATACCTTTCAACTTTTACTGAAAGTAAGTACTGCTAATACAGTATTTTTTGAAGCACTAACATTTATCAAAAATCATATTTTCTAATAACTCAAAAATAAAAAAGTGTCCCATATGTTGCACACTTCTTCGACCACAGCACCCTTTTCTATTAATAAAATCTCGGTAACCATTACTCGGTGGCAGTATTGGTATGTGCGTGCCATATATAGCTCCAACAACATTGGGCAGGTTGGACATTGTTTTGAAGAAGGATGAAACGTCAACAGCCTCTGCTTCATTTGGCATTTTAATGAATTTAGGTAGAAGAACTTTATTTACTGCCATAACAATTGCATGCATAATATGTACTGTCGATTTGTGTATACCAAATCCATTGGCTCCTACCCGATATTCGCAACAACTTCCTAAGAAATATAATGAAATTGCCACTTTTTTCTCAACGGTTGCAATGTTTGGGTACATATTGAGAAAATTGTCTTTTGGTATTAATAAATTTTGCAGTTCCTTAGCTATATAATCAAATGTTTCTCTCGAAACGCGAAAATTCTCCAACCAATCATCCTTCCTGAATTCTTGTTGGACAATTCTTTCCCACCAGTCATTACTCCGAACTTTATTTTTTGAGCGGACTCTGGGAATCAAGTTAATTAATTGCAGATTAACATAGTTCTTAACCAGGAAAAGTAATTTCAATATTCTAAAAAAAAAAAAATATTAAAAAGGAAAACAAACACTAGTCATCAGGCTTACTTTTTCCTACGTTCCTGCTTCTTGCGATAATGAATTATTGCATTATTACTATTGGAAATAATTTGCCCCATTAACTGCAAATAATAAGCGCAAATTGATGTGACAATTTCCTCATTTTGCTTCATGATGTTTTAATGGTTTAAGATGGAATGAAATTTGATTTAGAAAATTCCAATCGTCTTCATAAAGCAACAAACAAAAATAATAAAAACAAAGTGAAAAGTCAATATTTATTTGTGACAATTGACAAACATAACATGCCACCATACTGAAGTTGGAAGCAAATCAATCAGAATCAGCTGATTCCAAGCCGGCTTGAAGCGTTTAAGTCGTTAAAAAAACCGGCTTCGTTCAAGTCAACCCTAAAATATTTTTGGCTTTGCTAAGCGGCTTGACTTGAAGCGAGCTTGAATACATCGATTAAAATGTACTGATTGATATAAAAAATTAAGGTACATAACTCAATTTAATTACTTTTTTTGCCTATTTTTTTGTATTATGTATTTTAATATTTTTTAGTTAGTGTTGGTTAGGTATTTTTGTTGAGTTGTGAAAATGTGAAAAACCTCTTTATACAGCTACAGACAGAATTAAATGATTACTTCGGCGGCTTAATATATGTACAATCAAAATACACATAAGATTGGTCAAGAGTTGTGATCTCCGAAGTGTCTGTGGGAGAAACAGGACTCTCAATATCCACTAGATATATGGAACATGAACGTTGCGTTAAAAAAACAAACTGTTCAGTCTGCTGTAGCTGAACACCAACCTACCACTGGTCATATTTTATAAAAGAAAAAAATTGAGATCTACCGAAATTTTTAAACATGCGAAAAACTTCAATAGAGAAACGGGAGGTCTACATTACATATAGAAACCGATTTTACAGAGTCGCGGTTCGGCGAGCACAAGTTGATTATAGAAGCCCGCCCGAATCTCTCCGAGTTCATTCTGATTTCATGGAGTAAAGGTCACTGAAGATGATTCGTGCAGTTGAAGGTGAAACGTCGCATAGTAATTTCAATTTGACACGGTCTAATCTCAAGAATCATGATTTCTTAAGTCTTTATACAGCTATAAGAAACAAATTAACTGAATATTCTTGAAATAATGTTTTTTACTAATAGCTCCAAAAATAGTTTTTTCTACTTTACATAGACTAGTAATTGTCTTAACCTTCTCAGTTCTCATTTAGTTACAATTACCTTTTTTTTTTTATTTTTTTTTTATATGTCGAAGAGGCAGTAGTAGGCAGATTATATGCAAAAAATAAACTGAATATTTTTGAAATAATAAAAATATCAAAATGAGTTTTACTTTAGTTTACACGGATTGGCAATTGCCTGAACCTTCTCAATCCCCATTTAATTAAAATAATGGAGTATTCTCAAGGTGCACTTTATCATCCGAAATGAAGTTATCTTCAAGTCGTATGTCGGCATCGTCTAATTTGTGGATCTGTTTAAAATTACTGCCCGACCCTGGACGCGAAGGACCATTTGTAACCTCGAATAAGAGGGCCCCACCAAGCGAAATGTCCCTGGCATTTCTCATTCTGAATTAAGATGCTCACTTCACATCATTATCTCCCTCTTATCTGCCTTGGCTGGCTTACTTCGTCCTGTGTAGAATGCATTGTTTTTGATTAATAGTGAACTAGCTTATTGTTGTTTTAAGTAGTGTAGTTTCTTTCATGAAAGGTTTTGAAAAACAGCCTGAATCGTAGCACAAAATTTAACTTTTTAGGTACTTTCGTATACGATTTGTAAATGGAAGCTAAATTGATTTTAAAATTATACTGCTAGACTCGAAAATAGCAACACCAACCATTGGCGAAATTCGTTATTGATATAAACTGCTAGACAAATGAAACCAATAATTAAAGTTTTTAGTGGATTTTTCAAACCAAATATTTTCGTAATCAGAAAAGATATTAAGTTTTTTTTTTATAAATCTTATTAGGAATACACTCTTTTAAGGGAAAATGTTGTACAGGATGTAGAGCAGACGCTGCAATTTTATTTGTTCGGAAAATTCATAATGCAATTTTTATCTTTTGTTTGCTATATCCTACTAAAATTGCAAAACAATCTTTACTGTTTTTCTAAATTTTGATTTTTTTTTGAGGTATATAACTTTTTTATATTGATTTTTGTATTTATTGTTACCCGATTCCTATGATTAAGAAAAAAAATTAAATTTGTTTTTTTTGGAAATATCCGTTGACTAGTTTGGTTTTAACGAAACCATCGAAAGTGTATTCGCCTTTATTGTTGAGATATATATTTTTTATAGGAAACTGATATAGTAAGGTAACAGTTTTAATGAACATGCCAGTGTTGGCAGCTCAATTTCACAAAAAATTGACATATGTTATTTTTTCGGAGAACACTACACCCTGTACAGTAAGCTTCTTACCATAAATTTCTCTTAAAACTGTTGCAATAAGATTTGTAACAGTCTGCGAAAGGTACTCCTTAATATCTCATCTTTCAAATAGAATATTAACTTTGATAAAAACTGCTAGATAGAACGAAATCGATAATTAAAGTTTTTAGGATTTTTTCAAACTAAATTGAATTCAACAAGTGATTGATACAGTAGCTTTAGTAAATTATTTGATACAAATTCTCTTAGCTGATAGAACTTGTAAATTGTTTTTCTAATTTTTTGAATTACAGAATCAACGTGAAGATCATATTTTAAATTTCAATCAATATTTACTACCAGATACATTGTATTTATCTTAGGTTTAAGGCTTCCTTGGCAATTGCATTGCATCATCACATTTATAATCTATTACATTTTGATAATGATCAAGTATATCGTACTCCGCCATAGTGACAATAGCCAAATTACTGTACAATGCATATTAAAAACAACATTACAAATAAAATGAAAAGGCACAAACTAAATAAAAATATCTACATCTTCTCTCTTAAATTTAAAACATCATCTTCATTTTTTACCTTTAATATATAATTATACTTCATAGTTGCATCCCAATTAGATCACTTTGTAGTATATGTCCAAGCTCCAGCGCTATGTTTAAAGTTGAGATGAAAATCTCCCAGGCAATCAGCTGTTACCTATTCAATATGTTTTTAGCGCCTTTCCAGTGCGGGTCGTTCTGGTTGTTAAATTCAAATTAGTCGGGAGTGAGAATCGATATTCTACGAAAAAGATTTAAGTGTTTTCTCTGTTTACAAAATGGGGAAAAGATCAAGAGCAAAAATAGCCTCTCTAGAACAAAAGGTCAGGAAACTAGAGGAAATGTTAACAGCAAGAAAGGAAGAACAAGATGACAGCAGTAAGTAAGATATTGATTTAGCAAATTTGTCGCATTTAGAAATTTTTTTTTTCAAACTGCAGTCAAACAATATACTGTACAAGTTGTAGTCAAACAATATACTGCACTGGTCAAAGGGTTTAATCTACCACTTGTAGATATTTCATTCAAGTTTCACTTTCCATTATAGGAATCTGAACGTCGATAACGATATCGATAACCCATCACAGCTCTTTTTGCTTGTGTTATTGACACCGTTTCGTAAGTCCACATTAGTGGTTCCAGAAACGCTACAGTGCATGTTTATGTTACCCGAGATATTGGGAGACATTTATTACTATTTATGTCTTTCTTAAAAGAAAGGAAAACAATTTTGTCAACCTAGCTTGACATAATTTCAATTCATTTGTAATTATGAAAGGCAATCTCATTTAGATGTAAATAACTTTATGAATTTATTTTTATAATATGGATAAAAGAAAAACACAAAAGGCCAATTGCTTTTATTTCTTTTTCTGAAGTCTTTCGTTTTTATTTTACAAATACGCAAGACAATCACATTTACAGGTTCTGACTCCAGCTCATCTAACCATACTTCAATACAGGATGAACGTAGCGGACATGGACACGCAGCTCCTGTTGAGACCTCAGTCCAGGCCCAGGCTGTCAAAAGTTTGGATTTACTACTGGGGTCAGATCCTACAACCACCAATAATTTTGGTCCAGATCTTCTCCCAGAACTCTCCACTAGGTGGACTAGCTACCTGAGGGAAGGTTTAGATAAAGAAATAAAAAACAAATTAATGGAAAAATGGCAAATTCCTCAAAATTGTCAAAGCTTAGAAGCTCCTGTTTTAAATAGTGAGGTTTCGATCATCCTGAGTTCAGCGGAAATTAGAAAAGATGGTTTCCTAATAGCCCTACAATCTTGCTTAGGCAAAAGTCTATCTTGTCTGGGTCAGATTATTTCCAAACAAATTCAGGTTAATCAAGACAATCATAAGGATTTAGAGGACTTAATAGATGTGTCCAAAATTCTTTGTGACCTACATTACACTTTATCCAGCCATAGAAAGTGTCGCCTTAATGGTTTTTTAAATGAACAGGTACAAAAGGTAGCTAATAAGAGTAAAATCGAAAGTTTGCTCTTTGGCAGTGATTTTGCGGAACAATGCAAAGCAGCCAAATCGACTGAGACCACAGCCAGTGAGCTGAAATCGAAACAATCATCTCAACGTCGAAACGTTTCTTTAAACTACAAGCGACCTCAATTCAAATCCCGCCTGAAAGGGACGATAACAAAAGAAGGGGGGAGAAGCAAAGTAAGATGGACTCCGTCATCAACCCCAATCAAGTACCGGAAACCACACCAGAATGCAGCCAAATCGTACCAGAATGCGGCCTACAAAAAACTCCAATAGAAGTAAGTAAATATGCGGGTAGAATAAAACAATTTTATAAAAACTGGTCAGCGATTACGAATGACAAAACAGTGCTTAGCTGGGTTAAAGGGTATAAAATTAAATTTATCTCTCTTCCCTGTCAACAAAAAATTAAAAAAAAAATAAAAGCAAACTCCCAAAACTTGGTCAGTTATGCCACTTGCATAAATTACCTTGTTGATAAGGGGGCTGTACAAAAATGTACTTCAGATAAAAATCAATTTTTATCTCCCTTTTTCTTAAGAAAAAAGCAAAATGGAGACTTTAGATTTATCCTAAATCTAAAAGATTTATATATCTATATAGACACCCCGCATTTTAAATTAGAAGACTATAAAACAGTCAAAAATCTTATTACCAAAAATTATTTTATGGCCTCGTTAGACCTTAAAGATGCCTACCTTTTAGTGCCAATTCACTACAAACACAGAAAATATCTAAGATTTTCCTTTCAAAATATTTTATATGAATTCACATGCCTTCCTTTTGGTCTATGTTCAGCCCCTTTTATTTTTACCAAGATATTTAAACCCATAATAAATCACTTAAGATCAAGAGGTTTTATGTCCGTTGTCTACTTAGATGACATCCTGTTATTGGGAAAAGACGAAACCGAGTGTATGAAAAATATTAGATACACTACTAATTTTCTTGAGCAATTAGGATTTATCATTAACAAAAAGAAAAGCAACATAATACCCTCCCAAAAAATAAAATTTCTAGGGTTTAATTTTGACAGCAAAAACATGACAATGTCTCTACCTTATTCAAAAATAATTTCCTTAAAGAGAAACATAAGAATAATAAAACAACGTAGACATATTAAAATTAGAAAATTTGCCAGTCTTATTGGCTCTTTAATAGCCGCATGCCCAGCAGTGCCTTATGGCTGGTTATACACAAAAGAAATGGAAAGACACAAAACTAGGGTTTTAAAACAATCAAATGGCAATTTTAACTCCAATATGAAAATTCCTTCTAGTCTAACAAGTGATTTTCAGTGGTGGTTAAATAATCTAGGAAAGAAAGAGTACCCTTTAATTTCTGAAAAATATGCCATAGAAATTTTTACAGACGCTTCTTTAAGCGGATGGGGCGCATCATGTAATACCGACACCGCAAACGGGTTCTGGGACAGGAAGCAACTTTCTTTGCACATACATCAGTTGGAATTATTGGCTGCTTGGTATGGTCTCAAAATTTTTGCAAAATCAATTACTAACAGTAGAATACTTTTACGAATCGACAACGTAACTGCGGTAGCCTTAATAAACAAAATGGGAAGTTCGCGTTATTGTAAACTCAACAAAACTGCTAGACTTATTTGGCAATGGTGCGAAAGGAGACAAATAACGATTTTTGCATCTTATATAAAATCTGCTGATAACTATTTAGCTGATAGAGGGTCAATACTAAAAAATTTTGAGACTGAATATAGTTTAAATGAAATAACTTTTCAGACTATCGTCAAAATCTTTGGACAGCCAAGTATAGATCTTTTTGCTTCTAGACAAAACACAAAGTGCAAAATATTTGCTTCCTGGAAACCGGACCCAGATGCGGTTTTTATTGATGCTTTTACTAGGTCATGGGAAAATATTTATTTCTATGCCTTTCCTCCCTTTTCCTTGATATCAAAAGTTCTAAACAAAATTGAAAATGATACAGCAGAAGGAATAATGGTTTTTCCCATTTGGAAAACTCAACCATGGTTTCCAAAGTTGAATCATCTTCGAATTTCAGATATTTACGTGTTAAAGCCGAGGAAAAATCTTTTATTATCCCCTTTTAGCGATCCTCATCCTTTGTGGCAGACTATTACCCTGGGTGTGTGCAAATTATCAGAGAAGCATATTCAAGGAAAAATATAGGAGAAGCTGCTCTACAGTTTGTTCAAGAATCCATCAGTGAGAACACCTTGAAGCAATATAATACCACTTTTAAAAAATGGTGGAATTTTTGTACCGGAGACAAAACAAAAGTGTTTTCATCAAATATCAAAACATTTTCTAATTTTTTAGTAAATGAATATAACAGAGGCGCAAAATATAATACATTAAATGCACACAAATCTGCTTTAAATTTAATATTAAGTTTTCAAACGGAAGATGAATCGGTTATTACAAGACTACTAAAAGGGTTTTTAGGAAAAGACCAACATTTCCCAGATACAACGAGACCTGGGACCCGGAACCGGTTATTCAATATTTTTCAATTTTTTATCCCCTTGAAAATTTAGATTTAAAAACATTAACATTAAAACTTGTAACCTTACTAGCCTTAGCCACAGCGCAAAGAGCACAAACACTCAGTAAAATTAAAATCGCAGACATAAATGTTACAGCAGAGAAAATGGAAATATCTATAACTAATATCATTAAAACTTCAAATCCTAATAAACCACAACCTATCTTAGTTCTCCCGTTTTTTAAAGAAAAGCCAGAGCTCTGCGTGGCATCAACAATTTTGTTCTATATACAGTTTACCACCCAGCTGAGGCAGGGAACCCCGTATCTCTTTATAACATTCAAAAAGCCTCATCGAGCGACTTCATCCCAAACGATAAGTCGCTGGATAAAAGATGGTTTAAAAAACTCTGGACTAGACATCTCAAAGTTTAAACCTCACAGCACGAGGCATGCTTCCACTTCAGCGGCTTATCGAGCAGGACTTAGTACTGACATAATTCTAAAAAATGCGGGGTGGTCCCAAAAATCTCAAGTCTTTAGTAGGTTCTATAATCGGCCTCTGGAAACCAAACAATGCATAGCACAGTGTTTGATACAAAAACCATAGATTTACAAAACATAAATTTTATATTAGGTTTATAACTATATACACTTTATATAAATATACTCACCTAAGTCATGAATTAACATTATTGGTAGTTACTTGAAATTTTTTTTTTTTTTTTGTTTAATTTTAGATTTACTTTAGCTTTAAGTGTTTATTTTAACTTTGTTGGAAGTAACTTAAGTTAGTAAAACTGTTATAAAACGTTACTTTTTAAAACTGGACAAACTTGCATATGTTAATAAGCTAAGGAAATGTCTCACCGTAATAAATATTAATAATATTATAACCAAATAATTGTTTACTTTTAACTTACAGAAGGAATACAAATTTGACAGCGTCCAAACTAACAGGTCGCCTCGCTTTGGCTTTAAACAACTACAAAGTGATCTAATTGGGATGCAACTATGAAGTATAATTAGAGGTTAAACGACTTACCTGTAAGGAAGTTCAACCCTCAATTATACTAGTAGTTGCATCCCAATTAGATCATCTCCCTCCCGCCACGATTCTAAAATATATAATCATCTTAACCCCTTTTTGGGTTCGAGCCTCAGCGATCTGTTTGTAGGGGCGCTCAAACATATTGAATAGGTAACAGCTGATTGCCTGGGAGATTTTCATCTCAACTTTAAACATAGCGGCGCGCGCTGGAGCTTGGACATATACTACAAAGTGATCTAATTGGGATGCAACTACTAGTATAATTGAGGGTTGAACTTCCTTACAGGTAAGTCGTTTAACCTCTAATCATTTAGTCTAACCATAATCTTCTCATAACTTGTCCAGACATATTTGTAGCCGTCATTCTTTAGGGACCTTGCTTTTTTGAAAAGGTTCCTCAAGTGATAGGCAAGTATAGCGGTGCCGGCTCACCTGGCAGTCCACAGTCTGTTGTTGTTATTCTTCCCTTATTTCTTCTTTCCTCCAAAAATTTTTTTTTAATTTTCCTTACATTTGAACTCTACCACAACCGGACGATTTTCCTTTTTTGTGTTTGCCAGTCTAATTACAACATCATTCTTTCCTAAATTGGGGTTCACATGGTTTAACACTTTTTCCACCTTAGGTATTACAGCAGTTGGCACATGGATCCCATTCCCAGCCTTGTGCTCAATCCCAACAATTACGATGTTAGAGTGCCTATTGTTTTTTTCTTGCCATGAGACTTTTCCCTTAAGCTTGTCAATTTCCTCATGTAGTCTAGCATTATCCATTTTCAAATTAGTGATGTCGTTGCTCATTTTTTAATTTTTGCTCATTATACTGTTCCGCATGAAATTTGATGTCCTTTTTTAAATCACGAATTTCTAGTTGGAGTTCTTTAATCGATTGAATCAGTGGATCCGCTTCCTGAGAATGGGATATACCAAGACTTTTTCGGCGATTTTCAGATTGCTCCTTCCTAACCTGTAGTTCAACTTTATTTTTGCAAGTGTTGCATGACCCTTATCGTTTGATCAAAATTTGAAGTCAATCGGATAAGTACTTTTTAAGCTATGCCGCGAACAGACAGACCGACGGAGTTGATAAAATATATTTTTTGGCATCTAGGGACGCTAAAACGTAAAGATATGTAAAATCTGGATATTTTTTTCAGGATTACACAAATTTTATTGGGCCGCCGTTTTTTTCCGCCATCTTGAATTCGCATCACAATTTTACCGTATTTAATTATTGCACAAAATTTGTAACCAATCCTTTAAGTAGTTTTTCAAATTGAATTTTTAAATATTACTTGATTTCTGTGCTCAATTTGAAGTAAATTAGAAAAGTAGTTCTTTAGTAATAATTTTTTTCATATTTCACCAAAATTTGGAGTCAATCGGATAAGTAGTTTTTCAGCTTTGCCGCGAACAGACAGATAGTCAGACCGACGGAATCTACACAATATGTTTTTCTGCATCTAGGAACCAAGGAAACGTAAAGATCTGAAAACATCTCGGATAGTGATTTTTTTACGATTACATCCCTTTACGAGGGAAGTAAAAAGGTTGAGTACCTTTAACATTTAAGAAACTTGATCATAAGTTTGATGATATAGATTAATTATAAGTACAGATAATCAGAATATTTAAAAAAATATATATTTCGAAATAGGCGTTTTTATTGTTGAGTTATATACTTTTTATGGAAAACTGATATAGTTAGGTAGAAGCACCTTGTTTTAACGAACATTACGGCGTTGACAGCTCAATTTAAAAAAAAATTGACATATTTATGTTGTTTTTCCCGAAAACTGAATTCTTAAAAAAATATAGCATTTAGCACTACACCGTGGACAATAAACTTCTTACCATAAATACTAATTTCTCTTAAAACTGTTTATTCCCAACAAGATTTGCAGCAGTCTGTGAAAGGAACATCCTAATATCCCATCTTTCAATTAAAATATTAACTTTGATAATTATTGATAGAAACTGCTAGACAGATGAAAGCGGCAAAAAAAAATTTTGTGGATTTTTCAAATCAAATATTTCCGTACTCAGAAGAGACATTAAGGTTATTTTCATAAATCTGTTTTAAATTTTATCTGGAATAGACTATATTAAGGGGAAATCTTACTCGTGGTAAGAAGTCTACTGTACATTAGGGTTGCCATTTCGTTTTGGCATATTGGCTTTTACCACAATATTACCGGGTCATTCCCATATGACCCTTAATTTTTGACTAAAATCTCAAGTCAATCTGATGAGTAGTTTCTAAGCAATGTCGCGAACTGTCAGACAGACAGACAAACCGACAGATGGACTGACGGAATTGATAAAAACATATTTTTTGGCATCTAGAGGCACTAAAATCTGAAAATATCTAAAACCTGAGAAATTTAATTTTTTTTGCGATTACAAATATTTTGTTTGGTTGGCTACCATTTTGTTCCACCATTTTGAATTAGTACTACAATTTTACTAGTTCTTCTCTATACCACAATTAGTTATGGCACACAATTTGAAAATGAAATTAAGTTTTTTTTGACGCTGAATTTTTAAATATTTTATTAAGCCGCCATTTTGTTCCGCCATCTAGGATTCCTACTAAAAAAACTACGTAAAACTTTTGTCACTCCGATAATTCATAAAAGCAATTTTTATCTGTTGTTTGCTGTAGTAAAGTAATCCTTACTAAAATTGCAAAACAATCTGAAATATTTTTCGAAATTTTTATTTTTTTGCGGAATATAACTTTTTTAATATTGATTTTTGTGTTTAGTATGTTCAATCTTTAATTTTCTTGGATTTGTAGTGTCCAGCAATTAATTTAAGGTTAGTTGCGCACATATAGTAGCAAAAAATATTTGCTGTTATAAGTTTTCAACTAATTGCTTAAAAGCTTACTTCTAGATACCCTGTAAATTCCATGCGCAGGCACTCCAAATCATAAAAAAAAGATTGAGTACCACTTAAAACGTAATAAAATTGATTGAAATTGAAGGAAATTTCTTAAAAGGATATAGACTAATAAGTAAATGAAACAGAATATTTCAAAAAATTTGATATTTCGAAAAAAAAAACAAAATTTTGAGAAATGATTAAAACCGTTTTTAGCAATTTTAGTAAGGATTATTTTAGTGAAGCAAACATAAATTAAAAATTGTATTTGTAGGTTTTCGGCGCAACAAAATTCTTAGAAAAAATCCACTAAAAATGTTAATTATCTGTTTGTTCTGGTCAAAACATTTTTTTAAATGAGTAAATTTTAACTATTAAGAGCCAGGACAAAGTCGACGCCGACTTTAAGCCCAAGAGGAAAGCAAATCAACTGCTGAAACACTCGTATTCACTGAAAAGGTTTAAATTGAGACCAGTTCGAACTTGACAGTTACAGGTTTAAGATGACATTTTCATCAATTGAAAAAATAATTTTTCTAAGTGTCACAATTACAAAATGACTAAACCGAAACATACCTGGCAAACTAAGAGTTTTAACTTCCATGGCAACTAGACCTGGACTAATTCTTAAATACGGGGACAAAAGTCTAAATTTTAAAAAGACGACTTGTTTTAGTACATATTTTTAAAAAGTAATAATATTTACTTGCTTTTGATTAAATAATAACTTTCTCTCTATGACACATTATTCTTGCACAAAATTTGAAATCAATCTAATAAATAGTTTTTTCATGCTGACTTTTTAATTATTTTATTAGGCCGCCGTTTTTTGCCTGGTTGGCTTCATACCAAAATTCATAGTAAAATAGTATTCATTCCTATTTAATATTTGATTTTTGTACAAAATTTGAGCTAAATTGGGTAATTATTTTTTTAGTAATATTTTTTTTTAACATTTTTCTATGCCGCCGTTTTGTTCTGCCATATTGACTTTTTACCCAAATGTTACCAGGCACGTTAATATGACTCTTACTCTTTAATGCGCAAATTGACACACAGACTGACGGAATTGAGAAAACATGTTTTTTCGATGTCTAAGGATCTTAAAACACGAAGATCTGTAAAAACCTGGATTTTTGCACTTTTACAAATATTTTATTTTGTCACCATTTTGTTCCTCCATCTCGAATTCGAGCCACGAATTTAATAGTTCATCTCTATATGTAGTCTTTTTAGGACGAATTTTAAAATATTTTATTACACCGCCATTTTGTTTCGCCGTCTTGGATTCATACCATAAATTTTATCAGTTCATTTTTATGCAATAGTTGATTTTTGTGGAAATTTTGAAGTGAATTGGATAAGTAGTTTTTTAGTAATAATTTTTTTACATCAAGTGGTCTTGCATAGTAATTTTTATAGCAGTA
Organism: Kuschelorhynchus macadamiae; assembly: GCA_030620095.1. Lineage (NCBI taxonomy): Eukaryota > Metazoa > Arthropoda > Insecta > Coleoptera > Curculionidae > Kuschelorhynchus > Kuschelorhynchus macadamiae. Next base: position 1,768,709 of record JAUTXW010000325.1, read on the forward strand.
AATCATTAATATTTGATATTTATAGAGTTCAATAAAAAAGCGTAAGATAAATCAGTACGTAAATGTATTAAAACGTACTCATTATCAAATCATTGAAATGGCTGCTTCAGGGGATATTACACGTTAGAGCTTTTATTACGATAACGCCAATAACCACTCAAGTTTAAAAAATAATTATGATAATTTCTTTATTAGGAAATCATGGTTCTCGGGATTAGACCGTGTCTAATTAGAATTACTGTTCGACGTTTTGCCTGCGATTTCACTAGGCCCGCATCTTCAGGGATCTTTACTTCACGAGATTTGAATACTAAAAGGTTTCAGAACCACGACTTCTTGTAGTTGACCAAAGCCGTGAAAGACATATTCTCAGGAAAACGTCTAGCCATGAAAGTAAACTGCTAGAATTCGAACACTATGCGTTTTAAAAATCTGACGAAATGGGAGGTCCTTCGTCTTTGTAGATAGATGGGCGCTAAAAGGATGCCTTTGGGTAGTTGTTCGTGTTTCCCTGACAGGCATGGCTACAGGAGAAATAATCGATGTCGATTTGTTAGAGTAAAATTCATGGTAGTATCTGCAGAACAGATACAGTTACTTCTCATTTATGGGAACATCATTCAAAACTTGCATTTAGATTCTATTTCTTGGCTAATTTATAACTTAGGGTAAATCAAGGAGAGATGGACCAGTAGGAGAGATGGACCACTTGCGATTTCTCGCATACTGTGGCAACAACGCTCTTCTTGCCGGTGTAAAATCATGCAATAGCATCAGTTGTTAATTGGTAGTACGGGTACTCGCGTGTTTGTGTCGTTTATTATAAGTTTTCGAAGAATTTAGTTTTGAATGGTCATCGAAATTTTGCATAGTGATTTTCTTTGAATAGTTATTTCACTTGAGGCAAGTTTTAGATACAATTTTAGGCGGCGTGGTATAGACAGATATGTAAGACATGTATCCTGGCATGCACATAACCTCGAGAACATAAAGTTCTCTTGCTTAGTCGATGCAGGGTTTACTGTTCCATCTGTCACTTTTAGGAGAGACGGACCAGCAAAGTACAGGAGAGACGGACCAATATCCTTTTGTTTAAGGATACTGCCCAATCAGTACATCCGCAAGCGAAATGTGGCCAAGAGGTGTCCTTGGTCCGCAGAGGATTTATCCTCTGCTGTTAATGCAGTAGTGTTTGGCCAAATGGGTATAAACGAAGCAGCGAATTGATTCGGCATTCCAAAAACCACGTTTAAACGCAGACTTGCAGCTAGCAATTTGGATAAAACGGATTGTTTGGGCCCTAGCAGCGTCCTCGGTAGAGTAGTAGAAGCAAAGCTCGCTAACCATATCAAAAAATTACAGAAGAGAGGCTTTGCACCGACTAGGCAGGAAGTTCGAACAATGGCCTATAATTTAGCCGAACGTCTTGGAGTTCAACATTCGTTTAATCGGGAAAATAGTGAGTTGATATAGTCTCGATAGCCAAAGACTTTGTAATAAAATATTTTTAGGTAAAGCTAATAACGTATGGTTGCTCCAGTTTTTAAGACGAACTCCAGACATTACAGTTCGTAAAGCTGAAAATACTTCAATAGGACGAGCATTGGGAATGTCTAAAACCTTTGTAGACGACTTGATAGAATACTATCTGAGATCGATTTGTTTGGCAAGCCCGGAAACATTTACAATACAGATGAAACCAGTCTACAGTTAAACACGCGAGCTGGGCAGGTAATGGCTGAGAAAGGATCTAAAAGGGTACCTGTACAGTAACCTGCTGTACACTTACCTCCTTACTGCGTGTTTAAGGGAAAAAATGCTAAAGCGGGTGGTCTGATGGAATGCCACCCGGCTCACCTGTACGGATGTCAGAGAAGTCAGCGTACGTAACATCAGACATTTTCCTGGACTGGCTACAGAATCACTTCTACCCCAGAAAAGAATCCGGAAAAGTTTTGCTAATAGTAGACGGACATGCTTCTCGCACAACTAATCTTGACACGTTACAATTTGCTGAGAACAACGACATTATTTTATTTTGTTTGCCGAGTCACACTACACATTATTTGCAACCACTTGATCGAGCCTTCTTCAAGAGCCTTAAGGGCCATTAATACGATTCGTGTAGGAGGATGATCAAAAACAACCCTAATAGGAGGTTAAATCGGTTGCAATTCGGCAAACTTTTAGGGGCAAAGTGGCTACAGTCAACAATGCTGTATCGGCCTACCGAGCGACAGGAATTTGGCCTTACAACCCAAATGAAATACCTGATTACGCTTTTTTGACGGAATCACTAAATGAGGCTCCATTACATCCAGGAGATTTATCAACAGAAACTGTTTTTCAAGACATTTGTTCTCAAACTCTTCCTCGTAAATCTAACTCACCTCTACCACGCCCTTCAAGATTGCAACTAAAAAGTGAGGTAAAACGTTATGAAGCCCCTTCTCGCGATCCTAGCTCACCTCAACCAGGCTCTTCCGGAGGGCAACTGGAAAATGTGGAAGAACTTACCGAACAAGAAATAACACCTGAGAAGCTACTTCAGGAGCTTTCCCGGCGATGAAAAAGGCACGTGCTAACCTAATGGGTAACCTAACTTCAATCAGTTACATGACTCTTGTTCGCGAGAAGAAGCAGAAGAAAGCAGAAAAGAAAAAAGAACTTTCAAAAAAGAAATCACTAAAATCGAATGAGAAAAAAGTGCAAAAAAAACGCAGGCATGAGTCTACTTTATCATCAGATTCTAATGAAAACCTAGTATTTGATGATTCATCTAGTAGGGAAGAAAATTTGGACGACCTCGAAAATCGTCGTCGGGTGTCTCGAAGTTTACAAAGAAAAAGAGAAGAATGGTTGCAGTGCATTCTCTGCTCTAGATGGCTGTACAAGCTTACATCAACACATGCCAAATTTTATGAAAAAAGGGAAGAAAAAACGAAATTAGTGTACGGTCCGTCTCTCCTATAGTCGGTGGTCCATCTCTCCTACACCTTCTAGGAGAGATGGACCAATTCGCTTTTTCAGTTTTTTATTTTTTATAATTAGTTGTGAAGTTGTATTAATGTTTGAACTGTGCCAAATAGATCACCAAAGTTTATGCTGTAATTTTTTAAAGAATTTAATTCCTATAAATAAATAGCCTATCAAAAGTTTTTCAAAAGGATGGACCACCTCTCCTCGATTTACCCTACCATAAAATATAATATTCTTGTTATTGAAAGAATGGAAAAATTAACTGCAAAAACAAAATCACCCATTTATATTGCCGATAATTTATGTGATATTGAATTAAATGGAATTTTGTTTTTTTTAAGATTCGCAATATTTCCATAGTATTTCATTGAATGACTTTTCAACATTCAAACAATATGTGAAAGAACACAAAGGGATTCGAGAAAAATATTTTAAAAATATATCGTGGGAAGTTTTGTGGTTTTGCTCCTAGGCAGTTAATATTTTTATGCAAAAACCCTGTTATAGGCTAGATTATAGAAGAAACTAATAATTTCGTAATCGATAAATTTCCTCGAAAGCGTAACTTTGGCGTACCATAAATCTGTCATCCAGTAGATCGTTATCAGGTTACTCCCGAGACCATCGAACCCTTCCTACTCTAGTCGCAGTGTATTACGCAGATAGATTTAATGGTAATAAAAAACGGAAGTGTCAAATTACAAAACACCGCCTGTGTGAAAATACTGTCCTGATGGGTTTAAAATTATAGCTTATGCGCGTTTAGACCGGGAGTAATTGGTCGAAGAATGAGTTTTTATATGTGGGTTTCAAGTATTTAAAATGGTAACAGGTTGAGGACGTATAGGTGTAAGAATGCTTAGGCATGAATTATGTATAGCAGCGAGGTACACAGAATTGCCTAATTAGGAATTGATTTCGGAGGATATCTGTTTGACATAAGGACCGCTCTTTTGTTTGTAAATAAAAGTTATTAAAAAATCTATTTTAACTTGAGAAATTTATTAAAAACTAAAAAGATTCGCTTTATTCTGATATACAATCAAAATGTAATTAGAAGAAAAAGGGGAAGTCATCAGTTTGAATTATTTATATTGTGTCGAACAGTGACCAGTATCCCAGATCAGGGCACTATAAACTTAAACAGAGTGTAAATTAATTCATGACCAAAACTTTGAAAGCTGATTTATCATCAAAGGAAAAAAAAGTCATACAAACGAGAGGCCGCAAACGCTTCGGTTTGGAAATACGCGGCGGTACATTTTTTCGGTTTTTTTATAAATTTCTAGAGATTTTCAAATTAAATTTGGTATATAGCTTACTGTAACTAATAACTTTAAAGCAACTAAATAAGTTCTAGAAAGATCTAGGCAATGCTATTTTTGCCTTTAAAACACCCGAAATTTTAACTATGACGCCACTGCCCATTTTCACAACAAAGTCAAATTTTTTTGTAACACTCTGGTATCTGAGCTTTTTCGATATTTTGTACCGGTTAGAATTTATTTAGAGAACTGTCAATTTATGCATAAAAATTGTAGAATTGTGATCGCAATGAATTATGACGCCTTTTAAGTTAGATATATACAGTGCACAATATCAAAAAATCTAAGAGACCAGAAAGTAACTTTGTTATAATTAAAAATATATATAAAAAACTTACTAAAAAAATATGAGCTGCAAACAATTTTCATTTAATTTACAAGTTGCGCAAAAAAAACACGCAAAAGTAAGTAGGTGTAACTAAGCTAAAGAGCCTGCAATTATAAGTCAAAAAGTTCCTAGAAGTTTTCTGATAGTAGACGACTTGAGAAAATTAAAAATATGTAAAAAATGCGTAATTTTTACCTATCTATCATATCATTTTTTCAAAAACTAAGTGTATTATCAAAAAACTTCTAAAAGCTCTTTGACTTGTATTTGCAGGATCTTTAATTTGGCTGTCTCAAAAGTTAGACTATTTTTTGGTTCTGCAAACTTCTATTTTTGTATTTATTTCGTACCCTGTATACGAAATGTCATTCCTTTTTCAATTAATCTTACTTTTTAAGTAAGCAAAACTGTATAAAGAATAACTTTTCACCTAAAATTACATTGTACATGTGTTACCTAAACCCACGTACACGCTGTATATATATATATATATATATATATATATATATATATATATATATATATATATATATATATGGGAAAAAACAGATCGTAACGAAAATACGGCGTTAGTTCTCATTTTTAGTAAGGAATACTTATGTAATATAATGTGCATTTTCTGATGGGTTTTGTACCTGTTAATAACTTCCTATATTGACAATTTTGACATATTGTAAAAAAGGATTCTGTAATATCGATATATCGATGGAAATGTGTCGATATTTTTACTATACCAAAGTTTACTGAATATAATATATAAGTTCCTTCACTCCGAGTCGGAACTTTGGCGAACGGGCTAGACAAGCCTGCCGACTGGGACAAAAAACTTCCAGTGGAGATTAGAGTAATAAAATAAAAAATGTAATCGTTTTCTCCTCAGTTGCATATTGCGGGGAAGGCGATGTCAGGCGGTGTTCGATTGTAAAATAATTATAGTAATGAAGTTTAATATCTATTAGGTACTAATATCCGACAGTCATTAATTTAAATAAAAATTTAAGGAAATTAATTTGATGTTTAAAAAATCCCTTCTATCTACGTGACTATTCGTACGAGATGGAGAAAAGAAAAATATCACAGTCGAAAAGCATCACCAGTTTTTACATTGTTTGATTTATAAATGGTATATTATTATATATGTTTATAACAAGCATTGCCGTGTCATAATGCAATAGCCGGGATTTTTCTAACGTTTACGAAAGGTACTTTCTGGTGTCCGAATACGTAAATATTTCCCTTTCTGGAATATTGATTTTTAATGGAGAGTAGAAGTTTTAGCTTAATTAAGCCGGTAATACAAAATCATGTTCCTTTTTGTTTTATGTTTTTTTATTGGTAAAAGTTATAACAGTGTGAGAAATGCGTTTTTAATATTATTTGTTTATAACAGAGTACATCCCGGTTGGTGTTCGAAAATGGACAAAATGTCTTAAGGACTTTCTATGCGATCCAGAGGTGCATAATTTAAACATAACTTTGATCATACATGGTAGTTCACAAAACCGTAGCAAACCAATCTTTCTTTTCACAGTATATTCGTTTTACTTTGGTAAGCTTATTTAAAGGCCAATTCGAAAACACCATATTTTTTGGTTTAGCTTATACAAGGTGCTAAAGATTACACATTCTGAAGTATGCATGGACAACTTGGAAACCAATGAAACCATGTGTGAGTAAATATAGAATAAAATATGATATTACCCAACCGCTTTTCGAATAAACTTTCCAAAATACAACAAATGCACTGGGTGTCTGATTAAAAAAGAAAAGAAGTTTGGTTTGCTACGGATTTGTGAATTGTGAGCTGGAGTGTATGATCAAAGCTATGCTAAGATCGTGTATCTTATGCATTTCTGAAAAATCTCATGACACTATTCTATTTTGTAAATCAACTGAGATATTCCCTAGTCAAAATTTCATAGGACACCCTGTATATTCACCATTTCGGGTTGATGTGGTTTGAATTTTGCTGATAGACATTTTTTTCAAATTGGACTTAAGTTGCATATGTAGTGTTTCACAAGACTCTTGCAAATTTCTTGTTATTGTCTTGTTCCTGCTGCAAGAACAAGACAAAACTCTTTGATATTTCTATAATTTTTGAAAAACATTAATAAGAGAAATAGTTAAGAAATGAGCATAAACATAAACAATCTGGTATTTAAGAATCATTAATCACCTTTCGTGCTGGTGTTATGTAGTGCAGATCGAGTTGTTTTATGAGAATAAGGTTAGCTGTTTTTGTCAATACACAACAACTTTCGAATTGAAAATTATAGACTCGCAAAAAATATATTTTAGGAACAATAAATATATAAAATTATCAACAGAAACAAATAATTAACTTTATGTCAATACAAAATAATAACAAAAATATAGTTCTACGTTAATAATAAACCAAATCTAAAACAGCAACTGAAATACAAAGACATAATAATAGCTAAAAGTACAAGAAGTAACTAAAGTAAGACGTACAGGGTGCTCACGTAAACGGGCCACTCGATTTTACTCTCTTATGGTTTTGTTAGAGTAAAAATTCAAAAACCTATGTTATGTAGTTTTTCCGAGCTACCGAATTATAACACCAAAAAAAAATTGATGGTAAAACAAAAAAATTGGTATGACGGAAAAACAATTTTTTGAAAAAAAATTCACCCGGTATATTATAAGTTCCTTTAATAGTTTAGGTTATAGGAACAATTTGTGTGTATTCGGTTTTCAAATTTTGGGTTTAATGAACCAATAAATTTAATAACATATAATTTAGGAAGATGTAGGCATTGATGTGTGTTCAGAATATCTTTCCAAATATTAACATATATCTCACACATTTGGTTCAGTTATGAAATTTTCAAAATTAGTTTGTAAAATTGTTTCAATGAAGATAATTAGTTGCTCTTGCGATGACGTCACCAAATAGAAAAAAGCAAGAACAGGAAATTGCAAGAAATCTTGCTTGCAAGGCAATATTTCCCTCAGCAAGAGTCTTGAAAGACAAGACTGAATTTAAGACAAGACTAGGCCGAGCAAGATAAGATCTTGTCTTGTGAAACACTATGCAGATGTTCTGTTCTGATTATTGTATCTATTTAAAATACTTTATTTGAATAGTTTCCGAGGGTTAAGTCAAGATTTATAGAAATTTTACTCTAATCTAATGTATAAAAATAAAGTGACTCGGAATGGTCATTTACAAAGAATGTATCATCCAACAGTAAATATTGACAATGAAACGAAAGTTACTGTTAAACATTTATCTGCTAACAAATATAGGTACTATTAAAACAATATTATTAACCATTTGTTTCACTTATTATCTAATTATTATTTTATATAGGGAAATTAAGTTAATTATGGTCACATAAAGCAGAAAAACTTATTTTAATGTATTGTAAAAGACAAATTTTTTGTGATTTTTAATTTTTATTTGGCAATTATGAATATTAGAATATATTTTTATAACGGGCCTTGCCATGCTGTAATCTAATAAACGGGAAGGCCGGGTTTTACCTAAATTTTACGATAGGGACTTTCTAGTTTACCTATTATGGCTATTATAAAAACATTATTTTTACTATACTTATTAGCTTGAACTCTCGTAATACAAAAGTTGGCAATACTTACTTTTTGTAGAATAATTATTTTAACAAATGTTACTAATTTTTTTAAATGCGTTCAGAATATCTGTTAGGTCTAGAATAACAAACAAATTTTTATATTTTGGCTATTTACGTTACATGTCAAACCACCTGACAAATTTATCAAATTTTGAAATTAATTCATTTATATTATATTTTTTTTCTGTTTTTATTGTGTATCCAGACCTTATTGTGAGGAAGACTTGTTTACATACGTTGAGATATGTCATTTTATTAATTATATGTCTCTATCAATTTAAAGTTAAATATTTTTATCCAGTTGCGTATATAGCCAAAAAATAAAAAATGTTACTATAGTCAAAGTTTACTGAAATTTATTATATTCAGTAAACTTTGCTATAGTTTTTTTTATTGTACGAAATTTTTATTTTTTCTAACTGTTTTTATCTTAACACCCAGTACTACTTAAAGCAAATTAGAAATTATGGTACAAACACACATTAGGCACAAGCTGACAAGTTCTTAACTAGGAAATTTAAACGTATCTGGTTTTACTAAAATAAAATTAATTGTATCATATCCAATAATTAGTGGCACACTGTATATGCATATTACTATTAATCTACTAATACTACTTATAATATAGGTAATCGAAACAAAATTACAAATGCTGTAAAATAGAAAGTTTTGCATTTGCTTTATTTAATTTGCACTTTTTGATTTCCCGATTAGCAAATTTTAAGGTAAAGTAAACGCGCACTCTCGTGTATAGAGAAACAAAATAATTTAGAGGAAAATCTTTGCAAGGATGATTAAAAGGTACATCTGAAAGAAACTCTTTAATTTTTTTGCAAATATTCTCCTGAAAGGCTAATTCTGTAAATCTACTAATAAATATATTTTCTAAGGCTCCCACGTATTCTACAATATTCCGAAAAGGCATTGGCATAACCCTGATGTTTCATTAAAAGCCTTAAATTGGCAAAATCTTAATTCTTCATCATCTAGTTTATTTGAATCACTGAAAAGTATACATGTTTCACAAGTATGCCTCAACAAACATTTCTTTAAAAAATACCTTGTTACGTATACTAAAGAGTTGCCCTCTGGTGTTTTAAGATTTTTGTAATCATTAGTAAAAACTTTGATTGCAGTACACCTAATTGTAGGAATCGTTATTATTTGATCAGGCACAAAAAGATTAGATTGTTCGACAATATTAGGAGTGATATTTAGCTCATTAATATCTTCAACGCAGTTAGTTCCTTCTGTTTGTTCTAAATATCTCAATGTAAACATTTTTTTAAATGCACGACAGAATTGAATCGGGGTTGGATTTTTGACATTACCACAGCAATTTCTTATATGACCAAAAAAATTTTCGAGACACTCCTGGTTTAAATTTCTAGTAAACAAATACTTATAGCTCTTACTTTGTAAATTCTTAAACAAGATTAAAATAGCGTTAATAGTTAACCTCCACCCAAAAATTAATTTCAATTGTTTCGTCACATTTTTACCATTAACATTTTCAACTCTCATATTTTTAAATAAAGTGTCCATGTCTTGCAGAAAAGAATTTTGTTTTTCAGTACCCATGAAGGCTGTATAGTTTTCTAAAGTATTATAATTCAATAAATCAAAAAGAGTATTCATTTTTTCAATAAACTCTGCTGTAGGTCGCCATCTTTAGGAAGAACATTAAAATCAATATAGCTAAACATTGCCACGGCAACAGAATGACTAAATATTTGAGTTGCTAACTTGACTTTCATTTTCTGGAAATTATTCGGGAAAATATGATCGTCTGAGAGTTTAAGAGCAAGTCTGTAATGTTTTTCTTTATCAAAATTATACATTTTTTCTAAATAATCTTTTTTCGTCTCTTTCCCGTTAAACATAAATTTGTAAGCAAAAAAATTATTTCTTGTAGATTTTATTAAATGGGGTACATCAAAAATATATACAAGCTCTTCCCCATCAACCAGAAAAACAGGATTCTCTTCAGTTAGTTTCAATATACTTTTAACCAACCTGTAAAAATTTGATCCCTGGTCAGAAACCACACCTAACACATTTAGTCCAACTACGCTTAACCTTCTAATAGATTCAAATAATATACCTTTTAGTTCCTCGGATGTTGGTGATGTTTTATAGAAAAAGTAAGCAAGGGGCTGTTTCCAACTCTTCACAATACCCCTAACCATTAAGACTAAAGCACTACTTGCTATATTTGCTGATCTTGTGTTGAAACCCTCTTGAAAACCAATTACTTTATCTTTCGAAATATCATAACAAAGATGGGACTTAATAGTTATTTCGTCTATACATATGACACAATCTTTAGCCTTATCTTCCAAAATTCGAGCTCTTAGTTCAATTAATTGGAAAATAAATTCATTAAACCCTGGCTTTATAATCCAATGTTTAATAAAACGTTCCAAAGTAGATTTAGATGGCAACCGACATATTTTTGAAATTTTTTTGTAAGGTTTGGGACCCAGAAGGTACAAACCTAAAGCAAATCGCTTAAATTCGTCCGTATACCAAGAACCTCTTGGAGATTTTTTCAAAAGAGTTAGCTGAGCTTTCAGAAAGGTGCAAAATTCTGTTGAATAATTATCCTCCATAAACCGGACCATATCTTCTAAAGTTATTCCACTCTCCAATTTTCTTTTACATTGTTTTGCTTCTTTTTCGAGATTGCTAATTGTTTTTCTTAATGCAACTTTTCTCGGGGTTTTTGAAGAAACGCTTTGTGGTGTCTGGCAGCACTGATATAAGAATAAAAAAAACACATCACGATTCACGATATGCATTGTTTAATAATTAAAAGCTTTAAATTTATTTTAGTTTTCACATTTACCTTGCATACATGCATCTGTCTGAACCATGCGGTTTGTTTGAATGAGAGAATCAGTTTGAGACCACGTATCCTTTAATTTGGCACATGATATTTGACCCTCATCTCTAGCACTACCTAAACCTAATAATGTCAACATTCAAAATATGCATTTTTTTGCACATATATTTAAAATATATTACAATTTTTCATTTTCATATTGTATACCTTATGTAAGAAACTATTCCTGTTTTTAACTCAAATTTGCTTAAAGTTGCCAAATTTGTGTCAACTTTTAATGTTAAATATCTTTTAACTAAAATGTCAAAAATTAGACTCAAACCCATCAATAATTATTCCGCCCATTTCAAACTAAATTGCGTTAGACATAAGCATTATCTTAGATCTTGGAAAATATTACATTTAGTAGGTAAGCACTGATAGAAATTTGTATATTTCATAATTTTCAAGTGGAAAAAATGACATATACGTCAGCAGTTTTCTGAAAAAAAAAATCGTGAAAATATCATTCAAATTTGCAATAACAATATTGTTACTTACAGTATCGTTATATTAAGTATTATTTATTTAACTCCGGAAACAGTCTTACTAAATATCGCTGATGCATCTAATTTTTCCTATGAAAGAATTTGAAGAAACCTGTTTTTAAGACTTATGTTTAACTTAATACATTTGAGCAAATAAAAGTAATAGGTACGTTTTCTTTTCCCAAAACTTCCCTCGTATATAATTATGCTCTTGGATTTTTACCAAAATATTAACCAAGTTCCATATGACCCTTACTTTTTGCCCCTAATTTAATGTCAATCGGCTAAGTTCTTAACCTATACTGCGAACTGACACATAGACAGACGCACCGACGGAATGAAAATAAAAACGTTAGCAATGAAATGACTACTTCCATATAATCTCAATATAATATATCCATTTTCAGTCCATTTTCTTTGAACCTTTGCAGTTTATTTTCCACTAAAACATCAAACAGGTGTATTAGGCAGGTTTATATACATTTTTATTTTCCAAAATATTAATCAGGTATTATAATTAAATTTTACATGCCCAAAAACCCATAGAAAGACTATAATTTTTTAAATACATTTTAATTTTCACCCCCTCCCCTTATTTCCCTTATCCCTTATTATTTTCCAAAGTGTTATGATTCAAATCTGAGTACCCCAAAACCTATAAAAAGGAATATTACGGAATTATTAACAAAAAATTGTTGTTTTTTATCGATTAATCCCCCACTTCACTCCCTTCTTCTCAACCGATTTTACTTACCTATATACCAAATTTAAACTCGATAGCACAATTATTCCTTTGAAATTTATCACACAAACTAACAGACAGAGAGAAAATAGATTTCGCCGAAATTATGTTTTACACTTTTTGGGTCGTTTTAAATCAATTTAGCAAAAAAAATAATTTCTTTTTGCCGATATTATATTTTTCCATCTCTTAGAGATATAGAAGTAATAATTTAACCGCCATTTTGTTCCGCCATCTTATACAATTCGGATTCCTACCAAAATTCTACCCGTCGATTACTACGTAACACTAGATTTTTGTGCAAAATTTGAGGTGTAGTGTTTTAGTAATATTTTTTTAACAATTTACTAGGCCGCCATTTTTACAGCCATTTTGGATTTTCACCAAAATGTTACCAGATTATCTCATAATGACCATTAATTTTTGACCAAAATTTGAAGTCAATGGAATAAGTACCTAGTTTTCTAGTTATACCGCGAACGGACAGAGACCGATGGAATGGAGAAAACATGTTTGTCGGTATCTAGAGACCCCCTGAAACGTAAATACATGAAAAAAATCTCGGAGAGTGATTTTTCACCATTACAATACTTCCCTTTTATGAGGGAAGTAAAAACCCTGGTCTTCGGCTCGGATTTTTAAAAGCAGTAGCGCTCATACACTATTTATGAAACAAATTGACTAGAAACTAGTTTTTCGGATTTTTTCCGTAAAAATCAGACACACTGGAGATATTACCCCCCAAATTTTAGCTACTTTTTAAGTATACCAATCAAGCGCGCACCTATTTATTTATTTATTTTAATTTCGTATTCGTATTTATTTTTAACATATGTCATAATTATCTTATATACAATAATCCTTATAAACTTACTTGTCGTTGCCTTGGATAGGTATAATGTGGGAATCGCATTGTACTGGAGGCGTTGCTTTAAAGGTGACATAAAGCTTTCCTCCGTAAAATGACGGCTGCAAATCCTAATTTTTTGGTAGCACAACTCAGAATTAATATCTGCATATTTGTGGTCCCCAGTAAACCCTAAATGCGTCTTCCAAGCTTGACATCTGCAGAGATATTATTATATTTCAAATTAAATACCAAAAAAATGGGTCTATACAAAGGATATTCATATATTTTTTAATATTTTTAAAATTGCACAAAAATTATAATGATATAATTTTACATTCCAAAATAGGTAGGTGCCTACCTTTGTTCATCCTTTGGACAGCGAAAAAACGATAATCCACCTCCACGTTTTGAAAAACAACTATCCACGGAACAATATTCGACGGGCATTTTATTGGTCTACCACGTGCAAACTACCGACAATATGTTAATCGTAAACAAAATCTACTGTGTACACACAAGCGCCTCGCACAACTGAAAACGGTGGACTCCCGAGAACCAGCTGCGGCGAGGGGAACGGTATAGGTAGATAGGAATTTTCGTAGAAGTGCGGGAACTTATATTATAATCAGTAAACTTTGACTATACCAACAAATACTATGCAACCCTACCCTCATCAGGCAGGCATGAATCCAGGGAGATTTCAAATAAGATATCATTGATGTGACACAATCACAAACGAAAACGTCTATGAAAGAAGAAAAGTTCTACGAGCTAAGCAAAACACTTAGCGCTACCTATTGGGGCTCCGGAAAGTCCCGGCTGCACCTCATAAGGATTTAGGCGAAAGCATGCAATATGCGTAGGTAAAACTGAAAACAAATAAAAATGTGCTTTCACATACTTCTATTCAAGATTTCTTAGCCGGAGGATATATGTAGAATAGCAAAAATATTTAATTTTTGCAGGAAAACGGCCTACGAAAAGAACTTGCTTCGATTGTGTCACAGGAGCCCTCTCCTGATATATATATATATATATATATATATATATATATATATATATATATATATATATATATTTATATATATATATATATATACAGGGTGATCCACTAAGGGTGGCGAGCGGCTGTATCTCCAAAACCATACTTCTTACAACTTTGGAATAAAAAATGTATTAACAAATGTGACTATAAGAATTCACTAGAAAATATTTTTAAGTTCCTAATTGTACCGCTAGGGGGCGCCGGCGCTGTGCTAATATACAAAATCATCATTTTCTACAAATATCTTCAAGGTAATGTAGGTCAGAAATTACTTTTTTATTATCTCTACACAATCTCCTATAAATTTTGTATTAAGTATCTTTTTCTAGTTACTATGATAACGGCGCGCGTGGGGAAGTGTAACAATTGAAAATACTGAAAGAGCTATAACTTCGGTTCGCGTGAACCAAACTTAATAAACTATTGCTTGTTTTAAAGCCATGTTTATCCCCATTAAATAACGTTATAAATGATATTAAAATTAGTTCGTTCGTTTGCTAAAGGAGGGCGCTTTCTTGGAAAAAATGTTCTAGCTTCGTTTTCTCTAAAAAATTAAATGCAACCATTCATCGATTTTATCGCGGTTTTATAGATTGTTAATTAGTTAAAACAACTGCAAAAACCGAAAACCATTTTCTCTTGTCGTTTAGAAATTATCGTAAAAATAATCAAAGAGTGTAATTATGAAATGTTGCATTTATTGCCAAGAGGGCCATGGACCACTACAAAATAAAACAAGAGATTACCAGCGCCATGTCTGTTTAAAATTCTGCATGTCAGTCTCTGATAGTGTTGTGACAACTAAGAATATTTTTGTGAGATAATTGATTGTAGTAAAAATATCTTTTACAAATGAAGGAGCATACGATATGTGAGCCATTTACTTTCAGTCGTTTATGAAACGCAGTTTTGGCTTCGAGCTATGAGCTATCTTGATAGAATTCACCATTCAAGAAAAGTTTTTGTGCGTATAGCTCGCCGCTTGAGACAACATGGTCATGTTCAGCCAGTTCCCACGTTAAGAAGACGCCGTTTTGTAAGGACAGAGGACGCAGTTATTAGTGTATTAGCATATGTTCACGCAGAACCCCAGATTAGCATAAGAGAAATTGTAAGGCCTTTCTTGCGGTACAGTAAGAAGAATCCTTGTGGAACAAAAATTACATCCTTACCATGTAGTACTACACCATGCCTTAAGTAATGCTGATTTTGATAATAGATTAAACTATTGTTATTGGTTAAAGAATATGATAAGAGATAATACTCAGTTTTTGTCTCAAATATTGTAGAAGGATGAGGCGTCATTTACCAATACCGGTAGAGTAAACCTGCACAACATGCATTATTGATCAGAAACCAATCCACGTTGGATACGTGAAGTTGATAATCAACATCAACAGTTAATGTTTGGTGTGGTATAATCAACGGAATGATTATCGGTCCGTATATTTTTGAAGGTACTTTGACAGGGGAAATGTACCTTAATTTTTTAAATTTTGAATTACCCGGATTACTAGAAAATGTTCCTGTATTTGTGAGAAGAAACATGTGGTTACAGCTGGATGGATGCCCCGCTCAATATTCACGTCTTGTACGCGATTTTATTGATGAACATTTTCCTGATCAGTTGATTGGCAGGGGAAGTACATTTGCCTGGCCGGCCAGAACTCCTGACTTAATGTGCTTGGACTTTTATTTCTGGGGTAGAGTTAAAGACATCGTTTATAAAATTAGACCGACTAGTAGAAAAGACATGATCATTTGAATTAGAAATGCGTTGAATAGTTTACCTCAAGATGAAATAGAACGACGGAAAACATTTTGAACATTGATAAATAATGTTAGTATTGTTAGTATTTTTTTAATTAGGCACACGAATAAAATTGTATTATTGATTTTTCTGTTTTATTTCGTTTTTATTGTTCATAGCATTGGCAATAAAAGCTTCGAAAAAGGGAAAACCCAATATGAAATTATATTCTCTGACCATTTTTGCGATAACTCCTAAACGATAAGAGAAAACGGTCTTCGGTTTTTCAGTTGTTTTTACTAATTAATATGCCATAAAACCGCTGGTAAAATGGATGAATGGCTGCATTTAATCTAATTTAAAAATCGAAACTAGAAAATTTTTTCCACAAAGCGCCCTCTTTTATCAAACGAACGAACTAATTTTAAGAACATTTATAATGATATTTAATAAGGATAAAAATGTCTTTAAAACAAGCCACAGTTTGTTAAATTCGGTTAACGTGAAACTTCAATTGTTACACTTCCTCATGGCATTACCACGGTAACTACAAAAAAATGCTCGATACGTTTATAGGAAATTGTGCAGAGATAATAAAAAAGTAATTTCTGACCTATATTGCCTTGAACATATTCGTAGAAAATAATAATTTTGTATATTAGCATACTTCCTAGGTGTACAATTCCGAACTTATCATAAACTAACATGCAGAATTTTAAACAGACATAGTCGTCTATAGGCCTCTTAGCAATAAATGCAACATTTCGATATGTATAAAAAGGCCAATATGGAATAATTAGACTCTGACTGTTTTTGCGATAATTTCTAAACGACAAGAGAAAATGGTTTTCGGTTTTTGCAGTTGTTTTAACTAATTAATAGGCTATAAAACCGCGGTAAAATCGATGAATGGTTGCATTTAATTTTTAGAGAAATCGAAGCTAGAACATTTCTTCCAAGAAAGCGCCCTCCTTTAGCAAATGAACGAACTAATTTTAAGATCATTTATAACGTTATTTAATGAGTGTGAAAATGCCTTTAAAACAAGCCATATTTTATTAAATTTGGTTCACGCGAACCAAAGTTATATCTCTTTCAGCATTTTCAATTGTACTTCCCCACGCCGCACGTAGGTCTTTTTTGCTAATCTAGGCGTGCAAAAGTCTGTTTACTTTTCGGTCTTGGAAGTTTTGCAGTTAAATGCAAGAACACCCTTAGAAAAGATGTAATACTAAGATTTATTTATAAAAAAAGTCCCCAATTGTCATATTTGGAGCAAAAATTAAATTAAGTTATTTTAATAATGCGAAAAAAATACAGACTATAATTATTTTTATTTTTATTATTGGCATAGAAATTAAGATGGTGGCCTCTCCAAACGTGTTAGGAAATAGAACCAACCAGGTTAAAAAAAACTATTGCTACTTTCACCAAGGCTTCCCTAAAAATGACACTTAAAAAAGCATTGGCTCTTTTTAGTGATAACCAATTCACCAAAGAGCATATTATCCAACAAACTGCAAAAGCGCACAACCCAAAAATCAACCGAACTTACAACAGCCTGCTAAAGGCAAAAAATGATGTGTTACCCAAAGGGCCCGCTAGGGCAACATACCATACAAATACTTGTTTCTATACAAAAAGGCGTTTTTCTTGAATATTGCGAAAAATATATCCCCTAAATGACAACAGCTGAATCAAAAACTGGAAATGAAGATCTTATTCTTTGGAGCAACCCAGTATCTTTATTTACAAAATATTACCATCCTTTTAAAATATTGTGGAAACTGCAGATTTTTTGAGAAGCAAACAGGCAACACCCTTTCCGACACAAAGGTGCTCAAAACTGTCATATTTGCGGAGCTTCGCCTAAGACAATGAATAACCTTGAGGAAGTGCGTAACGAACAATTTGGACAAGCGTCTAAGCGTGGATTAAATGCATAGAGTGCATCCTAAATCTATCATATCGCTTTGATATAAAGCAATGGAAGATTGGAAAAGAGCAACAGGAGGTAACCGAGAAAAAATAAGTCCAAGAAAATTTGAGATAAAAGTTAAAGATTTAAGCAAGGCTGTAATACCACTAAAACTAAAAATATAGCTAGAAAATTCTTTGGAAATCCTAAGCTACTCGGATACACAAAACTGTTTTTGGCTAGTGGTGACAGAATTTAAAAAAATTATATCTTCATTTTTTTGTCAACATACAAAATAAATCCAAAAAATTAAAATCTATACCCTTAGACACCCATAAAATGACACTCGACTTTTTGTAAATTTAAACATTTTCATCCCCTACCCCTTTTTTTCCTAAAAATAATATCCTAGCTTTACCATTAGAATCCCATAAAAAAGTATTATTTGATTATTTATATAAAAATGCAATTTTTACTAATCAACCCCCTCTTTCACCCCCTTCCCCTTAACGAATTTTTCTTAAAAACACTCAGAAGCTTGATTTATATTAAATTAAAAAATGTGTATAAATAATACTCTCATTCCTTATTAGTCTTTACCAGACTTTAGAATACTATGTGGTAATAAGAATTAGTAACCTAAGATTTTCACCTATCTTTTGACATCATAGCGTTACTAAGCTACCGAATTTGATGGTCTATTATATTAAATATTTATCCTATAATTAAGACAAACCTAAATTTGTAGGTTTCACTTAATCTACAGAAACGATACCGCACACCCCCCTATGGCTTAACGCCTAGTACCCGTAATGATGAACGCCTTGAAAGGCAGATCGATTATCAGGCAAAATAGTTAGAGTAATGGATAGAAAACATCAAATAAAAATAGATGCGGCAAATTACGGCAAACAAAATTGCTACCGTTACAATTATAATATAAAAGTTAATTAAAAAAAAATACCTTTAGACCAATCCTCTTCAATCACATAAGTTCTACTCTAATCTAATAAAATTTAACTTTTTTTGTAGTACTTTTTTCTCTATAATAGTTTTAATATAATTACTTTGGTAAATTAGCAAATATCAAAACAAACTTTACACAATTTTTTGGACATACCTCAAGGTACAAATTACAAAAGTTCGTTTTAAACAATCTTTCTCTGACACAAGTTTTTTTGGATTCGAAACTCCGTAAATAGTTATCAAGTACATGCATATGCACAACATCCGCTGACAAATTGTCATTTCGTGCAGATATTTATTTGTATCGACTAGCGGCGTCTCCTAGGCAACGGTTCTTTTGTTTTCCATGGCTATCTGAGTACCTAATAAAATAAGTTTAAATCCATTTAACGCGGCTAAATTTTACGACTTTTGCACGCCTAGATTAATGAAAAGGACCTACGTGCGCCGTTACCATAGTAACTAGAAAAAATTCTTAATACAACATTTATAGGAGATTGTGTAGAGATAATAAAAAAGTAATTGCGGACCTATATTACCCTAAATATATTGGTAGAAAATAAGGATTTGGTATATTAGCATAGCGCCTGCGCCCCCTAGCGGTACAATTAGGAACTTAAAAATTTTTTCTACTGAATTCTTATAGTCATATTTGTTAATACATTTTTTATTCCAAAGTTGTAAGATGTATGGTTTTGGAGATACAGCTGCTCGCTACCCTTAGTGGATCACCCTGTATGTATAATATCTGGAATATTCCGAATGTTTCGAAAACTAAGATAGATAGGGAAGAGTATTTAATACAAAATTTTTAGGGTTCTTAACGATCTACTAGAACAAAAAATTAAAAGTTAAATATACAGGGCCAATAAAAAATGTATAGCAAAGCAAAATTGCTTTTTCTATATATATATATATATATATATATATATATATATATATATATATATATATATATATATATATATATATTTATATATAAATATATTATATATATATATATATATATATATATATATATATATATATATATATATATATATATATATATATATATATATATAAATATATATATATATATATATACAGGATGGTCAAAAAAGTTTTGAAAAATATTGAGAAATTAAAAAGAAGTTTTCCGTTAATCAGTTGTGCATATCTATAAAAACATTTTGAGAGTTGTCACGTGACTACTATTATGGCTGGAAATTTGAAGAACGTGATATGAAATGTTAAAAAATAGGTTTGAGAGTTAGAATATTGAAAAAAGTTGTTAGAAAAAAGTGTTCTGAATTTAGATTCATGCTTACTGACTGAATATCGAGGAAAAATATGAACATATAAGAAATTGTGATTTTTTTAACATACTGTGTTTATAAAAATTTGTATTCCTATTTCGACCCTATAAATCATTTGAAAAGCCCTCAATGAAAGAGTTGAAATAGTCTTAATTGGTGGTGATATTTATAACACTGTTAGAGAGGCGGCAGAAATTGTCATCATGTGTCATCCAAATAGACACGTAAGTTGTCCTACAAATTACAAGAAAATTCACAATAAGATTGTTCTTACAGCAGGTAATCAGTATGCAGTAGTAGTATTCCCGACTGTGATTGAAACTCTACAAATTTCTACCAAATAAATTTCTGATCAAACAAGTATAGAAATAACATCCGTAAAGTCAGTATTACGCCACAGTTTTCATCCATATAAACTTCGATTTATAAATAAACTGTATGGTACTGATTATCATCAAAGATTTGGATTTTCTGCATGGATACAAGGCCAAATCGAAGAAAACTGTAATTTTTCACGATTTATTTTTTTACTGACGAAACTATCTTTACTACAAATGATGTTGTTTGTAGTCAATCGTCGGTGGTGAGCGCGGGAAAATCCAAATGTTGTGATTGATCACAGAGATCAGATATATCAGAAAATGTGAAATATCTACCGGCAGTTGATAGGGTGTCTCTTTTTTAGAGAGAATCTTAACAGCTGAAATTACCATCGGTTCTTAGAAACTAAAAATTTTATTTTATTCATGGATTACCAATAAATGTTAGAATAAATATGTGGTATCGACACGATGGGTGCCTAGCACACAGTACAAGGAATGTTTTTGAGTGGCTCCGTACCACCTTTCCCCGAAGATGGATTGCAAGACGTTCAGAATTTAATTGGTCACCGCGATCACCCGACTTTTCGCCCCTCGATTTTTCCTCTGGGGATGCCTTAAGGAGAAAGTTTATAAACAGAGACCATTTGCAAACCTAGATAAACTTGAAGATCCCATAAGACTTTCTGCAAGAGAAATACTATCAGATGTGTTTTTGTCAACTGTCGGCGAATTCGCCGATAGAACAATTAAGTGTTTGGAGAGGGGCACACTGAAACCAGAGTCTATATATATCTTTCTTTAAACTGTGCTGAAACTGTCCGGTATTTCTAAACGTAAATATGTATCTTATCTTTTCGTTTGATTCACTTCTTGTCTAGTCTTGTTTCCAATACATATTGTTGTTAAGCTCTGTATAAGAACTCTTTTTTTTTTGACAAATTGTATACGTCCTATATGTAACCTTTCAATTATTCTGATATTTAAATTTGAATTAAAACTGAAAATTAAGCTTACTATTTATTTCATCTTCTTAGGCCAACCATGCAATTCTTCCTGAGTTATCGTTTAAATTATAATTAATATTAACAACATATTGAAAATTGTGTTCAGGACTTTGGTAATTACTTTTAGATACAGGGCATTGAAACAAGTATGGTATCACTTATAGAGTAATTTTTCATTACCTTTCTGTCATCGATGATAAAAATATAAATTTATTTGATATAATTTATTTATATATATATATATTTTATTGATATAAAAATTTCCCATGTGTTTCAAACTTTTTTGACTACCCTTATATAAAAATTTAAATCCTTCATACAATCCTCGCCTGTGACTTAAAGCAATAAACACTGTTATTAAATACGCCACAAATAAGCATTTCCAATTTACTGGATTTCCAAGGCATCCTACTTTACATTTTTAATTAATTATTAAATATCCATATTAATTCAGACGTGTTTGTAAATGAAGAAATAAATAATTCTCCAAACTGTGTGGGTCGTATCATCTGTATGCGAACGAATGCAAATTTTAATTAACGCAGATTCTGGGACACAGAACCGAGTCGTGCCACATTTTTGACACTGCTTTTTATCTATAAATCATTTGAGGTTTATCATGGTTAAATATTGGGGTGGTCTGTCTATAAATCAATGGAAATAGTAGTTTAGTAGTTTTACGATAAACTGAATTGACGGCCATAACTTTGATATAAATTCTTAATGAATAAAGAGCATATGATAATTTTATTTTTTTATTATTTTTAAGGACTAAGAATTAACATAGATATATAAATAATTATATATATGTATATATATATATATATATATATATATATATATATATATATATATATATATATATATATATATATATATATATATATATATATATATATATATATATATATATATATATATATATATATATATATATATATATATATATATATATATATATATATATATATATATATATATATATATATATATATATATATATATATAATGTGTTTTCATTCCGGGTGTACATCCGTTCACTACTGTCGTTCTGAAAAGAACAGTTTTGCTGACGTTTCGCCAAAATCACATTTGGCATTTTCGAAGCTTTCTTTCTCGCGTCCGAATAGAGACTGAAGTGTTGGTGACTGCGACGCTTCCTTTTATACCCCCACTCGAGGCCGAAGGTTATATCTGCGCAGGCGTTGGTCGTTATTTATGTTAGGACAGAGAAAGAACTTTTAAAGTTACACCTTAAACTAAGTAACATCATTCACCCTTTATTGTGGAATCGCATAGAAACTTTGGCTTTTTGGCGAACAGAAATAAATAAGAATATTAAGACAGATAAACTTTCGAAAAAGTATGACAATCTCCTAAGAAAGTCGAATCAGCCACAAATATCATCAGTAGACGTCGATAAATTAG
The DNA here is from genome assembly GCA_030620095.1 of Kuschelorhynchus macadamiae. NCBI lineage: Eukaryota > Metazoa > Arthropoda > Insecta > Coleoptera > Curculionidae > Kuschelorhynchus > Kuschelorhynchus macadamiae. Next base: position 1,791,654 of record JAUTXW010000325.1, read on the forward strand.
TACATAATATATCATCCTACAGTCTCTCAGAAAGTGAAAAATCCGTACTGAGTAAGGGTTTTAATTTTGCGATATCTCCTAAGGAAATCCCTAAAGAAGAAATAATAGCTGGAGTGGAAGCTGTCCTTGACTCCTCTGAAGAAACAAAAGCAGAGGAGATTCGACAAGAGGTGGCAAGAATTTTAAGATCGAGCAAAACACCAAAACAAAACCTAAATGCCACTGAACAAAGGGCCCTAATAAACCTTCGAAAAAATAATGACATCACAATCCTTCCAGCAGATAAAGGAAACGCAACTGTGGTTATGAATACTCAAGATTACGTACAAAAAATGCAGGATATCCTACAAGACAATTGTTATAGGCCTGTTCCAAGGGACCCCACAACGTACCTAGAAAAAACAACTAAAAATAAAATAAAAAGTTCACCAATAAACCCCGAAATTCAACAAAAAATCATACCACGGGAAAAGTCGAGCAGATGTCCTAAACTCTATGGTTTACCAAAAATACACAAACCAGGGGCGCCTATCAGACCTATTGTTAGCGCTGTTAATTCGCCGCTACAAAAACTGGAGAAATACCTTTCTGAAATTATGCAACCAACTGTAGAAAAAGCTGACTCATTTGTAAAAAACTCGGAGCATTTCACTCGAATTATACGAGATATCGTCCTTGAAAAAAACGATATCATAGCAAGCCTAGATGTCAAATCGTTATATCCCAGTATTCCCATCGACGAAGCAACGAGGATTTCCAGGCACATATAATAGAACTCTCGGAGCATTGCCTCAAAAATACTTATTTTTCTTTCAACGGGCAAATGTATAAACAAATGGATGGTGCTCCAATGGGGTCCTCGCTATCACCAGTAGTCGCGAATTTATTTATGATGATTATTTATGATACTTCGAGAAAGAAGCTCTTGAGAAAGCAAGTTTAAAACCCAAATTATGGATTCGTTATGTGGATGACATATTTATTGTATGGCAACATGGTCAGGCAGAACTCGAAAAATTTCTGACTCACGTAAATTCAATCCACCCCAGAATACAATTTACTCTAGAGTTAGAGGAAAATAACAAACTGCAATTTTTAGATGTTTTGGTCACAAAACTACATAACGGACATTTCGAATACACCGTGTATAGAAAACCAACACATACAGACAGATATTTAAATGCAAAATCACATCATCACCCAGCACAAATTCAAGCTGTGGCAAATACTCTAATATCTAGATCCGTGCGACTAACTGAAACACAGACGAGACAAAACGAACTTAAGGTAATATCTAGTGCTTTAAAGAAAAATGGCTACACAAATCGCACCATAGAGAAAGCTATTAATGCACAGGTTTCCCGAACAACGAACAACAAAAAATATGAACCGGGAAAGCAACGAGTAGTCTTACCATATGTAAAAGGCACAACAGACAGAATCGGAAGAATTCTGAGGAAACACAACATACAAACAATACACAAGCCACAAACAACTATAGGTAAACTACTCGGAAACCCAAAAGACAAAATCAAACTGGAAAACCACGGAGTGTACAGTATTCCGTGCCAGGACTGTGAAAAGTTGTACGTAGGGCAAACTAACAGGCGAATATCAGCAAGAGTGGAAGAGCATAAACTCAGCATTAGAAATAAACAAACAACGTCAGCTTTATTCCTACATCATCAGGAAACCGGCCATAAAATAAATTTCGATGGGTGTAGGGAGATTGCCAATATAGAACATTATAAGACCAGAATAATCCGAGAAGCCATAGAAATTGAAAAGCAAGGTGATTTAAATAAAAGGAACGAATCATTAAAACTACCAACAGTATGGAAGACAATAATCGACAAATCTAAAATCGCAAAAACTCAAGCGCAATTAGCGCAACAACAACAGCACCATCCGGAAAACATAAATAACGACCAACGCCTGCGCAGATATAACCTTCGGCCTCGAGTGGGGGTATAAAAGGAAGCGTCGCAGTCACCAACACTTCAGTCTCTATTCGGACGCGAGAAAGAAAGCTTCGAAAATGCCAAATGTGATTTTGGCGAAACGTCAGCAAAACTGTTCTTTTCAGAACGACAGTAGTGAACGGATGTACACCCGGAATGAAAACACATTGTATTTTTCCATCCGTGAAGGAGTAAAAATCAACATATATATATATATATATATATATATATATATATATATATATATATATATATATATATATATATATATCATCATATAAAATCACATTTGGGTTCATCGAAGCTTTCCTTCTCACGTCCGAATAGAGACTGAAGTGTGAGCGACTGCGAGCTTCTTTTTATAACCCTACCTGCGGTTATATCTGAGCGGCCGTTGCTGTTGTTGCGCTAGTTCCGCTTGATTTTTCGTTATTTTAGATTTGTCGATTATTGTCCTCCAATCTTGGCAATCTCCTTACACCTATCGAAATTCATTTTATGACCAGGTTCCTGATGATGTAGGAATAGTGTTGAGGTTGTTTGTTTGTTTCTGATACTCAACTCATGCTTTTCTGCTCTTGCTGATATTTCCTGTTAGTTTGCCCCACGTACATTTTTTCACAATTCTAGCATTCTGTGGCATATTAATACTAGCTCCTATGTCCAAAAAACCTAGATCTCATATTATTGCAGATAATTATCTATGAAGAGCTTTAAAACAGATAGTATACAAGACGTTCATGGAAAACGATATTGAAGTTTTACTATGAGGGATAATGCAAGCTATAAACTCTATTTCAATGTTAGAAGTCCAAAGAAGTTCTGACTACGTTCGCAAGCAATTTTAAAAAATGCGTGGATTATGGAGGAGGTGTTTTTCTTATGTGTAGTTTTTATACTTTCGTAAATAAAATATTTAATTTTTTTGGTAGATGCAATTTATAATGCATTTGATATTGGCTCATTTCCATCTTGTTTAAAAATTGTTGTTGTCATTTCAATATATAAAGGAGGAGATTCTAAAGATCCTGGAAACTTTAGATCCATCTCCTTATTACTGTCTTTATCAAAAATCATAGAAAATCTTATTAAGAATAGAATACTTAAGTTTATAAATAAGCATTGTCAATATGGTTTTCAAGAGTCTAAAAGTACAGATGATGCTTTTGCTGTTTAGAAGATTTATATATAAGCCTGAATGAAGGTGATGTAGCCTCGGCAGTGTTCTGTGATTTCTCCAAGGCATTTGGTTGTGGGTGTATCATGGAATATTGCTGGAGAAACTCTCCCATTATGGCTTTAGGGCGAATACCCTGAAATGGACTCTTACCTCTCTGACAGAAAACAAATTGTTCTATCTAGAAATAAATATCAGATGCTTTCTTTATCGGATATGTAGTGCCTCAGGGTTAGGTGCTAGACCCAATAATCTTTCTTCTCTATATAAATAACTTGGCTAATCTTGACATTCGAGGACGTTTTACAGTCTTTGCTGACGCACCGCAATTGTATGGTCCCATAATAGTACGGATTCAGTAATCAGCATTGTATCTGAGGATGTTAAGAACATTTGTGAATGGTGTGATTCAAATCGTTTATGTTTTATTGTCAGTAAGACTAGTGGGCTTAACTTTAGGTTTAACCGTGATAATGTAAGTCATTTGGGGATAATTGTGATATTCAAACAAGCAGTAAATCAATCTAGGTTTATTAATTGACAAAAACCTTAATTTAAGTAACATGTAAGGGCGTTCAGTGTGAGACTGGCCAGGAGATGTTACGCAGTTAGTTGGAGTTTCTGTAGCCAGTATCTTCTTGTTCCCATTTGTGTACTGCAATAAAACGGGCAATAAGGTATATCTGCGGGATTAGCATGGAAGAGCCACGCTGGGTCTTGTCTATAAGAGGTACAAAGGTAGAAACCTTAATGCAATCGCTACCTCTAGAGGTATATAGAACATACGCAGGGTAATCATCTAGCATTGCCAGTCCTTAAAAGTAGTCTCACCAAGAACTGTTTAATGTGTGAAAGTATTAAGATTTGTAACCACCATCCAAGTGAGTTAAAAAATATAGGCTTACAGATAACATTACTAAAAAGAAAAGCTTATTACAATTCACAAGAATTTTATAATGATAACTCTAACTAATAACCTCATCTTTACATTCTTTTGTGATCCTACAAAGCATGTTTTATTCTGAATTTTAATTATATTGATATTTCTTACTATTTAATACTTTGTCAACAAATGTAACTATGTATTTATGATAATAAAAGTTGTTTTGAATTTGAATATTTGACGTTTGTCAAATAAGGTTAGTACTTTTGACCAAATTTTCTGTTTTCCTGTTTTTTGACTACCCTATATGAATCTTTTTAGTAAGTCAAAATCTTTATGAAGAATGACCTTTTCTCGAAATGTACAAATTTATGACCATTTGTTCTCTCGTAACGTCCATCCGTGAACAACCTGTACATACATACATAAGTACATACAAACATTCATTCACTTATCACACCTACTTAAAAAAACCACTGCTTCGATACTCCAGTATTTATATTTTATTTGCATAATCCATAAAAACAAATCATTTATGATATTTATTATTTACCTCCACAAAAAGAAGGTCTTTATTCTGGGTAATGGAATTTTAGTAATTTTAACGACTTTTTAAACATATAATTAAGCCGCCATTTTGTTTTACCATTTAGGATCGACAAACTTTTACCGGCCGATCCCTGTTTAACAAATTTGATTTTTGTGCAAAATTTTTAACATAATGCATATTTTAAACATTTAATTAGGCCATTTTGTTTCGCCGTAATGGCTCCTCACCAAGATTTTACCAGTTTATCCCTCTACCATGCTTATTTTTTTTGCACAATTTGAGGAATTGGATTTTTTTTTACATTTTATCAAACATTTTGTCCCACCATATTGGATTTTTACCAACATCTTTCCATGTCATCACCAAATGACCCTGTATTTTTGACTAAAATTTGAAGTCAATTGGTATAGTCTTTTAGCTAAACCGTGAGCACACAGACAGACCGATGGAATTAAGAAAACATATTTTTCCACATCTAGGGTGATGTGAAGATCTGAAAAAATCCCGGAGTGTGATTTTTTCACGATTACAATACTTTTTTTACAATAAAAATAAAAGTTTTAACGCTTGAGCCTTTTTAAGAAAAATATCAACATATACAGAATCAAATGCCCGACTTAGATCATATAAACTCCTGTACATATAGTTGCATACCTTATATGTTTTAAAGATACTTAATACTTGAGCATTTCTAGCCACAGAACTACTAATCGATTTTTTATGTTTAGATTAGATCTAGAAGCTGTTAACTAGAATCGTTCTCAATTTAAATGTCGTCCTTGAAAATTGTCCTTAGTAAGGAAGGGATTTTTATAATTGTTTAAAAGCTAAACGATTAAACTCTATATGGATCTTCGATTCACCCATTTTTTAACTTGTCATTCAAATTCTTCACTTCGACGCTCTCTGTTGGTGGGAGTACATTCCACTGAATTAACAAAGACAAACCAATTGTTGTTTCCATAGCAAATAATTTAATCGGTTTGGTTTTATTGATACTTAAGGATAATTAGTTTTTAAAATACCTTTATGTGATTTAGAATGTGCCACGTTTTTTTAGACGGTATTATTATTAGTAACTGTGGTGAATGGCAGCTACATATGTTGATTTCAGCGCCGCTGTCAATTTTTAGCTTTAGAAATGATTATTTAAGGAAAATGTTAAACTTGATATCTATATAAACAGTTTCGTTGCTTATAAAATCTAAAAACCCGCTGAATGAAATAAAGTTGAAAACTCAGTATGTCATAATATATCATCATATTTTTTTCTAGTCTGCTATAATTAGATCAAAAACATCCTCGGGTCTTATCCCCAAATCCACGTTAAAGTTGCGCGAAAATGTTATATTTATGCCCATATACTATATATATACCATATATATAGGCCCTTTTCAAAACATCGACATGAATAAAAACACATTTTAATGTAGAAACTGAGCAAAACCTGATTTACGATTACGGACCTGTCAAGGACTGAAGGTGTCAATTTGGGCGCTTCTCCTCATACCTGCTTTGAGAATATCGAGACTGATTGGCTTCTTTGGCTAATGGCCCTTTCTCACAGTCATATTTCCATATCCCGTGTCATATATTACGAATTTTAATCAAGAACCATATAATTAAGAGCGTTTTAATACACTTCCATTTACGCGATCGTTAAGAAAATTGCTTTACTATTTTAAATAAAAATAACTGGGCTGCGCATTTTTATTAGGGTCGTTTATGTCGATTGGTTTGTTAATTTGTCGCAACTTTAATAAGCTGCTATTAAAGTTAAAAATAATTATCATTATCGAAGTAAAGGAAACATTTTTGAATATGAACAATAATAAAGTAATAAATCAGCATTATCTGGAAACGTTCATCTTTTTTTAATGCCATGTAATTTCTTATACGTTAAAAGTTGCAAATAATGTTAAGTATTACAAATACTTAATGGAATTACAGGTAATCTAAATATATAATGGGTATATTATTACAATAAATTTCTTTTTATTGTAATTTATTTTCAACAAGTTGGTGTTGTAGGAACAAAAAATATGGAATGTGTAATGGCGATCGTAGAACATCCTACCTCATCGAGCATAAAAGGCATGACGATCCGTAGTCCTTCACGGATGAAATATAATATGATCTCTTTACATTCCGAATGTGCACCTGTTCAATACTCTCGTTTTGAAAACAACACTTTTGCTGACTTTTGAAATTTATTTTGTGGCATATTTTGTGTTCATATAGGAATAGACTCTGACTAGAGGTAATTTGTTTATTTCTGATGTTCATTTTGTGCTCTTCTATTGTTGCTGATATTGATTGGTTAGTTTGCTCAACTAGAAACTTTCCACGATTTTAATATGAATAGCCACGTACTGTGTGGTTTTCTAATTTAATTTTGTCTTTTAGTTTTCCAAGTAGTTTTACATATGGTTGTTTGTGGTTTATGCCTTTTTTGTATGTTTTATTTTGTGACTGTTTCCAAATCTGTGTGGTACGTATCACAATATAATAAAACTACTTCCTGCCTTTCCAGTTCATAATATTTAATGTTGGTTGTTCGGAAACCTCGTTTAATAATAGTTTTGAGTATCCATTTTTCTTTATTGCACCACGTATAATATTCAGTTCTTTTTGCCTTGTTTGCATATTAGATAACCATATGGATCTAGATATAAGGGTAATAGCCACAGCTTGATTGTATTGGATTGGCGGAAAAATAAGGTTTTTATTTTTTATCTTAAAAACGAAAAGCGATATAATAATGAAATTTTATGGGAATATTACTACTATGAAAACACACTATCTGCATATTTTTCACTTTTTTAAAATGAGTGAAAAGGGTTGAAATAGACTACCTATATTACTCTTGTTAACTAAATTTAAAGAAAAGCTTACGCAACGACTTGGAAAAAATAAATTTGGATAGCCTGGTTTATTTAGAAACTTTTTTAACTCTTGTATTTTTTTCATAAATTTTAAAAAAGTATTTATTTTTATATTTAAAAGTATTACGGGACAAAGAAATTTATTTTAGAACAATAATCTAGTTGGCTGCTTCCAAACACAGTTTTATTTTGTACTAATGTTAAATTTTCTTCTGAATAATCAGATTTTGAAAATAACTGATTAACAAATATGTTTTAAACTAACCTATCCTTTATGTATTAATGCATGAACTATGCATAAAATCGTTGTTTAAAAAAATGATTTAAACATTGCCACTCAAATAAAAACACAACGTCCTACGCAGAAGCGAGTACAGTTTTTTATAGCAAGTGTTGAAAATGACTGCCTTGGGATATAATATATGCATTTATCCTGTGCATCATTGAGCCTCGAATACTCTTAAATATGCCAGGATTATTTCTTATAACATCACATGATGCAACTATGCGATTTCTCAGGTCTTCGATATCCTGTACTGGGGTAATATAAACTAATTCTTCAGATATCTCCAGATACAATATTCCAAAGGATTTAAATCTGGGGATCAAGGCGGGCAAAGACCAGGCCCACCTTTTCCTATCCAGCGATTTTTATAAGTAGAATTTAAATACCTTCGCACATTTAAGCTAAAGTGTGCTGAGGCACCATCATGCATGTAATACATGTCTCTTCTAATTCTCAGAGGTAAATGTTCCAGTAGAGGTAGGAAAAGTTACCCTTTTACGTTTTAGAATCCCTAGATGCTAAAAACATGCTATCTCAATTCCGCCGGTATGTCTGTTCGCGACATAGCTAAAACACTACTTACCCGATTGACTATGGGGATGACTGGATGAAAAAACTAATTATCTAATTTATCTCAAATCTTGCACACAAATCGAGTGTTACTTAGGAATGAACTGGTAACATTTTCACACGAATCAAGATGGCAAAACAAAATGGCGGCCTAATAAAATGCCTGAAAAAAACTATTTATTAGACTGATTTTAAATTTTGTGAAAGAATTAAGTGGAATATAGATAATATGTCTATAATATATTAAAACTCAAAAGTTTTATTTTTTTGCATCTTAAAATATAAAGGAGAAAGAGCATGTACAAATATAAAAAAACACCCGGCGTAGTTGAAATAAACAAGAAATATAATATTATCTAATTAGATCCTTGCCTGGCGAGGAGGCTATACCCATTTAATTAAATTTAATTTCCTTTTCTAACCCTGTGTCAAATTACCTATATGTTTAACACAACAATGTGGATATGTACTACAAAAATTATTAAAATAATATTATCAATACAGGTATTTACATTTTTGTGACATTATAACATGGAATAGTTATACTATTTGACTATATTACATAATGTAGTTACTTCACTATCATTATCACTAAACGCACTAATCCAAGCACCTGAAAGCATCTGTTTAAATTTCTACCTTCCTGGGTTAATTTTGTAGTCAAGGCTACTTGATAAATTGCATATTAAATGTACGTGGCACATCCATTTAAGTAAAACCAGCAAAATTAGTGTTTGAACTCATTTTAATACCGATATTAAATGTAGAATTATACGGCATCAAGCTGTCAGCTTAATAATATACGGTCCGATGTTCAAGCCACCTCATTAGTACTGGCTTTTGCTAAATTATTGGTTATTTGCAAAAATATTACCCTGTTTCTGACACTCACCTATTTCAGACATAGCACTTGAGGATCTCGAGGATCGTTTGCACAAAATAAGCGAAAGTTAATTCGATTTTAATATAATGGAATAAACAATGCCATAAATATGAAGAAAGAGAAAAGAGGTCAATTGATTTCTGTATAATATCTGCGATATTTACTTTTTCACATCAACACAACAATATATCAACATTTTATTAGTATTTTGTAATTAATTAATGATACATTTATTTTATATAAGTGCTGTCTTATCTACTTTAAAAACTGACTCATTCAAAATACCCAAATAGACAATCTGGATAGTTTTTTAAGCAATCGAATGTGAAATGCCAAATATGTAACATGCGTACAATTTTGATATCGTTTTTAATGTGTTCACAACTATTCGTTGCTGGATTTGCGTAAAAAGAAATTATATAATTGTCGATATAGGTCAGGTAGATGTGTGATTCATCTTTAACTTTTAGTTCAATCTGTCATTATATTTACCCAAAGATGGTTGCATGTTTCTTAATCTTAATTCGTAAAAAGTAAAAGTTGGAGATGTTTTAGCTTCTTTATAATAGGTTTAATAATACTTATTAGGAACTTGGGTAAACAATCTGACTTAAAACGTTGAGTGATCGAGGTTGTTACACCCTACCTATGTCTTACCATAGGACATTTCAGAATTCTGAATATTAACAATGTAACCCCGTCCTCATTTAACGACAGTAAGGCGAGATTTTTTAAAACTGCGCATGCCAGTATTTTGCTATCGTCTCCTCGATCCCTGATCTTATTTCCATTGGTCACGTAATCGGACATCATGGGATGAAGAATAACAAAATTACCCCATCACCTACATACACCCAATAAACATTGGGCGGTATGTACAGGGTGATTTTTTTATATTATGACATTTGTTTTCGTCTGTTATTTTTTGAGATGCAAAGTGTAAATACGACACTTGAAGATTTTGACCTAGTATATCTTTTAGTGATATGACGCAAAACAGAAGAGCATCGAAAAGATGCAAGCTTGTAAAAGGGACTTATTGTAATCCTAAAAAAATCATACTTCGAGAATTTTTTATATCTTTACTTTTTGGAATTTAGATTTAGCTTAGTTATATTTAGTACGATGTTCAAGCAACCTCATTAGGACTGGCTTTTGCTAAATTATTGTTTATTTGCAAAAATATTGTTTCATTCATTTTATATAAGTGCTGTCTTACCTCCTTTAAAAACGGACTCCTTCTAAATACGCAAATAGACAATTTCGACAGTTTTTTGAGAAATCCAACATATGTGAAATACCAAATATGTAATATGCGTACAATTTAAATATGTTCTTAATGTATTCACAACTATTCATTACTGGATTCGAAACAAGGAATTGTATAATTGTCGATGTCGGTCAGATGGATGTGCTGTACACAGACTTCTTAAAGGCATTTGATCAAATACATCATTTAGTTATCCCCAAAAACTAAGGTTTCAATTTATTTCTTATAACGGCTTTCAGTCTGGGGTATATGGTGCACCATCCGGTCTTCCTCAGAGATCCAACTTAGGACCACTGCTATTTTTGTTATTTAATAACGATCTGTCTGTCACATAATAAATTGTTCTTTGTGGATGACTTCAAACCATTTGGTAGGGTTAGTAACGTTAATGATTGCGCTCTATCGCAAAAACATCTTACTATAATACACAATTAGGAGGTTTGTATTAAATTGTATTTAACGCCGTAGTAAGCGTAGCCCAGTCTGTTTTAACATTAATATATAGTTCTATAAATAGTCATAAAGTCGCACGATGTTAAGACTTAAAAGGTAGGTGTTTCGACAGCTAACTAACATTTAGGCTTAATATTAACGTTTCAGGGTCTCTAGATGCCGAAAAATATGTTTTCTCAATTCCGTCGGTGTGTCTGTCTGGCTGTTCGTGGCCTAGCTAAAAAACTAATTACCCGATTGACTTCAAATTTTGGTCAAAAATTAAGCCGTATGGGGATGACCTGGTTGGATTTTGATAAAAATCTAATATAGCAAAATAAAATGGCTGTTTAGTAAAATGTTAAAAAAATTAGTACTAAAAAAGTACTTTTCTAGTGGATCTCAAATTTTGCAACAAAATCAAGTATTATGAAAGAATCAACTGGTAACAATTTGGTACGAATCCAAGACGGCGAAACAAAATGGCGGTTAAGGCGATGGACTCACCCATTGCGGGATCAATTCTGGTACAAGAATGTCGTGACAGACTGGAGCAGTTGGCGCAAAGTAAAAGGGTGAAGTTGGTTTGGGTGCCCGGATATTGTGGAGTTAAAGGTAACAAGCTGCGATGTGAGCGAGGCCGGTTCGAAAGTGGTAGACAGGACAAAATTTCATTACGAAGCTGAGATAAAAGCCGAACAAAGTGGTTGTTAACGCGGGACAGAAAAACCCTAAATTCCACGAATTAATAGTAACGGAGCACCGTCGATTGGGAACACACCTCTCTATGTTGACGAGAATTCTAACTACTCCACGGAGTGTTAGGAGGAGGAGGAAACTTTACTATACTTCTTGTGCACATGTGAGCTACGAGCATGACTACGTCGAGACATTTTCGGAGCTACGGCCTTAAGTAGGGATGTAATTAATGATCTCGCCTGGATAGATATGCGGGTTTATATACGCAGGACAGGTAGATTCAAGGATGACAACCTGGTGGTGGTTGAGGGAGGTGCTAGGTAGACCGAAAGGGCCTTACAGACTTATCAGTCAGGTCTTTAGATCTCCCCCAACTACTACTACTACATTTGGTTTTTATTCTTTTCGTTTTTAAAACAAGAATAATTTTTTAATCCAAATTTTTAATTAGAACCATTTTAACATCTTCTCTTCTCAGTCTTAGTTGGTACAGAAACTAGGAAACTGCGCCTAATAACACCACTATGTTTTTAGAGTAAAAATTAATTTTAAAAGATATCATTCCATAATTTTTGTCGATCCAATTTTGTAATTTATTTATTAATCATTATAGTTGAAGCCAAATGTTCTACACGACAGCTTTATGACTTCTGGGTTCGGCTACAGGTTTTCTTGTTCATTTGTGTTAATATTTTTCCCGCATTTTACACATTTGTTTTCTTTGATCATTCAGCAAAAAATATTTTTGGAGAAAATCTACAACAGACTTTTTTTTCTATTTTTTCCATTCTTTCTTTTTCGTAATGTCTCTTTCAAAATTGAAATTGTCAACTCGTCGTCTACATATTTGACATAAAAAAAATATACATTTCTTACAATGAAGTATTTGAAAATTCTTAGAGTCAAAATAAGACCATTTTTTGTAAGCAGAACAAATCAAACAAAAATACAAGATCTTAGGTATACGTTTTCACGCATAATGTACAAAAATCGGTAAATTTCCTTTACCCGGAACTTCACTCGTTATGAATATTTCCTTTTATTAGGAATAGTGAAGTGTGACCCCAATTTACTTTCGCACAACCATTGAATTCCTTCATTGAACACAACCATTTTATTCATATCAAGATTTTACCAGTTTCTACCTATGCCACACTTAATAGTTATACATAATTTAAAATAAATTGTATAAATAACTTTTACACTAAAGTTTAAGACAGCAATTTTGAATTTCGTATCAGTTTGTTTCTATATCACATTTAATTTTGGTAACAAATTTGAAGTCAATCATTATTTTCCCAGTAGATTTCTAAGTAAAACTTGATTTTTGTGAAAAATTTCAGGTAAACTTGATAAGTAGTTTTTTAGTAATGTTTTTAACATTTCACTAGGTTAAGGTACCTAAGGACCCTAAAACGTGAATATCTGTAAAAACCTAGGACGGCGATTTTTTCACGACTACAATACTTCCCTTTTACGAGGGAAGTACAAAAATAGATTGCTATGGTCAGAAGCATTATTTACCTCGTAGCCAATATAATGAGGTAGAATCGTTATAATTTGACTCAACATTGAATAAGAATCCGAACATACATTCGTATTTTACGGTATATATTAGAAGTTGCAATAGTGTCTTCGCTGTCCTAATATATTCAGCAGTAATTGTATTACTACAATTACTCTGAAATATATTCAAGTACTAAGTATAAGGTGGCTTACGTAAGATAACCCAGTACATTATCTGAAAAACTATATGACTTACGGAAGAAAAAAATATAGAAGTTTATTATTTAAAATGAAGTTTTATTTTATAATATTTTTGTATATACAGGGGCCACTATCGACTTCGATATTTTAAATAGGCCACTTTAAATACTACAATTAATTCTAAGTACATCTCACGTAACATATCCTACACTCAAATGCATATGAAATTTGAAATTTTTTAACTCCTGTAGTCTTTCTTTTTCGCTGGAAATTATTTTTAAGTTCGAAAAATGTCCGTTAGGCGGCGTAACAGCAACTCAAAAATGGAAATGCCGATATTTGAAATGACAAATGAAAATAATTTACACTTCATCATTGTCAGTTTTTTCTCCTCTACAAATTGGTGAGGATAGCTTTCCAATCAGACGTTTCAGATTCATCAATTTTTTTAATTCAAATAGCGACCCGAATTTTTTATATCACTATTCAATACCTAAAATTAAATTATGACAAAAAAGTCAACATAACATTTGATAACCACTAATAGAATCATGACGGTACAGTTAATAGCTATACGTGAAGAGCAAAAAAAGCGTTTTTTTTCTGACACAAAGTTCAATGTAATTGGTTCATCCAAAACAGAGATAAACGTTTGACTTTACCACTACTTTATTATTGAAAATAAAAAATAATGAAAAATAGCAAAAAGTTGCATAATTGCCTGAAGAATAAAATGCTTTTATTTTCGACAAACCTTATTAGGAAAATTTAAGAGAAAATTGGCTTTTCCAATTTTGAGTTCGTGTTACGCCCCCTAGCGGCCATTTTTCGAACTTGAAAATAATTACCAACGATTTCGAGCCGATTATTAATGGAACACCCTGTACACTCGAATTTATCTGGATTATTCTCTTTGACTGAACCAGAGCAAATCGCCACGGGATCACTCATTTTGGTTTTCATATTTGTACAATTTTCAAATACAGTATTGTGCAATTGAAGTGCAGTTTTTTTTAAATTTAACCTAAATTTAAATGGCTATCCCCCAGTTGCACAAAACTTAATTGATGTTTAGAATATTTAACCGAGCTTTCGGATTTGACAAGCTGCTTACAGAAATCCAGGAACCCGTTGTCAAATTTGACATTCCATTAAACATTTTAAACTTTAATTGAGCTTTGTGCAACCTGCCATAAACTTTTGTAGACTTATGTTTTGTTAACATTTTTGTGGAATGCGTGTTTTAAGGGTTACTTTGGTCTTGTATATACGAGGGATAAGACAAAAGTAGTTTTTTTTTGCATGAACTTTGTCAAGATTTGCAAATCTGATATTATTTTGATTTTATGCGAATGTACTTAATAAACGGGTTCTTAGGTAAAAACTAATTTCTCAAAATTTTGATATCTAATTTGTTTCTTTTTTAATTGATTTTTTTCTTATAATTTTTTTCAACATTTTTCTCTCTAAATTAAGACCTCTTATTAAAAAGACTATTCTGTTAATCGTTTTGGCTTCTCCAAGGACATTTTGAAAAAGAGTAAATACAATTTTGTCTTTCCGAATGGCAATTTTACGTCAGGGGCGTACTAATTAATTTTTTCACACCGTTATATATCTTTCTTAAATTAGTCTCCTGAATTCCGTAAAGCCTATTTTTAATTTTTCTTATTATTTTTGATAAAAGTGACTTCAAACCTCGGAACGGTTTTTTAATTTCATAGAATTTTTACCCGTAGTCTGAGTAATTTTGATTATTTTTTAAACTTAATTTTTTTTAACATAAAAACTACTTTCTTTTAAATTACCAATTCTAGTCAATTTTTAAATAAAGTTATGTCTAAAGTATGTTTTCTGCTTTATTAGTAATTTTTCGTATACCGAGTGACCAAAAAAATACAATTAATAAAACTTTTATACATGGTGGGGCAACTTACACGTCCATCTCTAGCTACTGAACGATACTTTCTTTTTAAATCAACCCTAATTAATTCTCTGAAATTACACTTTTATCCTGAATTTTGCAAATTGCATTTTTACTATTCTTTATATATTGAAAAACAGTGGTTAATAACTTTTTAAACTTCATGCAAATATTAACCATAGGAAGAATAATTTTTCAATATTGTATTAAACTCAGTTATGTTAATGCATATACATTTTTCTAAATTTAAAATTTTAGGGATTTTTTTAATTATGTATGTTATTTATCACTAGTTTTTCGATACCGGTTGTATAAAAAATACATAAATAACAAAAACCTTATACATGTTGTTGGAAACTCGATGCTCATGCTCATTAGGATCTCGCAGAAAAGAAAGAGGTAAAAAAAAGTTCTAATATCGACAGAGTTACGCATTGTAAAACATTCATTTTTAAGAATGCCGAAAACAAAAAACTGAAAAATATTTTATTGATTTTAATTTTTTACTCACTATATTTCAGGCGTTGCATAATTAACATTTTCATTTCGTTTACAAACAAACCATTTAAATTAAAGATGGATTTTAAGAAACTACACTCTCAATTGCAATTTAGGGTTCTGTAGTTGTATCTAAATCCAACAGTTTTTTAATAATCTTCGTATTTTTTAGTAAGTGTAGTTATTCCATCATTAGATAAAGGCAACTTTTAATTAAAATTAAAATGTAACCTTGCTTTTATTGGGGAATTTAAATATACAATAAAATACAGTGCAATCCATTAAAAAAAATGTAACTTTAATATACCACGTATTTTTGACGCACCATGTATAGCTGAGAATAACTTAGAATGTAGCTTTATCTAATCTGCATACATCCTGCAAGGTTAATTTTAAAAAGAAAGTACCGTTCAGTAATTAGAGACGGACGGGTAAGTTGTGCCACACCCTGTACAAAGGTTTTAATAATTATATATTTTTAGACACTCGAACATACTCAGTTAATTACAACTTTAATTAAAAAGTGCCTAGAATTGGTACTTTAAAAGAAAATAGTTGTTATGTTAAAACAAATTAAGTTTAAAAAATATTACCCCCCGTCCCACTAACAAAACTCTGGGAATCACTAAAAATAACATAAACATAAATTCTAATCTGATTAAAGGAGTACAAGCGCTATACCAAGATTGCCACACTCGAATAAAAATAGGCAATAAAATGTCGAACGGTTTTCCCCAAATAGAGCTTTAAAACAGGGCTGCTGCCTCTCACCAACGCTTTTTAAGATTTTTCTGGAAAAAGTACTTCTTAAATGGAAACAAAAATGCAAAAATATGGGGATCCCGCTAAACGACACTATTCTGTACACTCTTAGTTTTGCAGATGATCAAACAGTAGAGGCCCAAGAGCTGGAACTCTCGATGACGCCAGAAAAGAAAGAAATATTCTGGGCAGAAAAGCTATTAGATCACTAAACAGTATTTTATGGGACCAGAAGATCAGCAAAGAGAAGAAGCACCAAATATACAACACAATAGTAAAAAGTATTGTAACATATGGGAGTGAAGTAAAAAAAAACGAGCGAATCCGTGAAATTATGAAGGTGAAGCAGACTATAGTCCAAGAAATAAGGGTGAAACAATTAAGATGGTATGGACACGTCCAGAGAATGACACCAGAGAGACTCCCAAAACAAATGTTAGAATGGACACCAGCGGGAAGTAGAAAAAGAGGTACACCAAGAAAAAGCTGGCGAGAGGGCATTGATAGTGAATTCAAGAGAGAGGGCTGGAAGAAGGCTAATGGAATGACCGCACCTAGTGGAGACTGGGTATCGGAAGACGTCGGAGAACGTTATGATGAAACTGAAATAAAACAAAAAATAATCGAAATTACTCAGACTACGTGTAATAGTTCTATGAAATTAAAAAACCGTTCCGAGGTTTGAAGTCACTTTTATTAAAAATAATAAGAAAAAGTAATAATACCCTTTACGGAATTCAGGAAACATAGTCTAATTTAAGAAAATACGAAATATACAACGACCTGAAAAAATTAATTAGTACGCCCCTGAAGTAAAATTAATATTCGGAAAGGCAAAAGGATCAAAAGACTAGTCTTTTTAATAAGAGTTCTTAATTTAGAGAGAAAAATATTGAAAAAAATGCGTATTATAAAAAAAAATTAATAAAAAAAGAAACAAATCAGATGTCAAAATTTTGAGAAATTAGTTTTTTCCTAAGAACCCATTTACTACTCAGTAAATGTATGTACTCACATACATATAAAATCAAAATAATTTCAGATTTGCAATTCTCGCTCTTGACAAAGTTCGTGTAAAGAAAGTGCTTTTGTCTTATCCCTCGTATATACCAGACCAAAGCAACCCTTAAAACACACATAGCACAAAAATATTAACAAAGCATAAACCTACAAAATGTACAAATTATAGTCATTTAAATTTGGGTTAAATTGTAAAAAATTGCATTCAATTGCACAATAATGTATTTACATTATTTTAGTTGTTCTAGATCCATGGAAACGCTGTATACTTCTTTCCCATAACTTATGACTTCCAGGCAGCCTTCATATGGAGAGTAAAATAACATTAACACGATATAATACATTAAGATATATCCTGCCCGTTGGATAAATCGAAAAGGCAACAAGGAAGTCGCATCAGCGACCCCCTTCGTCGACGTCCCTTATCAGACAAAGAGTCGCCTTGCGGTGACGTGGAAAAATTGCACCACAACATAACATTGACCGTGCGGAGACATCCATTGTGACACTGTCAGAGGACGTCGCGGCTTTTTCGCATCGGATAAGAGCGATCGCTTCGCGGAGATAATGCTCGCTGAACCGCGCTAATGATCCTAAGATATCTCTGTTCAGCCTTTCACGTTCCAGAGAGATTTTTTAAAGGGGCGTTGGTGTACAGGTCATTTATAATATGACATACTATGCTTGTTACTGGCTGTAGAAAAATAATATTGTAAAGTACATAGGAATCATTAGTTATGACAATAAAAAAATTTCTGCTTTTGCGGAAAGAGCAAGTATTAGAATCCTGGAACAACAACCCTCCGAAATATTTTCATAAATCTACGTTTCATGGACCTCCAATGTAGTCTGCTTGTCTGTCCTTTCATCGCATAGCTCAAAACTATTTATCCATTTGACTTCAAAAATTATATTCTACTACCAGTGTACATGGTGTCAGCTCAGCCGCCCTATCATAAGTTTTTAGTCTCACTTGAAGTTTTAATTTATTAAGTTTATTTTTATACAAAATACTCAATTTTTCCTGAGCTAGTATTAGTTTCTTGTTTTAAACAGGACACCATATTTATTATTAAAAATTATAATTCTGAATTTAAAGACGTTCTTAACAATATGAGTATATATTAGTATGGTCTGATTTTCAACGTTTTGAGATTTATTGGTATACTTCAGTTTTTAAATGTATTTTCAAACTGACTGACACTAATTTGTAAAATTTTGGAACTGTGCTAACGTCGGAAAAAAAGTATTTCAGTCAGGTTTAGATATTTTTAAAAGGTTATGATGTTGTCATGTTTCGCGTATGGTACTTTTTTCATTTTTATGTGCAAACCCTTCTTTATTACCACCTTTTCAGACATTTAGATCTTTACGTTTCAGGGTCCTTAGATGCCGAAAAACATGTTTTCTCAATTCCGTTGGTTTGTCTGTCGATCTATCGGTCTGTCTGTTCGCGGCATAGCTGAAAAACTACTTACCCGATTGACTTCAAATTTTGGTCAAAAATTAAGGGCGATATGTGATATATATACAGGGTGTCCCATAATTAATGGTACACAGCAAAACTGCAGGTTCTTTGCGATTCAACCATACTTTGCTTAGTCCAAAAGTTGACAGGACCCAAGATACAGCAAAATAGGTATACTTGTAAATGTCAAAGTGGCTGTGCAAGATATTTGCGTATAAATTAATCAGTACACCTTTTCAAATTTCAAAATTTAAAATTTTTATTAAAAATGTTTTTGAAATAATAATTTTAATTTAATTTTTTTTTTTTCACAATTAATGAGCAGGGTGACTGAACAGCATGAAATTGGGAATTGGGGGGTTTTTTGAATGATATTGTTACAAATGTAAAAAGCAGTTGTTTTTTCATTGTTATTATTGTTTCAATAAAAATATTTTTATTTTCTATAAATTTTTCATTTCATTAATTATTATTTCAAAAACATTTTTAATAAAAATTTTAAATTTTGAAATTTGAAAAGGTGTACTGAATAATTTATACGAAAATATCTTGCAAACGGCCACTCTGAGGGACATTTACAAAGTATACCTTTTTTGCGTAGAAGAAGTGGAAAATACGTAATCTTTAACATTTGGGTCAATACACCGTGAACAAGTTATTTTAAAGAGATTTAATGCACCGTAAGTGGCGCCCTCTACAAGCAGCATCAGAACTAAGTACAGATTTGAATTTCTCGCTTCAAAAAACCCCTCAATTCTCAATTTCATGCCGTTTAGTCACCCTGCTCATAAATTGTGAAGAAAAAACTAAATTAAAGTTACAACTTTGACACCCTGTATCTTGGGTACTGTGAACTTTTGGACTAGGCAAAGTATGGTTAAATCGCAATATTTTTATCCAAAGAACCTGCAGTTTTCCATTAATTATGGGACACCCTGTATATACGACCTGGTAACATTTTGGTAAAAATCCAATATATCAAAATAAAATGGCGACCTAGTAAGATGTTAAAAAAATTATGACTAAAAAACTACTTAGCCAATTTATGTCAAATGTCATGTATTATGTAGGAATCAACTGGTAAAATTTTGGTACGAATCCAAGATGGCGAAACAAAATGGCGGCTTAATAAAATATATAAAAAACTACTTATTAGTTTAATTAATTTTATTTATACATAAGTGTGACTGGTAAAGTTGTGGTACCAATTCAAGAAGGCGGAACAAAATGGTCACCAAATCTTTTTTTTTTCTTATTCAATTGACTTTAAATTTTGCAGAAAAATTAAATGTGGTATAGGGATATACTGGTACGAATTCAAAATGACAGTAAAAGGAAAGTTTTGTAATAATCACAATCGGAGATTTTCTCAGATCATCAAGTTTCCGAGTCCTTAGATGCCGGAAAACAGGTTTTCTCAATTCCATCGGTCTGTATGTCTGTCGGTCTGTCTGTTCACAGCATAGCTAAAAAACTACTTACCCGAATGATTTCAGTCAATATGGGAATGACCTAGTAACCTTTTGATAAATATTCAATATGGCGAAACAAAATTGCGGCCTAGTCAAATGTCAAAAAAATTATTACTAAAAAACAACTTATCCAATTTACCTTAAATTTTGTACAAAAATCAGGTCGTAGGTAGTAATTAACTAGTAAAATGTTGGTATGAATCCATGATGGCGAAATAAAATGGCGTCTTAGTAAAATATATAAAAATACAGCCTGAAAAAACTACTTAATAGATTGGTTTCAAATTTTGTGCAAGAATTAACTGTGGTATAGAGATGAACTGGTAAAATTGTGGTACGAATTCAAGATGGCGGAACAAAATGGCTGCCAAATAAAATGATTGTAATTGTGAAAAAAAATTGCATATTTTAGGTATCTATCTTTACGTTTTAGCGTCCCTAGATGCCAAAAAATATGTTTTCTCAATTCCATTTGTCTGACTGTCGGTCTGACAGTTCGCGGCGAAGCTAAAAATTACTTACCCGATTGACTTCAAATTATGATAAAAAATTAAGGGTTATATGGGGATGACCTGATAATATTTTGATAAAAATCCAATATAACAAAAAGGTGGCCTAATGAAATGTTAAAAAAATATTTCTAAAAACAAATTATCCAATTCCAAAGACAGCAAAACAAATGGCGACCCAATAAATTATTTAAAACAAATCAGTCTAAAAAATTACTTATTAGATACATTTTAAATTTTTGGTATCGATTAAGTGAGATATAGAGATAAATTGGTAAAATTGTGGTACGAATTCAGGACAGAGAAACGAAATGGCGGCCAAATAAAATGTCTAAAAAAATCAATGTAAAAATCTTATTCAATTGACTTAATATGTTGCAGCAAAATTGAATACGATACGTGTAATATGTAATCAGTGCAAAAAAAATGACTTTATTTTAAATCATGATCAAAAAATAGGTGTGGCACAGGTAGAAGCTGGTAAAATTCCCATATGGTGGAACAAAATTGTGCATAATAAAAATTTTTGAAAAGACAGTATACTAAATGACTATGTGCGGAACTAAATTGGATTACTATTCCTAATTAAAGGAAAGATTCATAACGAAGGAAGTTCCGGGTAAAGGAAATTAACCGATTTTCTTATTCTGGTTTTCCCTGATCTTCTTCTTTTTATCATTATCTTCGGTAAATATTGTATTGTTTAGTTTTAGTAAGTAGTTTAAACTTTTCAGTTATTTGTAACTAGTTACAGCACGAAGAACATTAAACTTATTTTGTTGGTCATACATTATAATTGACAATGGTGAGCAGCAACTGTGTTTGCTCCTGGTGCTTAAGGTCCTCTATTTGATTCCGGCCAGAGGCACTTAAATTTAAGTCAATTAAATTACTTTTTTACATAAATTTAAAAAAAAATTGTTAGCCCCAATTTTTTTTATTGAATTCCTACCAAAATTTTATCATTTCATCTCTATATCAAAATCAATTCTTGCGCAACTGATTGTTTAAACATTTTATTAGACCGAGATTTTGTTTCGCCATTTTGGATTCGTACCAAAATTTTATCAATTAATTCCCATATTACACTTGATTTTCGTGCAAAATTTTACATAAATTTTGTAAGTAGTCTCTTAGTAATATATATTTTTTATATTTTACTAAGCGGCTATTTTGTTCCGCAACATTGGATCCTTAATTTTGGCCCAGAATTTGAAGTCAATCCAGTACGTGGGCTTTTCTGCTATTCCGCAAACGGATAGACAGGAATTGAGAAAACACGTTTTTTGGCATCTCGGGGCCCTGAAGCGTGAAGGTCAGAAAAAATCTCAGAGGGTTATTTTTTTTCACGATTACAATACTCATACAGGGAAGTAAAAAGACATCTTAGAGGCTGTGTATACGTTTAGAATGCAAAAAGATTTTTTTTTAATACGTGAAAAGAATGGATTTATCTTTTTTTCGCTGCATAACTTAGAAATGCTAAAAATCAGTGTCATTATGTTAATTTAAAAATAAATAAAACAATGAAAATAAATGTCAATAAATACCAAACATTACAGACCTACTAATTATCTTTAAAAGCCCTGTATATTCGAAAACAATAAATAGGGTACACTATTAAAAAAGGATTCTTCCACTAGCCCTGGAATTATTCAGTATCCTATATAAAAATAAACTAAATAAATCAAATATTTTAGGAAAATTAAAACAAAATTGTCTTTACAATTTTTTTTTATCTCTTATAGTTCTTCAGATTGGCTTCTTTAATATCAGTATAAGTTATGGATTAAAATATTCGCAGGGATATAAGCAATACTATTTTGGATGATGGACATAGTATTTTCCTACCACATAGGGTCAGATTTCTGCTTCGTATTATACGATAATCTTTAAAGAGTCAAGTATTTAAAAATAAGTTGGTACCTCAAATAATAAAATGTTTATTATTCGGTTAATACATTTCGAGAAATACTTAATCATATTTTCGAATACAGTTGTCATGAATGATAATATCAATTTGTATACTAAAGACCGAAAATCAATTGTTATTCCAATAATGTCACCGATTTCGTCAACAGCTATATTATTATATCAACATCTCCTCTTCATATCTCATTTCGCATTAGAAAAAAAGACCTGCTGTCTTAACAGGCAAAGAAAAAAGTATTACAAAACAGTGATTAACCTTTTTCATCCCATTTTTTCGTACTATGTTTTTAAAAGGACATTAACACGACACGAAGCAATGGCTCTGGTATGCCGTAAGTTTGTAAAACGTGTTTAAATTATAGTGCAGTGGCCTTAGAAAAAGTGTTAAAACGTTACGCATATGTTCCAGGGCGACAAAAAATATGAAACACATGCTCTTGATTTTCCTTCCACCGTATTAATTTCAAAAACACTTGTCGCCTGAACCCGATCCGTTGCGATATTTAATGCACTTTTGTATTTTAATTCTCACACAGTTCGGAAATAGGAAACGTACTTTATTCGGAGCTCAACTAGATATGGCAAAACCAGATCATTAAGGTAATTCGGATCATCGATCAGTATAATGATCCGAATCAGTGACCCGGATCATGGAGCTTTCACATCTCGTCGTAAAAAGGACGCCCTGAACCATTATTAGTTCACGCATCACTCATATGTGGCGCTGTTAGCTAGATATGGTTACAGTGACTTTATACAGAGACAGTGGCGACAATAGAGCCCATCCGCCATATTGCTGCTAAATTTCTGAAGGTTTAAATGGGCGCACACATATTATCGATAGTTTTTCGCAAAATATGACTGAATTAATCAAGTTTAACACATTAATATGAAAAAATTGGATCAGCTAAATGGTTAATTATTAAATTTTTAATCAGTTTTAGTTTAGAAAGAGATATATGGCCCACAAAAAAAATCGAAATTTAAATTTCCCGCCTTTACACTGACAAATTCTGTCAGGGCCACCTGTAAATGTGAGGTTATGTGTCATGTTATTGTTATTATTGTATCAATTTTTATTGCAAATATTGAAAATACTGTGTGAATTGCAAAATGCTTGTTTATGAAAAGTTTTGCTAGTTTGCTACCCTACCGTCAAATTATGTTATTGTTAAATTGCCACATGTTCTTAAATTTAAAAAGAGCTTGAGTTAAGTTCAGTTTCAACTTGGCAGAGCAAGGAAGCAAACGTTTTTGGTGGCATAAATTCAGTTTAATAAATAAAACCACTTTCAAAATATTAGTTATCAGTCACTTTCCAGTTTCCACAGTGAGTGTTTAAATTTGGTGGTGTTGTGTCGTAATTAGATTTAAAAAAGTTTTAAAGGAGCCATTTAAATTGTGTTGTGTAAAATGTGTTGTCTCTTGTAAGCTGGAAAATCAAATCCAATTATATTTTTGGAAAAACAGAGTATTAAGATAAATACCTAGGTGTAATCGTTGACCCTGAATTGACATTTAATTTTCAAGCTGATGATACCGCTAAGAGAGAGTCTGCAGGATGTATAGGTTTATAATTAGCAATACTAATGACTTTACCAAGTTCACGGTGCTTCAAGAAGCTGTATCATACCTACTTATGTCAGAAATTTGTTAGACTCTTAAGATAGTTTTAGGTATATAGTCTGTTTCTGTTAAAGTAACTAAATAAATATGTTGAGTTTGAGTAATAAATAAAAGTCGATAGCTACATAGATGTTTTAGTTAATAAGAAGTACCGTACTACCGTATCCACCTTGTCACCTAGGTCACAAGTTGGATACACTTCTGAATGTAGTACTAGACTGTAAGCGGCAAGTAACAAAGCAGGTAACAAAAGCATCAGTTACTCACAAGTAGCAGCACTCAATAATGACCTTAATACTGATTATGTAGGTAAATATAATAAAATTAGAAAATATTAAAGATCAATAAAAGCCATAGTGATTATTCTAAATATTTATTTTAATACTATACCTTTTTAAAGATATTTATTAAATAAAAAATATACAAAATTTTATACAGATGATCCTCTAATACTAATTAACATTAACAGGTATTAATACTAGTCTTATGTGCTCAGAGCTAATTTTATACATTATATAGTTTTAACAGATCAAAGCACTATACATTGATAATCCAAACTACAGATTACTAGCAAAATACACAAAAAACACTTTTTTCAAATACTGTTCTAGACAATACTAAAATTTGCGATCTTTCATTTACAAATTTATCACAAACACTGATTACAAGCGAAAAGCAGGTGAACCAGGCTTAAACACATTTATTCATATGGCCAATGGCTTAGAACTTATTGTTTCTATCGATATTCGTTTTAATAATCACAAAAACTAATAAAATAATACACTAAAACAAAAAACCTCATAAGAAACCCATTTAGGCAAAAAGTAAACAAATCGATTTTTGCAGCAATATGGCCGCCAGGACCACGTGACGCGGAGAACCAATCAAAAATTGGTTACCCTATTGTCGCCACTGTCTCTGTATAAAGTCACTGTAGATATGGTTTGGATTAATGCCAATATCGGCAAATAGCCTTGCACTGTGAACCTCTTAATACATTTGGAAATCAAACATCGACGTTTCGCCTTCGATTGGACGAAATCTGAATCTGAATGAGTTCGGAGGGAGTCAGGCCGGCTTTTATACCCGACTTGTGTTCGTCGACCCGTGACCCTTTATTAATCCACGTGTGATGTAGACCTTAATCCATATCCCTATTGAAGTTTTTTGAAGGTTTAAACATTTCAATAGATTATCAAATTTTTCGTTTACAAAATCCTAAATGCTGCTAGAATCTTGGTTTCTTTTGTTGCTCGTGTTAAGCTACATCAGAATAAACCATTTGTTTTCTTTTTAATATATCGTTCATATTTCTTAATTTTAGTGGATATTGAGCGTCCTGTTTCTCCCACATACTTTTCTCCACAGGAACAAATTTTATATACTCCTTCTTTTTAAAAAGGTACAACATCTTTCGGGGATCGCAAGAGTTGTCCAATTTTCTTATGTCTACTGAAGATTGTAGGTATGTTGGACCGCGAAGTAATCGTCCTATTTTGTCTATAGTGCTATGTATGTAGAGAAAAACAACACTACCTAACGGTGGCTCCGTTATCATTATCATTCTCCTTTCGCGGAGTTGGATTACTATATCTTTTAAATGAACGCTTAATATCTTCAGTGCAATAGCCATTCCTTCTTAGAGTTTGAGTCAGTTTCAATGTGTCTGATGTTTGAAGAAAAAGAAATGGCTCTAAATACTAGTGGGTTAATAACTGATTTCTTTTGTGCTGAATGGTGGTGGGAATTTGCATTTAAGTATCTATTTGTATGCGTCAATTTTCTATACACAGAATGTCCTAACGTATCATTTTCCTTCCTTTGATGTGTGGTTGATTAAGGTGTTCCAGAAATATAAATATTATCTTCTCTATGAGACCAAACAACGCATATATCATCTACATATCTAAACCACCTTGGTTTTAGTGGAGTGGATGTTAAAGCAATATCCTCAAAGGACTCCATAAAGATAAGCTACCCCAAGTGATAGAGGAGATCTTATAGCTGCCTCTGAGTCTGTTAAGTTATTATAAATAGTATTATGGTCCAATATGTTTGATATAATGAATGGTAGTTTTTCTTTATAAATTTTAGACTACTAATAAAATCAATATTTGGTAGCATTAGGTAAATCCGCACCGGGTAATCGTTAAAGGCATAATGGAAATATGATGAGTGTCAAAAAGTTCTATATTATCATGGCGACATGATGAGATTTTGATAACAAATTAAAATGTTGGGAAGGCATCTTTCCCCCGCCTCGGGTTAGCACCAGGTCTGTCAATAAAGCCATGATAGATACCTGACGGTAGGTTTGCCTTATAAATCTAGGACTGCCACTCACATCAACAATCGGTCTGCTAGGTGGATCGGCACCAGGTTAGTACCAGCTATGTGAATAAAACCATTATTAAAGCCAAAATAAAAAATGGCAATGGCTGTTAGATTTTAATGCAAACAGGTGAATAAAACATCCCAGGCTGATACTCTATAGACAAAAAAAGTGATAATTCGTCAGAACAGAATCCGTGGTAGTATCTGTAAAACAGAGACAGATCGCTCTAGTGAGGCAAGCTACCTTGTGATATTTGGATCATCAATCAGGTGAGTAGCTCTTCTTTGGACAGAGTGAAGGATGTTAAGGCTTGAAGGAGAGGCTGCTCCCCATAGGTGTAAGGTCTGATTTGCAAAGCGTAAAGGGTAAGCAAGTTGGCAGCAGAAAAGTATTTTTACGATCGAAGATCCTTCTGAAAAGTGGTACCGACTAGGCTAAAGGAATCTTTGGCTTCAAGCATTTGATTATCGATTTGAATGATGTGGGTACTGAGAGGAAGATGTGAGTGAGATAGTAAACAAAATTGTGTCTTAGTGACCTTAAACTGGACAGAGCTCTTTGGTTCTCATCCTACGATTTTAATGAGGTCCTCGGTTAGGGATAAAGTTATTACTCCACGCCTGCCATCAATTTCGGTCTTGGAGACAGGTTGGTGGTATTGTATATTGGAGTGAAGTGTCCTATCGACAGCATAGCTGTGAATACGATTGCTGGTAGAAGAAAGCAGGTTATTGATATGGCGGTGTAGTTGGGTAGGTGCCAACGCACTAGACCGCCATTTTGTTTAGCCATATTGGATTTTGACCAAAATTTTACTATGTGAGCCCTTTGTGACCCTTAATTTTTCTCCAAAATTTAAAGTCTAGAAGCCCTAAAACGTGACGATCTGTAAAAACCTGGGATGGTGATTTTTTTACGATTACAATTCTTCTCTTTTACGAGGAAAGTAAAGCCATATTTTAAAAATAAAAATATCGATCGTCAGTTCACACCATGGAATTGTCACAAATCTTCAGTAAAGGAGTAACCTGAACTTAACCATTAAGTACATATCTCACTAACACCAGTTCTAACAAAGATTCCGCCCAAAAGTTTGAAAATTATAACCGTAGTTTCTCACTTGTTACTTAGCTGCATTATGATAAGCTTTGTTTGGTTTTTGCTATTTTCCTGATCTCTGTAATGTGTTACTTATTGTATACCGAATAATATATTAGTCCGAAACTCTTGTTGTGAAAGAGTAGCCATCGTTTTAAAATCCGCCTAGTTAATTTGGCTTATATATATTATAAAATATTAGTATTGTATTCTTTAAGTGTAATAAAAACTCTCATTATTATTTTCATTATTTTGTTTCGAATGTTTACGTATATGTTTTTTTTGTTTTTAAAATTAATACATTTTATTAATATGTCTTAATATATCATGTCTTATATATTGAATTTTTACATAATACCCCCCTCTTAACGTCAAATGAATTTATCCCATAGTTCTGTAATGGTTTGCAAGGAATATGTTCTCCTTTTTGTCCCCCCCCCCAAAAAAATATCGTTCCTACGAGCCCCTGCGTAGAATTTCGAGTTCTGTGAATCTCTTCATATAATCTAACTAGGAATATTCTGATGGCAATCAAAAAGCGAATGGTAAATCATTATAAAACTGTAACAGGCATTAGATTAGGGTGACCATACCATAGGGAATCGCTATTTTTATTTAAATATAAACGGATTAAAACTAAAACTCTGTATGTGTAATAAACATCACTTAAAAATTTTGAGCCCGGAAAAAAACTGAACTGAAACATTGAATTTAAAATTAA
This sequence comes from Kuschelorhynchus macadamiae, assembly GCA_030620095.1. Taxonomy (NCBI): domain Eukaryota; kingdom Metazoa; phylum Arthropoda; class Insecta; order Coleoptera; family Curculionidae; genus Kuschelorhynchus; species Kuschelorhynchus macadamiae. Next base: position 1,820,322 of record JAUTXW010000325.1, read on the forward strand.
GTCAGTAATTGTTTAAAAAATATTTCTTAAGGAGATATTTCATTATTGTAATGTGGTAAAGTTAAACGTTAAAAGTAGCAGATAAAGCAACAATAATCATCCAAATCAAACATTATACAAATCTCTTTCAAAACGGATGCAAAGCTCCTAAACTCCTGACATTGAAAATAAACACGGTCCGCATCATAAATAACCAGTCGGCACGTTTAACGGTCAAAATCTGTCCGAAACGTAAACTTCGCGGCAACTTGACTTCGTATATTCGTCATTTATCACAAACTTTGTCTGGCTGAGACGTCTACTTATGCCGTATTATGAAGAGCCGGGAGCCGCCAAGGGGTTAGACCGCAAGATTTTGGCTCCCTTACGTTTAATATACTTCGGATACTTCCGCGAACTATTACTTCCTGTCTCTTTGGAGAAGATGTTATATAGGTAGGGGAATTCCTTATTTGAATTTTAATATATAAGCAAAAGGTAAAACTAAAACTCTTTAAGTGTTATGAACATGAAATCCAGGAAATTGACATAAAAATAATATTGATATTCTCATAAAAAGCTTAAAATTTTTAATTTTTGGGCCATTATGGCATCTATATCAATTATTTTTTATCCTTTGCCACTTTTATTCCTTTATGAAAGTAAATAATTTATTAAAAAATTGTAAAACCAGGCTTTTATAAAGAGAAAAAAAAAATAAAACTTAAGCACAGATATATAAATTTATGATGTAAAACAGCAGTGTCCCGGAACAACCTGTTATTTTTAACAAGAATTCTAACTGCACATTGTCAGCTAATAACAATTTTTATAAAATAATAGAATCGACTTCAAAAAACCACTAAAAAATAAAAAATAATATTTTATTCCGCTATGCAAACTTGGCATTATGAAGTCGGCGTTAAACTAATTGTTAATTACTTAATCACAAACAGACATTTATATATTGAGTGTCTATATACATTAGACTCAGTCTTTATTCTTTTGACACCGACTTCATAAATCGAGTTGGTTATATTTTTTATACATTTTTTTTATTTCATCCTTTTCACTTTTATTTATACAAGGTTTTAAATTTGAATTCCTAAAGTTAGGTTAAAGTTTTGAAGGTTCCTAAATAAATAATTAGCTACCGGGTTCATTGCCTATGAAATTTTGCCAGAACCACCGTATTAATATTATAAAACATGTCGAAATTTAGAAAGGTGAGTAAAATTGAACTTCGTGCTATTAAAAAATCCGAAAACTATATGAAACACCATATTAACATGCGTACCTAAGTTCCTGATGATATAGTGAACGAAATATATATTGGCTGAACGCTTGCCACACCAGGGCCGGTTTTAGACGTTCACAGGCTCTACAAGGCAAATTTTGATGAGCCCTTACACCGTGTAGATTTTTTAAAGTTTATAATTAAAATAGAACTTCTTAACAACATATTTATATATTTCATATACAGTATAATATTCTCTTTTAATGACAACAAAAATATATAATCAATTATTACATAATTATAAATGAAGAAAGACGAAATTTAAAATGAACTGACAATATTTTCTAAGAATTACAAAACGAGACTACGGAATCGCCTTTTTAAAAAATGTTATATTTCAAAAACATAAATTACTTAGAAAACAATGAAAATAAAAATAAAATGTTTCGCGTCCATGCGTTCAATTAACTGCGTTGGCATCGCAGAAATTTTCATATATCAATTCCAATATGCACTATGCAGTGTAAGCATGCTCCGTGGTCAGATAACTGTTATAAAAAGCTTTATAGCTAAAATAACCTAACTGAAACGATTGACAAACAAATTTAAAAAATGTCAAAACGGCCATTACAATTTTACGCTTTCTGATACCGACACTAGAATACACGAAATAGATATAAAGTAACTAAAATAACTAAAATTAATAAACTCTCAATGAAAAAATAAAAAAAATATTCACAAAATGGAATCACAGAAAGAACTATTCCTCTGGCTAAGACCACGACCGCCATTGAATTTCACTATTGATTCCTGACTTTTGTTATTATGGCATCTATATCAATTATTTTTTATCCTTTGCCACTTTTATTCCTTTATGAAAGTAAATAATTTATTAAAAAATTGTAAAACCAGGCTTTTATAAAGAGAAAAAAAAAATAAAACTTAAGCACAGATATATAAATTTATGATGTAAAACAGCAGTGTCCCGGAACAACCTGCTATTTTTAACAAGAATTCTAACTGCACATTGTCAGCTAATAACAATTTTTATAAAATAATAGAATCGACTTCAAAAAACCACTAAAAAATAAAAAATAATATTTTATTCCGCTATGCAAACTTGGCATTATGAAGTCGGCGTTAAACTAATTGTTAATTACTTAATCACAAACAGACATTTATATATTGAGTGTCTATATACATTAGACTCAGTCTTTATTCTTTTGACACCGACTTCATAAATCGAGTTGGTTATATTTTTTATACATTTTTTTTATTTCATCCTTTTCACTTTTATTTATACAAGGTTTTAAATTTGAATTCCTAAAGTTAGGTTAAAGTTTTGAAGGTTCCTAAATAAATAATTAGCTACCGGGTTCATTGCCTATGAAATTTTGCCAGAACCACCGTATTAATATTATAAAACATGTCGAAATTTAGAAAGGTGAGTAAAATTGAACTTCGTGCTATTAAAAAATCCGAAAACTATATGAAACACCATATTAACATGCGTACCTAAGTTCCTGATGATATAGTGAACGAAATATATATTGGCTGAACGCTTGCCACACCAGGGCCGGTTTTAGACGTTCACAGGCTCTACAAGGCAAATTTTGATGAGCCCTTACACCGTGTAGATTTTTTAAAGTTTATAATTAAAATAGAACTTCTTAACAACATATTTATATATTTCATATACAGTATAATATTCTCTTTTAATGACAACAAAAATATATAATCAATTATTACATAATTATAAATGAAGAAAGACGAAATTTAAAATGAACTGACAATATTTTCTAAGAATTACAAAACGAGACTACGGAATCGCCTTTTTAAAAAATGTTATATTTCAAAAACATAAATTACTTAGAAAACAATGAAAATAAAAATAAAATGTTTCGCGTCCATGCGTTCAATTAACTGCGTTGGCATCGCAGAAATTTTCATATATCAATTCCAATATGCACTATGCAGTGTAAGCATGCTCCGTGGTCAGATAACTGTTATAAAAAGCTTTATAGCTAAAATAACCTAACTGAAACGATTGACAAACAAATTTAAAAAATGTCAAAACGGCCATTACAATTTTACGCTTTCTGATACCGACACTAGAATACACGAAATAGATATAAAGTAACTAAAATAACTAAAATTAATAAACTCTCAATGAAAAAATAAAAAAAATATTCACAAAATGGAATCACAGAAAGAACTATTCCTCTGGCTAAGACCACGACCGCCATTGAATTTCACTGTTGATTCCTGACTTTTGTTAGGAGAAATAATGTCAATATATTTTTCTTTCACGCTACACCAACGTCACAACAATGATACAATGATCCTTGTCTAGAACATGTCCTGCAATGCCGCAGGCGCAATGATCCATTTAAGTCAAACGACGATCGCGATTTCGCTCTTTTTAGAGCTCATCAGGCCGCTATAGACTAGCGAGCCCCGGCACTGATTTACAGGGTTGATTCCTGACTTTCGTTAAAAGAAATAGTGATAATATATTTTTGTCTCACGCCACACCAACGTCACAAGAAGGACATCATGATCCCTGTCTGGGACATGTCCTGCAATGCCGCAGGTGCAATGATTCACTTCAGTCAATCTGTCGCGATCGTCGTTTGTAGTGGACTACTCAATGGTTGAGTATCCAATACTGATTTTGGCCTGGAATCATTATAATACCTAATCGAACGCCTAATGTCTTTAGTGCAATATCCATTTGATTTTAAAGCTTCAATCAGTTTTTCTGGAATTGAATTTCCTTTACTTATTGACAAAGCTCTAAAGACTAATGAATTGATGACGGATTGATTTTGACATGGATGATGGTGAAAACTAAAATTTAAATATAAATTCGTATGCGTCGGTTGATATTTAGTATGACCTAGGGTGCCGTTCTTTTTTCATTCTATACTAATACGTCAAGGAAGGGAATGCCACCATCTGACTCAATTTCCATAGCGAATTTTATATTAAAATGTTGGTGGTTTAGATCATCAAAAATATAGTTAAATTTTCTTTTGGAGATAAGAGGGCATATATTTTTCGTATATTTTTAATATGAGAAGAGCTCCTAAAAAGCAAAAGCGGGTTTTTAGCCCTACAGCTAAAGCTATTCTCAATGACTCGATATGAAATCTAGAATATAAATTAAAAAAAAACTAAATATACGTTAAGGAAACTAATTTTTTGGGCTGAAATAAAAAATATATATGTTACAAACTGATCATTAAAGGTCATAAGGTCTATAGAATTTAAAATATTTACTTAAATTTATGAAGAGTTTTTAAATGTTACGGGAGATAATTGTCGAAGGGGCTAGCATGAATGTTTTCTAAAGTAAACGAAGGGACAACCTCTGCTATTTCTAGAAATGGGCGACCGCCCGGGCTTCCATGTTAGTAAAGATGAACTCTATATTACGTAACTGAAACAGTCGCGACTATTGTTGAGATGTTCTAAAAGTTTGCCAGGGGCAAATGTGACAAATATAATTGCGAGGTACACTGGTATTGCTTCCACTCGTAACGTTAAAAGGGTTTATTTAGATACAAACTTTTAGAGCTCATATTTTATATTGAATATTGAGCATTACGAAGATATACTGCATATACACCTAGATTTACAATTTTTTTATTGGAAGGAACTCTAAATATGTAAACAGTTTGGCACACAGTTTAAAGCAAACAATATTCCTGCAGTCGGTCATGGGTTATATTTGAGCAAAAGGTGGTAGACGGTGCCGTCGAGCAGATAGACCCAATGAACTCTATACTGAACGGCCCCTCGATCTACAAAAGTGTACAAAATACATTTTAGGCAACTCAGCGTTTTGCGGTATCTCCGTCTCTTTCTATCTTATTGGGTTAAATGGGAATACAGGTGAAAGATTTTATGAAACTTTATTGTTTAAATTAATTACGATAAATAATACACAAAGGATCCATAATACTATAATATAAATCGCCTTAACATTTGATTTAAAAATAAAACGGTCCTTAATGTATTATTTGAAGTAGTTTGGAAAAAGATAAAGCAGCTATAACCTATAATAATCAATGACATTCATTTAATAACAACTGCAAATATACATTTTTATGGTATTTTCTAATGTGTAGGAAAAAAGATGCTGCACAGAGTTTTAATTTAATAACAATAATAATTTTTTTCTTTGATCAAACTTAAGGCTTACAGATACATGAGAATATAAGAATAAAATATAATATCGATAAAGTGGATTTGAAATTTTCAATTTGTCACACAAGAGGGGTAAAATATGGTTTTCCTTTTTTAACAATATCTTTTTAACCAAATATGTTTTTAAGAAATTCGTCAGTGGCTTTTGAAAATTATTTTCTGAAATTTAATTTCTGGATTTTTTTTAAATTCCATTCTTAAGGGGATAAAAATGGAAGGTTTTTCCGTTTTTCACAATATCTCTTCATCTCAGTGTAGTGTTACCACGTCTGTAGGTACAGATTGAAACCAAAAAAAAATCGGCTTAAGTTTTAAATAAGTAGTTATATACATTTTGCACTGAAAATCTATATACATTTGACACTGAAAATCTTTTTCTACACTAAATAATTAATTATGCAAATAAAACAAAATTAATATAAATTATCATTTGATATTGTGATTTAAGTGTACGGTAAAATACTTTAACAAATACTCATACATACAGTAAACTTGATATGAAGAATGCAGAAAATGATAAGAATAAATACTCTCAAATATGTTAAGGTTTGCCTGTTTGTTTCTCCTAAAATGTTTTTACGACTGCTATGGAAATGCCCGAAAACACACAACTAGCAAGGTCTGAAAACGAATAATTTCGCATGTGGTTGGAAATCATTTCCCAGGGCTCAAATTGGTTCGTCATTAGCAGGGGCGTGCGGTGAAATTTTAAGAAAGGGAAGCAATTTTTAGAAACTTACCTATTTATAATGTAATTCGATTCTTCCATAATTTTTTGCAAATTCGTCAATGACGTCATCATAAAAACGTCGATGCTCCCACATATTTTGGAGAAGTGTATTTTTAACAGACAACAGCGATGTATGCGAATGTCTCTCCTGCCCTGTTGAATTTCTCATGAAATTTTTTATACGTTTAATCCAATAAAAATCGTTTTAGATATTGCGTTCTATTGATGAACTTGTGGCAGGTATTGTCAATACTAATTCATATAATTTCGACACTTCGGTGTAGGCATCTTCCAGCTCCTTGTCTTTTAAAAATTCTGTTATCCTTAACGTTATTTTTTGTGCTAATGTCATCAGTTTCATAAATCACTTTTAATTCAGATCGTAGTAACACTCTGTCGAAGAACTGACCATAATGAAGAAGGAGAGATTTAAACGCATCTTCTAGAAAAGTTTTTCCTTTAAATGCATCAAAATTGCAGAGCTCGAGGAATTTAAAATCATTTAAACCGTTCAATCTATAGTTTATTTGTTGCTGAATTTGATCGATTATTTCATAAAAGAGGCGTCTGTATGATGTTTGAACATCTCTCACCTTGTCTGTTCGAAGACGCTTGGCTTGTGGTTCTACATTTAAGGTCATCGTTTTCTCCCAAAATAGGTCAAAGTCATCTCTTTTTTGGCTTAACATGGACTTAAAATCATCCACTTTTTTTAGGCAAAAAGCAATATCATTTGTTTAACTTTGTAATATATTAAAAACATTGTCCGAGAATGGAAATATTTCTGAAAATATTTTCAACAAATAGTTAAAATTAAAATCTCGTTTCAAACAGTCCAAAAACCTCCTCGAAATATTTATTGCTTCTGAGTCCCACGTTTCATTATTTTCTATTATATTCTCAAATAGTTCAATTACTGATTCACGATTTTCAAATATTGTTAACACAAGTCTTCCATTATTCCTAAAAGCTTGTGTACGTTTTGTTGACTTGGAAAAAAAAGCAGCCATGCCACTAGTAGTAACGAAAAATACTTTACACTCTTTAATGTGATTGATGGACTGGGATAAAACTAAATTTAATTTATGAGCAAAACAATGGACAATCACAGCATTTTTTGAGCAATCATCATATTTAGCCATTAAACTAAGTAAATCTTGAAAATTTCCTCTATTTGAAGAAACCCTTGTTTCGTCATGACCTCTAAATCCCAATTCGTGCTGTCCGAGAAAACAAGCAACATCGATAAGTCTTCTTAATATTTACCAGTTTTTATGGACTAGTTCATTGTGTTGGCGGTGAGTAATTTCCAACTGTTCATTAAGGGCGTGTTTAGTTCTGGTTTTGCCCAAGACTTTTTCTTTTATGACGGCCTGTAAATGCGCTTTGGACATAAAGTGTCTTTTTACAGCTTTATGGAAATCGTTTAAATCGGAAAAACCAGTTTAACTCCAGAGGTCTTTTTCATTTTCAAAAAGTAAACATGGCCAACAAAATAATTTACTTATATTTTCACACCCTGTTAGCCATTTAAATTGTTCGTATTGTTTTTCCGGATTAAAATGTCTAATACAGTTTTTCATTTTTGTGGTTAAATTTTTCATAGGCGGTTTTGCCTTTCCTTTGGAAATTATTTGAAGCTTATCAGCGAAGTTTAATGTTGAAAATCCCTTTATTATTAAGACACACACCACACATTCACACACACTGTTCTTACTAAATTCTACAACATTTTCAACGTTATTATCGACAGCCGAATCTGACGTATTTGCATATCCACGTCCGTATTATTGTCTTCCACATCGCACCATGCATGACGCGACGTAGGTATCACACAACACACGGATAGCCGTTCAAACAAAGAACCTACTCAAACGATAGCTTCCGCCACCACTTAGAGCACGCGACGGAAATGCAAACATTGCAAACAGCTGGTGGAAAGTTCAATAACCTCTGGCTCGATTTACAGGAAATCAAGCATACAGGACTTGGCTGCAGAGAAGCTAGCTGCCCGCATAGGTTCTATTCGATATTCTATTGTGGCGCGGTCGGAGTCAAGGCCGCATTTATTATAGGCTTGCTAATTAAGATAATATTTTAGGATTTTTAATATAAACTAAATTAATGGTTTCCTATTTCAAAAATTACATTTTAGAGGATGTGTTGTATTTTTTTTTGGGGAAGCACTGCTACCCTTGCTTCCATGGACTGCACGCCCCTGGTCATTAGTCAGCTCCTGTATGCAAATTCCAGCCTACTTTATATTATCTTATACAACGATATACGGTTGGTGATTGCTCAGTTAGCGCCTGTTTGGATTCTAATTTTCAATTCCAAAGTTTCAAAAATATTTAAAATATTTATATGTATGGAATGTATAAAAAATGGAGGGTTTACAATGAATTTTCACACTCATGACTTGTGGCACTCGGCCACGTTTTCTGTGACCAAATTGTTACATTTCGTGTGTAACAACAATTCGTATACCACATATTATTTTTTGTTTTAACAAAACCTTATAATTACTACAAAGTTCCTTGTTTAGGGCTACTGTATTTATTAAAATGAAATAATTTTCTTCTTGGGTTTAGACCGTGTCAAATTAGAATTACTTTCCGACGTTGCGCCTGCGATTGCACGAGGCATCATTAGGGAACTTCACTACATAAGATCAAAAGATGGAGACTAAATGCTTTTGATGACCTTAATTTGTGTTCAATTGTTTGTGTACCTTAGAATTCTTAGAATTTTATCTGTAATACCCTGAATATAAAAGGTAAAACCGCACTACTTGATAGTTAAGTATCCAATACCGGTTTGCGACTGGTGTTATTTTAATACCTAATCGAACGCCTAATATCTTCAGTGCAATTTCCGTTGTTGAGATGGATGATGGTGGGAACTAAAATTTTAATATCTATTCACAGGTGTCGATTTTCTGTAAAGTATCATCTAGGGTGTCGTTTTCTTTCTTTTGTACTAAAACTTCAAAAAAAATCAAGGAAAGGAATAGTACCACAAATTACAATATCTAAAAATAAAGTTAAATTTTCTTCTCCATATGACCATATTACAAAGGTGCAATCCACATGTTTAAACCAATGTTTAGATTTCCTCAAAAGTCCCATAAATATCCTCCATAGCGGAGATCCCATGGCGGTGCCCATGTTTTGTAGTTTTTTATATAAGATTTAGATCGTCCTCTAAAGGGGTTTTAGATATTGGCTAAATATTTACTTCAAACCGCTTGGCTTCAGTTTTTCTTCTAGGTCTGGCAAATCTTGATAAGGATGCATATTGTCATTTCAATTTTCTTTGTTGGGTCCGTTTGTTTGTCCTATAACTGTCAACCTGAAGTAATGTTTCTACATTTTCTCTGTGTAGTTGTTCTTCTTCATTATCATCATTGCATTTTC